>BSBM01001197.1:15625000-16110000 GCA_027924585.1 Larix kaempferi | reverse complement strand
ATCCCCTTACTTACCTCCTCAAATCCTTTCTCGTAATTCATGTAGACATCCTCCACTAGATATTGATTTATGAATTCACTCTATCTTGATCACCTCCGGTTGATGGAAGCTCAAACTAAATTGTGTTGCTAAGGCCAACATCAATTTGATTTTGATGATTTGTGTTGTTAGGGAAAAGATTTTTTCAAAATGCACCCCTTCCTATTGTGCATAAATATTTTGCTCCAATATCATCTTATACTTGTCAATCAAGTGAACTCCATTATACTTTGATAGGAAGACCCATTTGTAGTGAATGGCATTCTTAACTTTTGACAATTCGAGCAAACTCCAAGTGATCTTGTTTTCAATGAAGAAGAATTTATGACTTTTCTCATGAAGAAAAAGCTCACTAAGTTTACCACTTGCCTTCTTCCCCTTGTTGTTGCAAATGTTAGGATTTTCACTTCTTTCTCACTATGTACTATGTCTAGCCTCAACCTCGTCTCTAATGGTGTGGTCAGTTGTTTCCAATTAGTCATAGTATATTCATTAAGAAATTATTTTACATACTTTTAGGAAGAAATAATGATGTTTCCACCATTATACAATACCTCCAAACTAAGATGGTGGTATAAAAGCTCCAATTCTTTCATCTCAAGTTTTTCTCCCAAGTCTTGTTTTACTTTAGAAATTGCTCCTACACCACTCTATTGATGCCTCGAATATCGCAGCATTAATCAGCAAGCGATTCTCCCCAGTAAGCGATCCCAACTAGATCGCACACCATTTGGTGTGGGGAATCCGTCTGGTTAACGGTTCTGGCTACCGTGTGAGGTTTAAAGATTTGTTTATTTTACCGGTTGAGGTCCGATCCACCAGTTATATATTTTGTATTGAATATGATATGCATGTGCCCTAAATTAAATGCATGCGGTAAACAAATCTATGCTAACCTAGTTTAAATCTAAATTATCCTATCCTTATAAGGAGCAAATTTAAAGAATGAGTAATAAACTGAAAATACACCCAAGAACTTCACAGATAGCTGTTAAATTGAAAGGAGCACTTACAGCAGAAATAAAGATTATCCAAGATAGCTTAGATAATGATAATCATTCTATCACCCATTTAACATAGAAATTTTGCAAAGGAAATGAAACCATTCATAGCCGATAATTAATTCACAATAGCCAGGAAATATCTCACAGAAAATGTAGGAAAGACGCATAAATAGTTCAGCAATTATCCAACAAGACTCCAAGCAAAGTGCTGTGCAGGCTTTCATAGGCCCAAAACGACTTTCTTCTTCGTGTAGCAGAAATAGTTCATATACAAGACATAAACGTCTTTTCACCTACCAAAAGTCCTTTCCTTCTCTTTTGATCTTCTATTTATAAATTTACAATCTGCTCCTTGACCTGACAGGTGTGACCTAAACTCTAGAACCTTCTAATTTGTCCTTTAGTGCACAACTATGAATTCACAAACTCATGGCAAGCCGTCCATATAAGACAGAATAAGGGCCAGCTGTCTCTTAAAGCATTTATGCAATAAAGGAATTTCAACTATTCCTCACATTAAGACAAATAAGAATTCTACTGATTTATCTATTTATTTGGATTCCTTTTGCTGACTTGCCAACTCATCCTCACCAACTGGCTCACTTGTGGTTGCTGGGCCATCAACACTTTGGATATCGGTGGCCCATTGACTGGGCTGTCTCAAGATAATTTTTCTCCGAACAGATATTGTTGCCTTTAATGCAATCTCATACTTGTGCATATATGATTTTCCCTGTGCTGCTCCTTCTTCCTTGTAGACCTTCTAGGCATAAAAAACCTCCAGTGAGCGAGGCAATACAAATAAGGAGTATGTAGAAATTAGCAAAAATTGCAAACCTTCCTAGAGATTTGTAAAAGAAAACATGACTGAGTTGGCTTTACATAATTCTTCGTGCCCAAAGTGGCGATCGCAAGATTAAGCTCCGCGCTAAGGTGCAGGGCGTAACATTAGGTTTTGCGCTAAGTGACGAGCATAAATTTAAGACTTGCACCAAAGCGGCGATCGCAGGATTAAGGTTTGCAATGATAGCGTTGCAAGCTCAAGTTTAAGTACGGTGTCAAGGCGGCGATTGTAACATTAAGTTTTGTGCTAAGCGGTGAGTGTAAATTTAAGACTGGCGCCAAAATTAGACTTCGAGGAAAGATGAGGCGTGGCTATGGAAGCGGGAGCTATATGGATAAGCTTAGCGCCTTTGGCGCAAGTTTTAGTCACAAAATGTGCACTAACGGGAACTGCGCCAATGAGCCAAAAGACTTAGAAGATTCTTTGAGTCGGTGATCTTAAGGACAAATCCTACACCAAAGCGCTCTTTAGTGAGCATTTTAAGCTTAAAGGTTGCACAAGAGAGACCCAAAACAAAAGGTCGAATTATAGTTAAGATTACCACTGAGGAGGTAGAGTTAAGCTTAAGATTTGTGTCGAAGGCAACTGACTTATGCTTGATACTTGCGCTGAAGTTGGAAGATTTATGGATTAAAAAAATGCACTAAAGGGCGACAATACTTTGATTGACACTTGTGCCGAAGGTGGAAGATTTATGGATAAAAAATGCTCCGAAGAGTCCAAAGTGACTTTCCCTTAGAGAAAAAAAATGAGAAAACTTTTGGGAAGCAAGTGTTGAAATTTTGCCAAGTTAGAGAGAAAAAAACAGTCTGAAAGACAAGGAAAACACTTATTACAAGACATGTAGAAGGAGGGGCCTAGAATATCTTCAAAATTTTGGGGAAGGATGTTGCAGCAACAACAATTGGCGATTCACTGACAAACACAGATCTCTGAAACAAAATCCCATCATGACTTAGAATGACATCTAAATTGACAACTTTAAGGGAAAAAAAATGCCTCACAGTTAAACTCTTAAGAATGGGGTGATCTCTTAATCATATTGGTCTTTTGGGAGAAACGAGGCTAAGATTTATATTCCTTCCAAACTCTCTCAAGGATAGAGTATGGAGTTAATTCTTTTAGAACTATCTTCATGATGTTCTGACCAAAAGAGGACTCCACAGGATCGTAACAGTACTTCACAGGGATATTCGTTTGTTCCTCATTCCCATGCTATCTATATCCTTTTGGATGTTCATGTATTTGACAGCTTTTGTTGTTTGAGCCTTCCAGAAATAGTTTCCTTAAAATTTCAAACTTTGATTTGGGTTCTTCAATCCATAATGTCCTTTTGTGTGAGCAAGAGATTTTATTTGATTTATCAAGCTTCATGGACGGAGAAGAACCTAGCTTGAGCTAAGTCTTTTGAATAGCTTTCTTGACTTGAACATTTTGCTTCTATCTCAGCCATGCTTTGATTGAGGCAAGAATTTCTAGAAATCAGACCCTTTGATATATGCCATTAGGCTTTTATTTGTAGCTTGGGATCATTTAAATACCATACCCTTGTGAGGCATGCTTCTTTTCTGTGGTTCCATAATAGCAAGGAAACCTTGAGACATGAATTAATGTTAAAATGAGTGGAGCTTCAAGATAGTGAGAGAGAAACATTGGATCATTAGTCATTTAACTGGGGTTATTTTGACCAAATAGGAAGATATCTCCCCATTTTCAAAGGTTGATCAGTGGAAGCAAAGTCACAGAGCCTCCTTCTCTTTACAAATGAGATTCTACCTTCAAGATTTCGATTTTGCTAAGAGTTCTGTACTACTGCTAAGCCAGGGGTTGAGCCAGGTTTTATTAGCCTCAAAAAACGAGGAAACTTAGATGAAAAGTGAGTGGAAATGACAAACCTAACTACCGAGACTGTTTCTAAACAAAAAAAAAACAAAAATCAACAAGGAAAGCAAAAGAACAAAGAAATTGTTTATTTATGTACAGAAAACCTCAACGAGACTATGCAAAGTATTGTTTGAAGGCAAGGTCGTTGAGGGGAAGGGTTACTTACTCTCCCTAGAGGTCTGTTAGCTTGTAAGTGGATGGGTCGAGCTTTTCAGAAATTTGATAACGGCTAAGCCATAGGTGCTGAAACTTTGTGTGCATTCCCTTATCGTCGTGTTGGTGGTCCCATTTGAGGACCAAGTCTCCTACTTCAAAATACCTCTTCCCAGATTTTCTTTTATCAAACCATCGTTTGACTATGTCTTGGTGATGATGAAATCATTCCTTGGCCTTTTCCCATGACTCTTCTAGTTTTAACAGGGTATCAATCCTGGACTGTAGGGCTTGACTGCTAGAACCACGGGAGGATTGGGACAACTTCAAGGATGGGAGTAATATATTCAGAGGGAGAATAGCTTGTTTGCCATAGACCAAGTTGAAAGGGGAAGCTCCTAAGGCATTTTTTGGCATTACCCTGTCTGCCCATAGGGTGTGAGGGAGGGCTGTGTGCCAACTTTTTTTATTTTCGATTACAGTCTTTTTCAGGATTCGGATGAGATTTTTATTAGTTGATTCAGCTAAACCATTTCCCTGAGGGTAGTAATTGAATGAATAATGTAATTTAATTCCTCTTTCCTACATGAATTCATTAATCTTTATTGACGAGAAATAAGGTGCATTATAAAAAACTAGAGAAATTGGAACCCCAAACTTGGTTATGATGTTCTCTTCCAGAACATTGATGACCGTATCCTTGTTAGCTTTCCGTAGGCAAATAGCTTCGTCCCATCTTGTAAAATAATATATAGTGGTCAGAATGTACCAATGCTGTAGCGAAGAGTTAGGGTTTATTTCCCCAATTATATCTATACCCCATTGCTCGAATGGTTCAGTGATGATAACTGGCTACAAGGGACCTGCTGCTTTAGGTAGCTTTCCAGTGCTTCTTTGACATATATCGCAATTTCTGACATAGGCATGGGCATCCCTGAAGAGAGTAAGCCAATAATACCCTGCTCTAAGAATTTTGTGGGCTATAGTGTCCCCGAAGTAATGTCCTCCAACAGGTCCATCATGTAGCTCTTTGACCACATTAATAGCACTTCCTTTTCTAAACATCTGAGATAAACGCCATCATAGTTTTTCCTGAAGAGTAATCCTTGAATGATCTGATGAGATTTTGATTTAAGACAGAGGGCTCTCCGTTGCTTCAGAGTCCAATGTTCTGGTAAGTAACCTGAGTGTAAGTAATGTACTAGGTCTATGTACCAAGACTCTGGGGCCGTAAAAATTGGGCATACGTCTATCACATTCAACTCAGCTTCATTCCTCCAATCTAGCTCTTCGTCAGTTGGGATTTGAGTAAGTAGCTTGCATAGAACTTGACCTTTGATGATGCTAGCCAGCTTGAATTCTAAGTCGTACTCTTGGAGAGCAGTGACCCAATTCCCTCTTATTTCTCCCAATTATTTATGAACGAAAAGAGACCTGACAGCGGGATGAGGGACTATGAATTTATTTCTATTTTTTGGAATATATGACCTAAACTGCTTCACTGCCTTGAAAACTGGATATGCTTGCTTATCTACCACGCAATAGTTCAGTTTAGAGCCTTGCAGACCAGTGCTCATAAAATAAATTGGGTATTCATCTCCTAATTCCGTCTTTTGAGTAAGCATAGCTGCGAGAGAGTTATCAGAAGCAAACGTGTACATTATAAAATCTTTATCAAAATCTAGACTTCTTAAAGAAGGTGCCTTGGCTATAGTAGCTTTGATTCCTTTGAATGCAACCCTTTCCAAGTCTGTCCATTTCAATTGTACACTCTGCTTGACCATTTGTTGCAAAGGTTTAACGATCTGAGCGAAGTCTGGCACGAACCTTCGGACAAAATTTATGGTGCCCATGAATGATTGCATAGACTTTTTGCTATGGGGCATGGGAATCTTATTGATAGCTTGAATCCTTTCTTGATCTATTGAGATTCCCTCCTTGGAAATGAAGTGACCGAGCAACTTTCCCTCAAGAACAGCAAAAATGCTTTTCTTAGGATTTAGAGAGATGCCATACTTTCTACAGCAATCAAAGATTTGCTTTAGGTGGGAAACATGGTCTTCTCTCTTCTTTGAAAAGACTGTCACATCATTCAAGTATACTACTAGACATTGACCACCCAACCCTCGGAATGCAATGTCCATGGCTTGCTGAAAGGTAGCTCCTACGTTAATTAATCCAAAAGGCATTCTCCGGTACGCGAAAGTTCCCCACTTTGTGTGAAAAGTGGTCTTGAGTCGGTCTTCCTCTGTTACTAACACTTGGTTGTAACCAGAGAAGCCATCTAGTAAGGAAAAGAGTTATGGCCCTGATACCATCTGCAGTATCTATTCCATTGGGGGTGTCGGATAGTTGTCTTTATCGGAAGCTTTGTTTAAGTTCCGAAAATCTACACACAACCTGATCTCTCCTTATTTCTTCCACACAGGAACTAGATTAGCCACCCATTCAGAATGTCGGACTTTAAAAATAATCTTGGCCTCCAACAATTTTTTTAACTCTTTCTGTATTAGAGGCTCGAGTGTTGGATGCATCCTGCTTAACTGTTGCTGAAAAGGTTTGACACCTTCCTTCATAGGTATTACGTGTTGAATGATGCAGGTGTCATATGTCTTCAGATCTTCATAGGTCCAAGTGAACACATCTTTATATTGCTGGAAAAGTTTAATGAATCTACTTCTTTCTTCCGGCGTACAACATTTACCAAGACTGACATACTTTGGTTCTGCTTATGTGCCCAAGTTTATTAATTCGTATTGCATGGCTGAGCTATGGGTTTTGGCATTCACAGGTCTCCTGAAATTGCTTTGCAAATCAAAAAGTGCTTCTAGAGTTCTTACTCCTTTGGGCATAAAGTTCCCTTTCACTGTATCTTTATTTTGTAGGTTTGAGTCATGCTCTTCTTCCTCTATGATGGCTTCCTGAAAGGCATTTTCATTGGTTAAGAAATTGATAATCTGATCGTCGTCATCAAATACTCTGAAATTTGTGATGTTTTCTAGAACGGAAGGCCTAAAAATTAATTCAATAGAACATTTATTATTAGTGGGTACTAATCTGGAAGCCGAAGTGGCTAACAGATTAGCTGAAGTGTTTTGCAATATTGGGACAGAATTGATGTTAAAAGCATCAAAACACGATATTAAATTCCAAACTTCTGCTTGATAACCTTTTAAATGTGGTGAAAGACAATGAATCGTATTCCTTATTTTCCTAACAACAATTTCAGAATCACCAAAGACTTTCAAAAACTTAACATTAAGACCAATGTCTTTCTTCAAACCTTGAATGAGAGCTTCTTATTCTGCAGTATTACTAGTACACTCAAACTCTAACCTACATGATAAAAAATGTTTGTTTCTATCAGGATCAATTAAAATGCAACCGGCCCCGGATCCTTCCTGAGTCTTAGAGCCATCAATGTAAAGAGTCCAGAAGATATTCTCTTCTTTAACTAAATTAGTTTCATTACTGTCTAAATTAGTGACTAAATCTACTATATTACAATCAATATCATCAGCCCATGAAAAGTGAAGGAGATCGGACTGTTTGTCTGAAATATGGCTAACTTCTTCTGATTTATAGTTCCCAGGTTCGATTTCCAAGAAGTAATTTCCTAAAACTGAAGACAAAAAAGCCACAGCTTCATTTTCTCCCTCTAACTAAGTGACATTTTGTTTCATGTGTGGCTCCCTTAATATCTTGATCTAATTCTAGCGATTTTGATAGGGCAGCCACAGATGAGACCAATCTATTGCAAAATAGTCATTAAGTTTCGCAGACCAGTCCCTACTCAAAATTAGACCATATGCCTCAGGGATGTCGACCACCATTATATCAATGAATTGACATACTCTAGGATCGGATGACAACCTCATAAGTACATCTTTCAATTCACCAATAACCTTCACATCAGTCCTATCTAATTGAATGATTTGAGATGGGGATGGGATTGGTTGTCCATTGATCTTTTTGCAAATTGACAAAGGCATGACATTTGAACTAGCACCTGAGTCTACCAAACAATTATGCACATTGTGATTAAAAATATCAAAGGTTAAGAGAAAAGGAAGAGTTTGAGATTTTGATTTTTCGCTAACACTTGCTTCATTAATTTATGGGTTCTCATCAGTGTTTTCTACTGAAACACTTATTTGTGGATCTAAGGCTTCCATCAATCTCTTCCTCTGTTGCGGTAAGCTACACATATCAAAAATGGAAATGTTCGCTTTTGTTTTCTTAATATCCTCTATTATATAATAGCTCATGTCACATCCCTTTGAAAGCTTTGATTGATTTTCTGTTTTATTTAAAGAGGCTTGTGGCTGTTTGATTATTTATGATTTTGGTTCTTTAGTTACTATAGGAGCAACTACCGGGTTTGTCTTAGGTTGGGGAGGAATTACATTTATGTGCTGCTTCGGTATTTGATTAGATCTTCCTTTAGGTGTTTCTATTGCTGCATCAATCACTGGGCCTTTACTCCTAGTAGTGATGTTAATAGATGTTGTTTGCACTTCATCTACGAGCTCTTCACAAGATAGCTCTTGGGCAGGGGTCCAATCCAAAGAATCATCACAGTGTTGGGAGTTGGTTCTTCACTTTCAAGAATTTGTTCTTGTTGGGGGCTTGTTTGCTCGGGCATTTGTGCATCTAACATTTGGTTCATTACTAAGCTCATCGAATTGATCCACTGTGGGCAGCTTTTCTCTGAGTGTTGTTCTTGGTGGAAAGTTCAGAAGTGGTCCATGCCTATTTCATTCAGATTTAGTATAGCAGAATTGTTTACTGGTGGGGTTGGCTGTCCATTTTCTTCTTTCTTTTTATAGAAAGGCTTGAAAGGTGGTCTAGAAGAACTCGTTTCCTTATCCTTTTCTAGATCCACAATCTTATTGGAGAGTTTCTGCATCATTTTTATGACATTTTCTAAATCTACCGTGGGTTCTTCTTTATCCCTAGTTAACAAAAAAGGTTTCTTAACAGCTGTTGGCTTGAACTCTACATCTAAAGCGTGTTTAGTGATACTGTCAGACTCCTCTTCTACCTTTTTGGCTTCTTCAAAATTTTCTATCTGGGTAGGTTTTTTTGTTCTCTTGACAAACATTGACAGCGGGGATTTAAGAGCTGTTGTATAATACTCTACTAAGCATTCTTCAGCAGGCTTTGTTGCATCACTAAAATTGTTTAACAATGTTGTGAACCTCTGGTTAAACTCTTGAACTTTCTCATTCTTTTCCATTCTCATAGACAACAATTCTTTCATAAGAGTAGCTACAGTTTTCTAATTTCCATACTTTCTAAGAAAACATTTCTCAAAATCTTCCCAACTTGTTATCGAACCAGCTTGCAAACTAAAATACCAGGAAGTTACTTTGGGCTCGAAACTATAAGGGAAGAGACGACAAACCACATCCTCGTGTTCCACATTTAAAATATTTAGAGCTAAATAAAAACTTTTAAGGTGGTCTTCAGCACAAATTCCTTTGCTAGGGTCATACTTAGGTAAAACCTTTTATGGGTTTTTTGGCAAATCATGGAATGGTCCGACTACATTTAATGCTCCCTTGGCTCTCCATGCGGGTACGGCCATGACTCTTGGCAGAGAACATGGTGGTGTATGTGGTGGTCAGTTAAGAGGAGTATGCCTTGGATTGTGTTGCTGCTGTGGATTCGTAGGGGTCTCTGGTCTAACTTCGTCAAAAGGTTCGGTAATCTCTTCTAGATATAAATCTAATAATTCTTCTAGACTTTGAACAAGAACGGAATCCCTTGTACACTGAGGATTTTTTCGAGGAGCTCTGATTTTGGGTAATAGAGGAATTGTGGTCATCCCTACAATACTTCTCACATAGGAGCGAGTATGTCCCCTGAAGCGATTTACTTCTTCAAAAGGGACAGCATACAATGTTTCTGACTGTTCTATTTCAGGATTAGGATCTTCTTGCTTTCTTGATTCCAGATCTGGAAATTCTGGGATGACTATTTCAGATGGGTTTTCAATGGAATTTTTAACAACAAAAGAATCTCTTCTGCTAGCCATGCACTGGTTTCCCTCCTTCTAGTGCCAAAAACTGTTGATGCCTCGAATATCGTAGCATCAGTCAGGAAGGGATTCTCCCCACTAAGCGATCCCAACTAGATCGCCCATTATTTGGTGTGGGGAATCCGTCCAGTTAACGATTTCGGCTACCATGTGAGGTTTAAAGATTTGTTTATTTTATGGGTTGCGGCCCAATCCACCAGTTATATATTTTTTATTTAATATGATATGCATGTGCCCTAAATTAAATGCATGTGGTAAACAAATCTATGCTAACCTAGTTTAAACCTAAATTATCCTATCCTTATAAGGAGCAAATTTAAAGAATGAGTAATAAACTGAAAATACACCCAAGAACTTCACAGATAACTGTTAAATTGAAAGGAGCATTTATAGCAGAAATAAAGATTATCCAAGATAGCTTAGATAAAGATAAGCATTCTATCACCCATTTAACACATAAATTTTGCAAAGGAAATGAAACCATTCATAGCAGAGAATTAATTCACAATAGCCAAGAAAGATCTCACAGGAAATGTAGGAAAGACGCAAAAATAGTTCAGCAATTATCCAACAAGACTCCAAGCAAAGTGTTGTGCAGGCTTCCACAGGCCCAAAACGACTTTCTTATTCGTGTAGCAAAAATAGTTCATATACAAGACGGAAATGTCCTTTCACCTGCTAAAAGTCCTTTCCTTCTCTTCTAATCTTCTATTTATAAATTTACAATCTACTCCTTGACCTGACAGGTGTGCCCTAAACTCTAGAACCTTCTAATGTGTCCTTTAGTGCACAACTACGAATTCACAGACTCGTGGCAAGCCTTCCATATAAGACAGAATAAGGGCCAGCTGTCTCTTAAAGCATTTATACAATAAAGGAATTTCAGCTATTCCTCACATTAAGACAAATAAGAATTCTGCTGATTTATCTATTTATTTGGATTCCTTTTGCTGACTTGCTGACTCATCCTCACCAACTGGCTCGCTTGTTGTTCCTGGGCCATCAACACTTAGGATAGGGTGTCCCATTGACTAGGCTCTCTCAAGATAATTTTGTTCTGAACAGATATTGTTTCCTTTGATGCAATCTCATACTTGTGCAGATCTAATTTTCCCTGTGCTGCTCCTTCTTCCTTGCAGACCTTCTAAGCATAACAAACCTGTAGTGAGCGAGGAAATACAAATAAGGAGTATGCAGAAATTAGTAAAAATTGCAAAGCTTCCTAGAGATTTGTAAAAGAAAACATGACAGAGTTGGCTTTAAATAATTCTTCGTGCCCAAAGCGGCAATCACAAGATTAAGCTCCATGCTAAGGTGGCAGTTGTAACATTAGGTTTTGCACTAAGCGGCAATGGTAAATTTAAGACTTGCGCCAAAGCGGCGATCGCAGCATTAATGTTTGCGATGATAGCGCTGCAAGCGCAAGTTTAAGTCCGGTTCCAAGCCGGTGATTGTAACATTAAGTTTTGCGCTAAGTGGCGAGCGTAAATTTAAGACTTCCACCAAAATTAGACTTCGAGGAAAGACAAGGTGCGACTATGGAAGTGAGAGCTATATTGATAAGCTTAGCACCTTTGGCGCAAGTTTTAGTCACAAGATGTGCACTAACGGGAACTGCGCCAATGAGCCAAAAGACTTAGAAGATTCTTTGAGTCGGAAATCTTAAGAACAAATCCTGTGACAAAGCGCTCGTTAGCGGGTACTTTAAGCTTAAAGGTTGTGCAAGAGAGCTCCAAAACAAAAGGTTGAATTATAGTTAAGATTACCGCCGAAGAGGCAGAGTTAAGCTTAAGATTTGCGCCGAAGGCAACTGACTTATGCTTGATACTTGCGCCGAAGGTGGAAGATTTATGGATTAAAAAAATGCACTAAAGGGTGACAATATTTTGATTGACACTTGCGCTAAAGGCGGAATATTTATGGATAAAAAATGCACCAAAGAGTCCAAGGTGACTTTGCCTTAGAGAAAAAAATGAGAAAAATTTTTGGAAGCAAGTGTTGAAATTTTGCCAAGTTAGAGAGAAAAAAACAGTCTGAAATACAAGGAAAACACTTAATACAAAACGTGTAGAAGGAGGAGCCCCGAATATCTTCAAAATTTTGGAGAAGGATGTTGCAGCAACAACACACTCATGATTACGATAACATCTAAATAAATCAAAATAATAAGTATGATGTTGCTACCACTTGTTTGATGTACATATTTGGATCCATTGAAATCCTCTCAAAACCACTAGCTCTCATATGCTCATGGATCACCATTCCCTTAGTTCTTACTTCATGCCATAAAATTCTTTTATTAATTTGAAATACAAATCCCCTTACTTACCTCCTCAAAATCCTTTCTCGTAAGTCATGTAGACATCCTCCACTAGATATCGATTTTTGAATTCACTCTATCTTGATCACATCCAGTTGATGGAAGCTCAAACTAAATTGTGTTGCTAAGGCCAACATCAATTTGATTTTGATGATTTGTGTTGTTAGGGAAAATATTTTTTCAAAATGCACCCTTTCCTATTGTGCATAAATATTTTGTTCCAATATAATCTTATACTTTGATAGGAAGACCCATTTGTAGTGGATGGCATTCTTAACTTTTGACAATTCGAGTGAACTCCAAGTGATAGATTGTTTTCAATGAAGAAGAATTTATGATTTTTCTCATGAGGAAAAGGCTCACTAAGTTTACCACTTGCCTTCTTCCCCTTCTTGTTGCAAATGTTAGGATTTTGACTTCTTTCTCACCACTCCTTTTTATCTCCCCCTATTGTTATCCATGTTTTTCCATTACGAATTGTTACATATGTTCCCTTCTCACAAGACACTCTTTATATAATATAATTTCTAGTTTAATTTATGGTATCCCATTAACCATTTTGTTCCTATGTAAAATATTAAGTTATGCAAAATTTAAACGAGTAAAAGCATATGCATAGGTAAAAGTAACCCCTAGCAATCCACATTGTCTATAACCCCTAGTGATAGACAAGCCATAAACTTACCCATTAGATATCTCATTCCAAAGGGATACCAATTAACTAAAATTATTTGACGCATACAAGTTGGCTAGCCCAATTATATGGATTTCCAAATTAACCAAAGCTTAGACTTACCATTTCATCATTCTGACAATATTACTCAATGATATATATTAAATATATTTATATTAAAAAGGGGTAATATGAATTGTTTGAATTAATTCACTACACCTTTTGGTTTACTCATTCGATAATGATCCACCATAGTAACTCACCACGTGCTTTCGTCTCAACTGTAACTCTTCTCACTATCAGGTGTTGGCATTTCACTCTTGCCATAGCCACATTTCAACCTTTCTACTCTCCTTCCAGAGCATGCAAGGTCATCGGAGCAGTTCGTATAAGAGGTTGTGAAGGTTGCATAGGTCACCACAAAGATCGTAGAGGAGGTTGAGGAATTCGCATAGGAGGTCGACGAGGTCACATTGGAGGTTGAAGAGGTTGAGGAGGTCATAGAGGACATGAAATAGGTTTTTGGGGAGGTCAAGAATCTACATAGGATGCAATGCCTCCCAAATCTGTTTATACCCACTTCATTTACCTTTTCATTGATTGGATGCATGAATGATTGAGTGATTTGCTTCCATGATTGCATTGCCAAGGATTTCACCTAGAGCAGGGAAAGATCCCAAGCTCCCCTCTGCCACAATGTGCAAATGAACCACCAAAACCCCAATGAATCATCCATTGGCATTTTTTTCACATTGACCATCCATGGAAATAAACCCAAATGAACCCCGGTTGGACGACATACCTCTTAGGGTTTGGAATGATGTTGAGATGGTGCCCAAATCCGAGAATGCATGGTTAAAATAATTGATATTAATGTTAGATTTGTGACAGAACTATTTCCCTCTAAAATAATAAGAAAATGTAGAAAGGATGCATGCCATTGAATGATTTGGTTTTAGTATAGGGTAGTTACTGGTTGATGGTTAGTCAAAGGAGGGGTTGCAACAGAGGGTATGAGGATTATTTTGGGTACCCCGAGCATGTTATAAAGCTTTTTTTTCTTCATATATCAGTAAATGAGGACAAAACTTAGTTCTCATTCTAGTTAGAATGATAAGGGTAAAGGTAGTAGTCAACATTATTATTGTATTTCCAACTAGCAGTAAGGAAATTTATGAAGGAAATTGTTCATAATAAAGTCTTGACCTAAAGGTTGCCCCTTTTTCTCTATGAAGCAATTTTGATATTATTGCTCATTGTAAAATATGGTAATGTTTTTTATATTTTTTGGATGGTATATGGCTTAGTAAAAACCATATAATGATTAATTATGGGCATGAGTGTGTATAGGGACAACATCTTTGGGCACATTGGAAGCCAATAAATGGAAGGGATAAATAATAATCAAGAGTAGCATCATGAAACCAATAACCATGTATCGTCAACAAAAAGAACACAATGGATTGGTGTGTTGTAACCCATAATATTATCAACCTAGCCTTATTCCAAAATATAAGGAATATCTATAGTCATCAAGAAAGGTAAACAAGATCTTGAGCGATGATTCTTTTTAAATGATGATTCTTTCCTTCTTCAAATGATGACTTGAACCAACATATTCCATTTATCCTCCTACAATTCAATCTGTCAAGCATGCACCATCATCTCATCCTCCTATAGTTAGTTTGCATATCATGTATACCTTGCTACTGTAGTTTTGAAATAGGTCCATAAAATAAGGATCATAGAATAGGGCTACTACAACTCTATGTGAAGGTTTGACAACATATAACCAACTATACAGGATGTTTGTTTTTCTTTTTTTTTGCTATGATAGGTTATTTAGAATGTCAGTTCAATTGAAGGGTAAAATCCAAAGATGAGTGAAAGAAAGCATTAAAGGACGTTGAAGGAAAAGTTTCTCCTCTAGAAAATATGAGCATACCCAGGTTAGAGACAACCATTGGAATATATTTTGGTTGGTAGATTATAGGATTGGATGTAAAGAATGGGAAACATAAACCTCAAGATATTAAATTTGTGTGTAAGAAGGATTGTGTGAATATGAATTTTTTACATGCTATGGGAGACTCAAAATACTTGTTCTTTGGCACTGATATATTGAGCTACAAATTTATAGAACAAAGGCATTTAGTAGAGAAAAAAATTAATTTTGTATCAATGGTAGGTGGCTTGAAATATGCATGCAAAGTTGACTTGGAATTCAACCCAGACCTGATATTGTAAAGCATAGAAGCAAGGTTTATCCATATTGGCCTTTGTTGTGAAAAAACTTGGTAGCACTATGCAATTAGTTAAAATTCTGAATAACATAGTTGTAGTAAGGTCAATAACTTTGTGATTGTCTTGGATAATATGCCTCGTGTCTTTGGTACCTATTAAACCATAAAACTAAAAAGAGATCTCCAAACCCCCAAAGAATTCAGTTCCATACAACAACATGATGACTCTTTATTTTAAAACAAGTCTGCTAGAGAAAGTACCTCTTGTTATACAAAAAATGAAGGCAAATGATGTGGTTCCTGACACATTTACTTACAACATTTGGATGAAAATTTGTGCTTCTATATCAGGAACTTGTGTAGTGGAGAAATAACTGATTATGTGATCAACCTATATGGTTAAGACTAGAAACAAATTAGGCTAACACCTTCAACCAAGGAAGAGGTAGAGCACTCCTTAAGAGAATTTTTGAACATAATTTCTAACATTATACAAATATCATGTGATTTTTGGCTTAAGGTGATGATAGGATTGGCACACAAATGCCTCTATTAAAGTATTTAAGGAGGTATGGAAGTATTTCAATTGGATCATAAAACTTAGGGGAATTAGGATAACAAAAGCATTGTAGTAAGCCAACATAAATAAGAAATTAAAGCACTTATTCTACTGCATGTAAGAAGGTTAAAGAATAAATACAGCGTTGTAATTAAAACAGGTCTAGCATATACATACTTTCATGAAACCAGTTCTACGATCTAAACTAAGCTGCAAATTTCCCTGAACTCACAAAAAATTCTTAGACAATCACATGCCAATGGTTGAAATGTTAGTTACAAAAAAACAAAGAAAGGATCAAATTGTGATAATAGTTTGGTGAAACATCTAACATATGCCAAACCATTAAATTTGTATACCATCAAATAATGAGGGTTGAATGGGAGTTGCAATGATAAGCCAACTATTACCATGGAAAATAATTCCATTCTCTCTCAATCACATGAAAATGGTTGGAATGCTAGTTCTGTGACTACATACAAAAGATCAGATTAAGGAAATATATGCAGTGAAATTTCCACCAACTAGGAGGTCTTGAAAACAAGAGCATCGAATGAAGGTTGGAAGGGAAGTTGGATTTTTTCAGTTTTATGTATTCATGTGTGAATTCCAGCATGAGTGTCTAATTATTATATTGGAAATTAGAATTCCCTTCACTCAACAATCATTCATCGGTTAAGAATATTCACCCATGCTCTAGAAACAAAGGCATGTTATGTAACTAATTCAGTTTTATGTATCATGTGTGAATGCTAGCATGAGAGTCTAGTTATTATGTTGTAAATTAGTATTCCCTTCACTCAACAGACATTCATTGGTTTAGTGTTGGGATACCATACACACTTCACACACACAAAATTCATTGTCTTCAATTAACATGAGTAATTTCAATTGCTGGTATCATTGGCTTATCATTTTCCATGTCCTAACTCTATACAGTGTTTGCATTCAATGGATTCCCATTATCAATCTATGGGATAGAGTTTGTCTACTTGTGTTTGGTGTAAACCACATCCTATAACTCAATTAACTCCTCGTTAAATGTTATATAAAGATAAGGTGATTCAGTAAAAGTAAAATTTTAAGATAGATTCCCCAAAATACATCACTATATATGTACAAGAAAGAATTAGGGACATACCTATTCACCTTAGTGGAGCAAGAGATAAAGACTGCATTGAGGTGCATAGTTATGCACATTAGTTAACACTCAACAAGAAAGACTTGACTATATAGATGTACAAGAAAGAATCATGTACATACCTATTCAATTCAGTGGAGCAAGAGAGAAATACTACATTGAGGTGCATAGTTACGCGCATTCGTTAACACTCAATGAGCAATCCTTGACTATATTGGACCCAATGACACCACTCCAATCACATCCATCACAACCATTATATTCCAAACAAGTCCCCACTAAATACTTGATCTGACAATTATACATTTTTTGGAATGAGTTAGTCCATGCCTTCTCTAAGATGAAATAAAGAATGACCAAATCCACTTAGAAAAAATACAATTGTAGGTGTATTTTGATGGAACATAGGAGCATGATACATTGCACCATCACAAAAAGGAAATGACAAACGAAAGTAAATTTGCAAGGACCTGATTCCTAAACATGTTCCAAACTCTATAGGTGGAAGCTCTATATATTCTAGAAATTGTGCCTAAAGACACCTTAGCGGGGATGGTAGTTAAGGTATGACTGCATATGATACAAATAAAAGAGTGCAAGAATGAATTACATGAATAAATAGTAGTTGAGAATGAATTACATGAAAATTTGGTTGTCTTTTTCTTTATTTCAATTCAATATACATGGGGTTTGTTGTTTCTTGTTCCCAGGAAGGTATAGGATGCCTAGAATTGTTCTCAGAACTAGACATAATTCATATTCATCGTTGTGTTAGGTTAAACAAGGCTACAAACAAACTCAGAACTTGCCTAAAACAGGACTAGACTTGGATTTTAGGCTCCCTTGCTGTTGCAATGCACCCAGAAATATCCATAATAGTACCCATATATGCTCCATACTCTTCTTTTAAACTGAAAAGTGCCCAGAACTGTTGTACAGGCTTCCAAAGTTACTCAGAATTTATCTAGACTACATAGATCATCCTAAACTATAGCCTTCAATGTTCAGTATGATTCAATGTTCAGTATGTAGAATTACATACACCACTAAATATCACGTAATCATGTGAATCAGTATGTAGCATTCAATGTGTACTTGCGTTGCTGGGCTGAGTTAGGATTTATTCACCCTATAATGTTCAAACCACATTGCTTGAATGATTCCTCAATTGTAACAAGTTGTAGTGGGATGGCTGGTTTCTGTTTGCATCTAACACACTTATGACTTATTTGGCATATCCAAACATATGTGTGTGTGCGTCTATGAAAATGGTCATCCAGTAGTATCCAACCTTCCTGATCTCATGTGTTGTAATAATATCACTAGTGAAACCTTCGACAAGTCTAGCATGCAATTATGTAAGGACTTTATCAACATTCTATTTATCAAGACACCCTAGGAGTACTCCATCGTAGTTCCTACATAGCAAGATTCCATTTGTCAATTGATTCTATGAGAAAACATAAAATATGATATATCCTAACAACTTCCTAAAGACAAGTAAAAGATGGATAGTAAAATAAAGGGACAAATGAGTGTATGTGCCACTTGTCCTCTCCCAAGCAAGGTATCTCCTTCAACTTGGCTTGTTTGAACATCAAAATTAATCCATGATTCCTTGTGTAGTCTCTACTTATGGAGTGCTTATCCAAAATACCTCCAGAAAGTGCAATGAATCCATTCTTATGGGATCACCCCCCTATATTTGTGACTCAATGCTTTTGGAATCCCAAAAACATGCCTAGAATAGTACAATGAGTTAGGAAGTTTTCTCTAAGAAGCCAACAAAATTTTCCACAACAAACATGAATGAAATAGTACAACGAGTTAGGGAATTTTCTCCAAGAAGCCAACAAGCGAAGAAGCCAACTATGCCATGAATCATGATAAAGAATCCATAAAAAAAACATGGCAGAATCTTCAAGATGAATTGTTGTAAGGGTCAACACAAAAGTGAACATGTATAATAGTGAACCATACTTACAAAAACACCTCAACACCCACAAAGTGTTCAAAAGATACAACTCTCAAAAGGGAGGCATCCGAGGATAGTGTACATAAGTGGTATTCCCCTCACTAAGCTAAGTGCACATCAAACCTACCTGTATGCCTCTAACATGTGTAATAAAATGCCAAATAAATTATGGCCATGATGTATATACATCCAAATAGAAACACAATGCCTTCATACCCGATATACTCCAAACATAACCTCCTTGGGAAGGGTCTTCAAACTAGTACAACTACAAGGCCTTATTCATACCTATGTTATGTTAATCACCTTGTATATACATATAAATTGATATCTCTCATAGTAAGACTTAGGATTATTTTCATACTCATGATTTTTTACGCACTCTCCTATTTATTTCATGTGAATACACATTCTCATGCATTTTACTCATTCGAAGTAGAAGAAAGTTATTGTTGGATTCATTTAATTTGAAAGAGTAGTTCTAGTTTGGCATAAAAGGAAAAAATACAAAAATGTGTAGTTTTTCTCTTTGAAAAGTTTGTGCTTGTGTTTATTTTTCTTTTTGGATTGAAGAACTCTCTCCTTCTTGTAGCTAGTTTTTCATCGAAAATAAAAGTGCATTGATTCATTCACTTATGTATGGTTTGAGTCGAGTCATAACACCATTGAGTTCCACTTCCACTACCCAATTGAGTAAGAAAACAAACCATTAAAATTTATCTCCTTAACTCAACACATTTTAACCTCACTTGAGGATACAAAATAAGTTGTTAGTTAAGTAGGACACCGGGAATAGGAATCCAAATAATTCCCCCTTGTCGATTTTCATCTGAGACATAGTTGTTGTCCTTTAGGACCTACTAAAATCCTCTTCTATTTTTTTACATGGTCATCGACCATTTTGTTGAGAGGGCCCCCCGCTACGTGGGAGCAAGCAATGAGGACTGGTTCCGGATGGACTTTGTGGAATGTCACACTCCACTTAGCTCCTCAGGACACCTCTCCATTGTCTTCCTTGTATTTTCCGTATAGATGATACAAGGTCTCAAGGGAAGAAGTTTTGGTTAACCTTCTCGGACGTGTCGTGAATGAGGTAGCTTAGTGGATTTTCTTCTAGGATTATTTTACCCATGATCCCTTTCGGTAAGGGGGTATCCTTCCACTTTGGTCTCTCACTTCGTATTCATCGACTTGGATTTCCTCACCTTGCGGAAGATATGATCTGTTGAGGTCTTCATACCATAGTTTGGAATATTGCTTGCTATCATACCTTCTAGACAGTCTTTTATTTTATAGTGTTGCTTGTTGGAATTTTGTCCTTTTTGTTGTAGCTTGCTTGTTGTGACAATGGTCTTGGTATAGTTTTAGAGCTTGATTTTGGCTTGTGCACCTCTTCTTTTTCTGGATCCCCTTTTTCATGCTTGGTTGCTTTAGGGTTTTTGTGTTCTTACACAGTCAGTTACCAATTATATGATGATGTGTGATGTCCTCTTCTCGTAGATCTTCGAGATGGTTGAGCTAGATGGAATTCTCAAGGGATTGGATACCCCTTGATGGAGCCACTAACGCTTCACCTTAGGAGTAGTCTATAGGACCACATGATCACATCATCTGTGTGGACTTTTCCTTTTATAGTGATGATGGAATTTCAGGTTATATGGAACACTGGTACATTTGAGGAAGAGGTGATTGGTTGTACCCCACCTTGGTTGATTGAATTTTGGTCCTTTCATTTTGTTGATAATATTTTTGTGGTACCTTGCCTTTTATCTTTTGGTTCTTTTACTCATATTGAGTTATCTTTTGATTTGTACCACCTTTTATGTTTTTGGTCTTATGGATACTATGGTAGTTTGTACACATTTGAGGTACACCCCCTTACTCAAATTGTTATGAGTCTTTATACCCACTCTTCTCTTTTTTACTTGTACCTTACTAGTTGGTCTTTGTACCTTCACCTATTTAATTGTGTAACCCTAGTACCCACCTAAGACATTCTACTTTACTTTTTATTTATTTATTTTATTTTTATCTTTTATTTTCCAGATCTGTTTTTGAAGTTTGAAGGTTATTGAGATTTGATTGGTAACCTTTCTTCCTACTGTGTTTTTCAAGCTGCTCTCCTAAGGATTTGTTTTACGCTTCTGTGTACTCATATATGGAGGCCGTGAGTCTCTTTGGCCTCAGACTGTTGGTTGTCGGCTCATCTATGAGGGCCAAAATTTTGTATGGGCAGTTTGGACTGATTTTTTCAGTTATTTTGTTTTTTTTACTGACCTTTGTTTTATATGCTTTGATTTTGTGTGTAGTTCTTGATATGTGGTTATATATATTTGTTGAATTTTATTAGTGATGCTAAGACTTATTAAGGGCTGATATTTATTGTGAGTGTACTGATCCTTTTAACTGTCATTGAATTTCTTTGATTGACTATACCATAACCCAGTCATCTCTCTCTCTCTAGTTTGTACTAACCCTCTAATAGAGTAACTTGGTTCCTAGAGTTGACTGGCCTCTAAGAGGCACAATCATTTCTGAAAGTAACTCTTCTGAGTATATTACAGGAAACGTCTACACCCAGGTAAGTATCTTCATGTATTTATTTTCTTGTAAATTAAAAAAGTTTATTATTACATGTTACTGAAGATTACTTTGACATAGTGACCATCTGGTAGTGTTAAAGGTGAGAAGTTGAATTTTAATTTTATTTTTTATTTTTTCTATTGAGTAGTTAAGACTTGTCCCATCAGACAAAATTGTTGGTGATCAGATATGTGTTGGTAAATATTTTTAAGAGGGGTGGAACTCCTCAATTGAACTTGTGAGGAAAATTATTTTGGAGAATAAGTGTCCTGACTATGGGACAAAAGCAAATATCTATTCAACAACATATGAGATATTCTTGGTACTAGGTGGGAAAATAATTATACACCTACGATTACCAAGTACTATAGTGATGAGTGACTTAATAAAAACAATGAAAAATCCATCATTTAATAGGATATATTAGGACAAATCCATTCTTGAGAGGTGGAGAATGGATTTGTAGAGTTTTCCACTAAAATTGAGATATTTAGATGTTATAACATGATAGGGACATGGGATTAAGAAGGTATATGATTAATGGGCAACACATGGGGTAGCATACACTCTTTTACAATGTGTCATCACAAGGTTCCTTTCTTAGGTTAGATCATCCTTTTGTTACAAGAGGAATTGGTTCACATATGAGAACGTGAACACTTTAAAAACAACCATCTTGAATAGTGAAGAGAAGAGAGAAGAGGTATTCACATATGTTCACAGAAACCTTTATCTTATATATAGTACATGGGAAGAGTGGTCAAAGGGAAGGACATAGATGGAGGTATTTCCTATCGATATGGATTTGGATAGTATATTTGTGTTGGATTTGAGAAACCTGGATCTTACTGCACCATTCCTATAACCAATCACTTTTGATGATGGTGATCTGATTGGGGATCCCTCAAAATAGTTATATGCAAATATTGGATGGGATACAAGGAGGTGAAGGAGGAGGAAGGAGAGCACTATGGTAGTGTTATTGGTGGCGATCCAAATGAATTTGATTATGAGATGTATAGGAGGATCATTAATCATCTCTGAGTTTCTTCTACATTTTTTTTCTTTGGAATTCCCATCCATTGTATCAGCTTATCTATTACTCAATACAATACATTTTGATGACATCGAATGAGAAAATACAGTTTATGGTTTTCTTATCACTCAAAACTGTCCTTGAAAAATTTAGTCCCAAGGAGATCAAACAAACACTTATCCTAAATTGACAATATCACCTCACATAGTCCCATAGAATTGCGTTTTGGCCATTTGTAACTTAGGGCATCAATGTTTACATAATATTTGCATACAATCCACAATATCATGATTTGTTTTTCTTCTAGTATGGTAAAAAAGGATTCATTAGAAAAACACCCATTCACAATTAGGACAACCTTAGGTATAGGAGTAGGACTGAAAGCTACCATTTTTCAAAACAACTCACATGTTTACGGGTTCGTCATTGCTTGATTCAATTACTTTCAGTCCTCTAAGAAGACCATGCTTGATTAAAAAACTACCCATGTGTTTCCAATATTCAATGAGTTCATCCTTTTCCTTAAGAATATTTCAGTTTAAATTTTCAATAAGATTATAAAAGTTTCACAACGTTATATAAAATATTGTTTTTGAAGATTTTTGAACACTTATTAAGCACCTCAAAGATCTTAGTTTTGAAAGTCATAAAAACTTTTAGAAGTTTTCCATAATGGTTAATTATTTTTATTTTATATTATTATTGCTAAATATAAATATCTTACTAAATGTGAGTGTAATTCAATGACCAAAGTGATGAACCCAAACTGATGGGATGAGAGAGACTTTAGGGCCATGATGACAAAGTTAGTTAGATGGTGTGATATGGGACTCAAGACCCAAAGGAGCAATAAAAGACAGCTCATAATTGCATGAATTTCTACTCCTAAGAAAGATAAAGTGATCCTCTTCCTCATCACTTGAAAGCCTACATTTTGAGAAAGGGAATGCGGTACAAGTCACCTTATAAAAGGGGCTACACGTCACCTTTTAAGAGGTGATATGCCTTGAGGTCCTATCTAAACTTTTTTCCCATGGTGCAAGTAGAACCAAACAAGTATTTGTCAGATCTTTCTTCCTTGAGCGAGGGGAGTTTAGGAAGGCTAGAAAAAAGTGAGACGTCCAGTAGGTCTACAAGAGCTTTATGAACTAAATGTCAAAAGATCAGAAGAAAATTCCATAAAAGCTCGCTGAAGGGGGATCATGTTCTTATGATGATGAGACAATAGGTGACATCAAGGTTCCCTTGAGGTATAGACATATAGTGAAACAATGGGTACCCAAGTATCTTCCTCAACTAAACACAGATTTTTGTGTGAACTAGAGGATATATCGAATTGCATTGTTGTCATTGCATGGTTTGGGGTTGTTTTGCATGGATGGCATAAAGGTCGATTATGAAATATGTATAGAATTGATGGAGTATGTTGGGCCATGTTACAACTACAAATATTGGATGCACTTGGTCCAATATACACAAAGTATGCATAGATATAGATTGTCAGCAAACTATTTATAGTTGAAAGACAAAGATCAAAATAAAGGAGCAACGTTGTACATTGACGGAAGGTCAAAGGCCACAGGGAATATTTCAGGGTTTATAAACAGTACACAACTAGGGTCTACAATTAAGAAACCCAACTACGAATTTGAGGGGCATGAAGGAAATCATGTTTTTGTATGTGCCATTAAATCAATATTTGCAGGGGAAGAGTTGCTTATTAATTACAATTTGAATTGAGTAGATACAAACACGGTTACTATGGGAATAGTACATCTAACAATTTACCCAACCTTTTATTAATGAATTTAACATATTAAGGATTTTTCGTTAGTTTATTTTATTTAAATTTTTTGTATTTACTTCACAGGCTAGTGATCAGGGAGCAGGTATACATCTTTGTAATAGTAAACATATAATAGTAAAAAAGAGTTTTTTTTCTTTGTTTTTTCATTAGTATATTAGTTTGGTTTATGTAATGTTATCTATATTTGATGTAGAACATTGATCGGGGAAACCACCTAGTTGTTGATCAGACAATAGCAGCCTTGGGGCAACAGGTAAACCTTATTGTAATTGTACAATCTAAATATGTCAAAATGTTTTCTTATTATATTAATGTTTCAGTGAGTATTTTGGTTTCATTCGAGTAATTTTTTCTATGTTTTTTTATGTAGGTCGGTTCTATAAGGGGCACCTCCCTAGCAATAGATCATACTAGACCTGCCTCGAGGCAATAGGTATACACCTTTGTAATAGTAAAAATATAATATGAAGAATAGTTTTTTTTTGCTTTGTTTTTTCATGAGTATATTCGTTTGGTTTATATAATGTTATCTATATTTGATGCAGCGTGTTGATCGGGGAATCCATCCCATGGTTGATCAGACGACAGCAGCCTCGGGGCAACAGGTAAACCCCATCGTAATTGTACAATTTAAATACGTCAAAATGTTTTGTTATTATATTCTTTCATTGAGTATTTTGGATTTGTTTAGGTGATTTGTTCTATGTTTTTTATTTAGGGTTCTGTAAGGGGCACCTCCCTATTAGTAGATCGGGGCAGGTCACCTATAACCATTGATTTGATGAGTGGGTCGCGATACTCAAGGTAGCAGGTATAATTCATTGGAATTGTACCAATATAATATGTAGCGTAATGTTTATTTTGTTATTTATTTTTCGTGTGTATATTGGTTTCATTATGATAATGTTTTCTACTTCTTTTTTGCAAGGGTCGGATGATCAGGGAAGGCCCCAGTTGTGGATCAAACGACACCATCATCCAAGCATCAGGTAAACCTAGTTGTAATTTTAGGAATCTATCATGATATATATGTTTGGTTAATATCATTTTAGGAATCTACCATGATAGAACTCAGTACTATTTTATATATTTTTGTTGCATACCAATGATTCGTTGTATGAAACAACATCACAACGATCAATAGCTTTTGAAGTGGATAAGTTATTGGTTGATGCTGACATAATTGGTTCAGCTCTAGAACTAGTTAAGGTGATAGAGAAGACCTTGAAAAAAATTAGTGCAAATATCCTTTGTTTGTTATTCGAAATTCTGTAGACAGACGAGATTAAAGCTAGGATTGAAGTGTTGAAAAAGAGATCTCAAACCCTTAATGTAATTTGGGGAATCTTGAATCATAATATAAATTCATTTATAAGCTTATAATTTTGACTTTTATATGATATTGAACTTATAAAATGTGGTTTGTATTTACAGGATTTTCTTGGACCACACACTAGTGGTCAAGGTGGTGTTGGCCCCAGTGATGCTCGTGGAGAGACGTTCCATCATGAGCAAATGACTCCACATGCATTGACTCATTTGCCATTGTTTTGGACTAAAAAGTGGAAACACGTTCCGCAACACCCTATATGCCATCTATGAGTGCATCGGCCACTAGTGACCGACGCACACTAGATCGTCCAAAAGAAGGGGTCGACACTGAGCCTCCTAGTATTGATATTGCCAAAGATGCATTGCCTAGATATTCTCGTGTCACTAGCACAAGAACAATCGAGACAACATTTTTGGTGGGTGAAGATCTCGTTCCAATAAAGATAGAGAAGATCCCAGGTAATTATACGTTGATCAAGTTAGTGTTTATAATTTGATTGTAATATACTGATAAAACATTTTTTTCCAACTAATTATGATAATGGCATGATCATTTTGTGGGAAATGATCTTTTAATAAACATCCGAATTAGTTTTCCTTCGATATATTTGGGCCCACCATCTGCACAAAGTGGGATAAACAAACGAAAAATTCAAAAGATGAGCTCACTAATCGGTTGGTTGGCATGTTCCTCAACAAGACCTTCGATTAAGCCACAGTCTTGAAAAAGGCTGGACAACATATGAAGATTGTCCGAGACCAATATAGGGTTCACCTGGAAAGGAACCCTAGGTATGAGCCCCCTCCGATGATTCCATCAAGAGAGTGGAAAGCTCTAGTCGAATATGGAAAGCAGAGGTCTCTGGGAAAAGAAGGAAAGATAACACCAGGCACATGGAGGTATGCAATACTTTCCACAATGTAATTCTAAACCTTATTATTATTGATTTTTATATCGAATTTGGAACATCTAACATATTTCTACACTTGCATAGGCTTCCAGACACATCAAAGGAAACAAATGAAGAATAGAAAAAATTGGTCAACACAAGCTTGGGCCTGGTGGTTATTCGAATTTGGCGACATGAATTGTAAGTTTTGAAAAAACAATAATGCATCCAAATAATAAATTGCAAATTATTTTTCATTTTATTACACCACAAAATGTAAATTAACGACATTATGCAAATATGCAGGCCGACCGATTCAAAGAAGTTCCCACTGAGGAAGACTTGAAGCTTGGCTTCCAACATGCCTTTGGAGTTGTTGTTGAACACCGAAAAATCTTTCCTGGGCAAACAAAGTCTTTTGGTACTGATCCATATGGTGCACAAGTATATAAAATCTATATAGTTTAATGAAGATTTATTACTTGTGCTATCTATTCGTTATAAATAATTGACATAAAATATTGACTCTGTTTTTAGCAAGAAAGCAATGATCCCCTTAATGTCGAGGAGGGACAACAACAAATCAAATATCATGCTCCAAATCCTGGTAATGAATTTATTCATATGATACAATTTTATATATAGCATTGTAGATGGTGAACATTAATTGTACTTCTCCACATTTCAACTGCAGAGCATGTAGAGGGTCACACTGTACAAGTTGAGCCTGGAAAAAATATGAAGAACATGATGTGGCCGCAACAGGTAAAAAAATACCTTTGTAATATTTTTTTAAATGAAATAATTGTCATTATAATAACAAAATATATTGATGTAACATTTTCACATTATTGCAGCAAATATGAACCCCTAGCTGCAAAATCCACGTTGCAAGCACTCGATGAGGCAGAATTCACGACAAGCTAATTAATCACCAAGAACTGGAGGACAAGATCCAAGAGATGAGATTCTTGCTTTTGTAAAGAGAAAAAAAATATAGAAAGAACTAGTGATTGAAGAAATATTGAGTAATTATTTTTGATAATATAATGTCATGCATGATTTTTGGCCTAATGAATGAATGAATAGTTTAATGAATGTCAGCTTCTATTGAATGGATGTGATGACTGAATGAATGGATGGTTTAATGAATGTTAGCTTTGATTGAATGAATGGTAAATGTTTGTTTATAATAAAATCTGCATGAATTTGCACATAATTTTTTTTTTCAAGTATATGCATTGGGTATGGGGAATTGAGAGTGATGTGAGGGGGGGAGGGGCCATAAGAGATTCCACCTTCACGTGGCTGGCCCTGTTTAGTAGAGAATATTAAATTATTCTCAAAACTTAGAGGATCTCAATGAATGGCTGACATTGTAAGCAAAAAAAATCCATTCAATGGTAAAGGAGGTATTTTGGCTGTGGTCCTATTTTTCCATCTTGACTTGATGGTATTCAAAGAATAAATACGTAAATGAACACGCTTCATTTAATAAGATGCATTATGGTGTGCAAAAACCATCACCAAAACGATTCATGATGTTCGTTGTGATCATGAAGGCATTAATGGAACATGAAAGAGTAATGCATGAAAGTATCCTACCTTTGTAAATCAATCTTGATTGAATCCTATATTGATATCGCTAGGAAACAATGGATCTACCTGCCATCTTATTGATTTAGGGATTGTGTTTGGAATTAGTTATTTTTTTAGCAATAGCATGTATAATATCTAGAACCCATAGTGTATCTAGATCAAGTTCTTAAGGCCTGTTGATGATAAGACTGAGTGAACCACCTTACACCTATCGCATGCTTCAAGTTGACACTCATAGGATCTCTCCATGTCACCAACCAAAAACAACCATACCTTCTTGGTACATCCAAATACTTATGTCAAATCTACTAAGAAAATTGAACTATCTAATTCTTTCAAGACTTAGTTCTTTCTCTTTAAATATTTCAAGTTATCTCCACCAAGTCTTTGTTCCAAGAATTCCTCCTTCACCCAAAGTTGCCACAACAACTCTACCACTATTGAACTTTGGCATCGTAATCTTCCAAGAAAAGATCAAAGGAATTTCTTCAAGAATCCACTTGGTCTATGCAATTTGAAAACACAAAGAATAGCTTATCAAAACCTTAGTTGCTTGGGTCCTCTAGTAAATCTTGGGAACAGTTTTTGTTAATCACTTAAAAGGATACATTTCGGTCCATGTATTTCACGATTAGGTGTTGAATTCTGAAGTATGGCATTGGAGGGAAAGAAGCATTGGAGTATAAAGTAATAATCACTTGATTCTATTGAAGTTATAAGAAACGTGTTTTCTGACAATCCAAGGTAAGCTATTACCACAAGAGCCATGGATACACCTTCGTTGACTTATATTTATAAGTCATTGACTATTACTATTTTGGATGGATCTCTTTATGATCTATTGGATAAGGCCATGAAAAACCTTCCCATGTTTTAGGTAAAAATACAATCACATCAAAGGCTCATTTGAAGGAATTCACTAGAATGCACACTATGTTGAAGGTTCAACATGTTCTTGTTTTAAGGTTGTTTGTCTTGTCACTATGTTGAAGGTTCAACATGTTCTTGTTGTAAAGTTTTTTACAGTCTTTTCATTAGAAGATGATGCACTTGTTTGGTTTCTAAATCTTAATAATGACAACATTAGCACATGGGATAAATGTGGATATGTTTTCCTTGAGCGATGCAAAGAAAAGGTTACCAAATTCTTATCAGCTACTTCGAATGAGATCAAAAGAAACGAAAACGAAACAATTGAAGAATTCAATGTACGGTTTAGTAAGATTGTCCAAAATATTCACAAAGAAATCAAACCCCCAAGTACAACCATCCTTATCCATTACATAGAATAAAAACATGTTGGTCAGGTATTAATTCCCCCAAAAATAGCCCATGGGCTAAATTTCTCCCTTAAATTTTTCTCCAATCTAATTCTAATAAGGAATTGGTCACCTATTTGATTCATGGCCTCTCACCTTCTGAGCTATAAGTCATAGTTTTGGAACCTCTACAAGGGGGTGTCATGAGGTTAAAAATAAGAAGGGGAAAATAGGAATGAATGGTGATTATTTTCTTAAGGATAAGAAATGCATGTATATTAATTATGTAATTTTGTTCTTGTTAGTGTAGTCTTCAATTGTGTTTGCAATGTGCTTTGAACATCTAAAGAATGTGGTTTTTATTTTACATCGAAGAAAAAATTGTAATATTTTCTTAGAAAAAAAGTGATTTAATATTACATTAACATAAATTTAGAGCTAACAACTCTTTACATTTTTTTTCAATGCTAGTTCACCGTTTTCAAGGTTACATCCATCGGGAGAAATGCCAACACCTGTTATTCCAGAGAATTAAGGTATGGTCGGAATTACATAATCCACTCAATCATTACATAGGGGCTCAACAAAAGAATCATGTCACTTACAAGAATTGAACCTGGGTAGGGAAGGTAACAATCATTCCTCCGAACCGCCCAAGCTACATCCAATGGAGAACAACTCTTTACATATTATTTACATATTAATATTAAATAAATTTATATCACATAAAATCAATTCCTATTTTTCATAAATTCCAGATTAAAATGAATTTATGTCATATTAATGTATAATTGAGATATATATCATGAGATATTCATAAATAATTATTAATGAAATACTTTAACTCTTGAAAAAGATAAAGTATGTTTTTATTTACTATAATTGATAAGGTTTTGACATCCATGATCAAAGCATTCATTTTATGCATTTCAAGCTTAGAAATCTTCATGGGAGGCCCGAAACCCCATGAATACACCCTTGCTAACGACATTAGTGTCGTGTTGGTGAAGAGACAAATATGCGAACTCTATGAGTATGGCATCCGTGGGAAGTATATATCTTCGCATGGAATCCCATTGGAAATGTTGGAGGCATCCTACATTTGATCATGGAAATAAAAACATACTTAATATTTTTCAAGGGTTAAAGTAGAAAGGAAGTGACTGAGATAATTTCTTTGGGTGGAAGTGTTTTATAGGGGAGAAATGCTACCACCAATGTCACTACCCTTGTGGCTCTTTTTTCTAGGAAATGAAGGAGGAGGGTTCATAAGTGGTCATAACTTGGTCGTAGATAGTAGTACTATGATTTGGTATGCCAAGATGGATTTCAAGTGTTTGAATAAGTATTAAGTGTTGGGAACCAAGGATCTCGAGGATATTCACCAAATGTTTGACAAAATACTTGCTCACCTTTTTCTTGCAAAAACTATGGTAGATAACATTGCATGCCAAGTGTTTGATGAAAGTTTTGTTCATTAAATGTCTGAAGAATTTATCTTCGGCATTGGAGGTCAAAAGTATCGAATTTTAACAAAGTCTTCATGGCCAAAAGACATGTTGTTTCATCAAGTATCGGATGCAGTTTTGGATGCCATAGTAAAGTCCTAGATAATCATAAAGACTCTTTTAGGAAAGCCCCTAATTTTGTGGGTAAATTCTAACTATTATGTGGTGGATATTAAGTAGAAATTAGTACTATCACAATATTTTCCTATGGATCAACAATGTTTAATTTTGTAGGGAAAACAACTTGAAGATCTAATCCATTTATCCGAATACAACATAGTTAAGGATTCAAGCCTTATTTTGGTGATGCAATTAAGGGGAGGAGTGGTGGGTACTAGTATTAATTCAACTTCAAAACATGTGTCGTTTAGGAATGTAGTAAAAAAACTCTACCATTCAAAAAAATTTGTAGCCTTCTCCTATTTCTAGTGCCTATATAGTGGAGCACATTGAGAAAGTTCCATTAGTGGAGATCAGAGTTCCAAATTAGGTTACTCATATCCATTCCACTTATAAAAAATATGCTATTATTTGCATATTTAATGGGTTATTGGCCTCCTACAATGCTTTGTACCACTGGACTCACTCAACTTGGGAAAAAAATGCATGATATCTCTTTATTCAAAATAATTTTTAACGGTTTAGTTCTATGGCCATAATGATTATTTGAAAGTGTTTTAGGAAGGTCCTAGTTTTAGGGGAGTAACCTTACCATGATCTTTGTATTTTAAAACAAAAATACACATAGTCGTCGGATATCCAACTCCCCATTCCAGGATATCCAACGAAGTTGCCATACCACTGATGACTGACCATGTCGGATATCCAACTTCTTACAGTGCAAATAATGTCGGAAATACGAGGAACATTCCATACCACCGATGGCATACAATGTTGGATATACGACTTATTACAATTCAAATCCCGTCGGATATCCGACGTCCACTTTGGGGATATCCGATGCACCTGCCATACTACCGACGGCTAAAGGCGTCGTTGTTTGATGTCAATCATGACGGATATCCCACACCTCTGTTGTCGGATATTTGACCGCTTATAAAGTTAGATTGGTCACATATGTGACGAACCAATTAAAAGTGGGGTCGCCAGATATTCGACCGCCTATAAAGCGAGCGTTGTCGGATATGGGACGGAAATATTAAAAGCATAGTTGTCGGATGTTCGACTGGTAGGTGTCGGATATCCGACACATTATTTTACTATCGGATATCCACCGAAGTACCACCAACATTTAAACAAGATGATCCTTGTCGGATGGTCGATAACCAACATAGATCCATCTTAAACCCAAATCTACCAAGCACCGAGAGGGATCCAATTTCTTGAGGTGTAATTTTTTGTATCTAACTTTTTACATGTTCATAAAAAATTATCTAACTTTTTTACACGTGAAAAAATATTTTCACGTAAGTTCAAGTTTAAGATCTCCCTCATACTGGGTTACTTCTTTATCTTTTTTACTTCTTATATTTTTATTAATGGCTGACGTTACAATACTTTATTTTTGTTACTGGACAAACACTCTACAAAATCTCGACAAACTCTTGCCAAATGTTACAAGATCTCCCTCATACTGGGCTATAGAGCACCTCTCGACGCAACAAGATATCGAAAATCAAACATCTATGCCGTCAGATTTTGGGTTCTAAAAAACTAGTGTAAGTAGTTGGGCTAAATAGTTCATGTGTGAAATACTACCAACTAAGCCTTTAATTATGTTGGTAGCTTGTTTGGATTAAATGCACTAGTTCATAAAACGTATTCAGTGTATCTCTCCTTCCTCAGAATTAAGCACTACTCCACACAACTTTTTTGGTATTCACAAAGTATGTGTTTCTAAATGATACAATAGGTATTGTTGTTGCATTAAGGATATTGAGTTATTGACTCCATGTATCCATTCTCATTTTGGAGACAAATGAGGAGCGAGTTGTGACCTCTGCTTTGAAGCTATTGAGGAAACTTTGAATTAGATTAGCCTTTAGGAAAAAAATCCATTTGATTACATTGGCTTCTATACGTAGTAAGAAGTAGAGAACTTGTTGGTTGACGGTGCTACATCAAATAAGAGAATTTTTTTGTCTGAGTTCATTTTGGCAGTTGCATCTTAGTACACTCAAATACAGAGGCTTATTTATGATCACAAAGGTGATATTGGAATCCATACTCTCAACCTTAAGTACACCTCTTTCCATAGCTTGAATCTAGGTTGGGGAAGTTATATTTTTTGATTTGCTTTGATTATCATATCTCTAATTTTTGTTACATGATTGCTCAAAATTGTGTCTGCATAATCTCCTGTTTTGTTGACTATTGAAAGAAGATACCTGTTGTGTTGAAGACTGACACATTGCTTTTATTGAGTTGAGGAGATGTGCATTTAGTGAAGAAGAAATTGGATTTTTGGTGTAACCTTGATCTAGCCTCAAATGTGAATAAGCCAAGCAAAGATGTTCATAGCTCAAATTTGAGCATAAGGTGTTTGAAAAATTTCCATCTTGGCATATTCATTCCATGCAAATGACCCACCATTTTAGGAATCTGAAAAACGTTTTTGTGAAAAATGTATCTAGCTTTAGACTTGTGGTTTTGTTTTCGGTTATTGACCAATGTATAGACCATGGCATGCATTTTACTAAGTAGTTCATAACTCGACTCTGAGCATAAGTTGTTTGAAAAACTACCATCTCGGTAGATTCATTGTGGGAAAATGACCCGTCAATTTAGGAATCTGAAAGATGATTTTGTGAACATTGTATCTAGCTTCAGACATGTGGTTTTACTTTCAATTATTGATCAATGTAAATATTGTGGCAATAATTCTACTAAGCAGTTCATAGCTTCACTATGCGCATAAGTTGTTTGAAAAAATTCCCTCTTGGCGGATTCATTATGGATAAATGACACATTATTTTAGAAATCAAAAAGAAGTTTTTGTGAACAATGTAGCTAGCTTCATGCATGTGGTTTTGTTTTCAATTAATAACTAATGTGAAAATTGTGGTGTGCATTTTACTAATCCCATTTTTGCAAATTTGTACTTTGTTTTTACATAAAAACCTATATAAGCAGTTCATAGCTTAACTCAGAGCATAAGTTTTTTGAAAAATTGCCATCTTGGTAGATTCATTGCAGGGAAATGGAACATAATTTTAGGAATCTGGAGGAGGTTTTTGTCATCAATGTAACTAGATTCAAGGATGAGGTATTACTTTCAATTATTGACCTATGTACAGATGGTGGCGTGCATTTTACTAATCCTATATAAGTTGTTCATAGTATTGTTGGAGTATCAATTGAATAACCGCTACACCTTGTAATATAATGTGGACTAACCACCACACTAGGATCATGACACTATGTGCTTGGTTTAAAATGTTTACCAACATCTACAAGTTTTAGTGTAACAATAACCTTAACATGTATCAGAGCCCACGAGAGCCAAGAAGAAGGAGAATAAACAATCTTTTTGCATGTACTAAAGATCGGAGCTATGAAAAAGAATGGAGTTTCCAACTTCTGCAGTTCTCACACCATATAATTGTTTTGAATGGAATCCAAAGATTCTACTTCATCTCAGAAATATAGGATTGTAATGAATATCAATGGAAACTGAGATTGAACTAGGTTCTACAGTTGAAAAATCCAAGTATTTCAACCACGTGGATGAGGCCTTGTGTCTCCTATGTGTATCCATGTCCCTAATTGTTTTTTACATGTCGAAGCATGCAATAATCGAAATGAGGTTTGGACTACTTTGGAGACTCTCTTTGGAAAGTAGCATGTGATGTGTCACATCCTTGAAAATGAGCCCAAATCATTAGATCCAAGTTATTTTGAGAACATGCAATATTTATTCACAAGTTTTAAAGCCTTGTTACTCCAGCTGAAAGGATGTGGAATAGACGAATCCAAGAAAGAAAATCAATTAATTATTATTTCTATTCTTTCAAAATTAGGTGTAGAGTGTTTTATTCATCTCCACTTTTCACACACTCGGGAGGAACCAAATCCAAGAAAGGGAGGCAATCCCAAACCTCAAAATGAATCTAGAAATCAAAGGAAAATAAGGGCAATAAGGTGAAATTGAAACGTAGTTATTGCAATCACAGTTTCCATATAGAACCATCATGGATGGAGAATACCATTGACCTCATGACACAGTCTCTTCAATAGAATAACCTTGTTGACTATATTCCAGAGAGTTCCAAGAAGACGCAGGGAGAAAAAGGACCATAAGCAAGAGGCAATGCGATGCATTAATTGCTATTCATTTTTCTCAAGATGCATGGATTATAGAATCTGGAGCTTCACATCACATGAAAGCCACAAAATATGCTCACTCTTCTTTAAAACCATATGTTGTTCCTCCTATTCTGATGGGAGATGACTCTCCAATAGAGGCAACTGGAAAAGGGAGGGTAGATCTCGGAAATAGAAGTTTTGAGAATGTACTGCATATTCCAAAGCTTTCTGTCAATCTTCTCTTTGTGTCTGAAATGACACATATCAGCACTAGAAGGAGAGTTGAATTCACCATAGATCCGGTGAGCATATTTGACATGCAAGACAACTCCAAAATAGTTGTTGGTAAGGTAAATCATCAATCTCATATGTACACTTTTTCTGACTTTGTTGTTAAATAAGGTTCCACTTTACTATTGATGTGTCCAAACTATGAAAGTTGAATTTGGCATGAAAGACTTGGTCATTTAAATTTCAAATACATGTAGCAGCTTAGCAAACATGGGATGGTGAAAGACTTTCCTTCCATAGAATTGTTTCATGGAATTTGTGAAGGATGTTCTCTTGGAAAGCCTCCACAAGAAAAGTTTCAGAAGGGGCATGCATGGAGAGCCTCCTCTCCTTTAGAGCTTGTTTATAGTGATATTATGGGGCCACTTCCATATCCTTCCATGACCAAAGTCAAATATGTTCTAACCTTCATTAATTATTACACGAGATACGTGGGTGTATAAGATTTTCAAAGCACATGCATAGAAGTAGTCTTGGAAAATGATCAAGATCATCCACACAGATAATGGGGGGAAGCATCTCAACAAAAATGTCCAACATCTTTCTGATGAAGCAAGAATATAGTTGCAGAATATTGTTCCTTACACTCTATAGCAGAATGGGGTAGTTGAGAGGAAGAACCGATCTTTCAAAGAGATGGCCAGTTACATGTTGGATGTGAGGTACCTTCCCTCCATATTATGGGCTAAGGAAATCAACTATGCTTCATATATATAAAATAGACCTCCTCACAAATCTATCGCAGGAAAAACACCTTTTGAAGCATGGAGTGGCGTGCAACTGGAAGTCACACATTTTTGTATTTTCGAATCTCGCGTATGGGACCTCATTTCTGTAGAAAAGAGGAAGGCTTTGGAGACTTGTAACCTAGGATCCAAGTAACTATTTTGAAGTTGAATTGTTCCAATGCATGTCCTCTTTTTGGAGGAAGTGAGTCTTTTCTTCCATACTTTGTCTTCATTTTCTGCAAAAAAAAAAAAATGTATACCTGCAAGTTTCTTCTTTGTGAGGTCGTTTTTTGTAGTAGGGACACAAAGGAAACTTGTTGGCTCTTTCATTTTAGGAAAGTTCCATAAAAGGAAGAATCAGACTGGACCATAAAAGGAATTGTGGGGCAATGGATTGAGAGTTGCAGAAACCATCTAATAGCCGCAACCGTTTTGGTCTTGTCCCCACAAATATATATGAAGGTACAAGGCAAAGTGAAAGAGAGAGGAAAAAATAAGAAAGCTTATGTTCTCAACAAAGAATACCATAGATGCAATGGAATTCCAAGTCAAATAGCCTTTGATTGTATATATGGGTTGGGAAATGTAATCGGGTTTTTGGTTCTATACAGGAGTCTAATGAGTCTAATGTATCAAAGATTGACAATAATATAATAGATGGTTTTTGGGCCCCTCAAAATTTTTGTATATGGTTGCTTAAATTTATTGTCTAAATGTTATGATAATGTCTAAATAATCTATTAAAATATCTCACATACTTGTAACAATTATATCTCTACTCTCACATCAAACCCATCTACGCTAGCATCAGGCAATAGCAAAAATAAACAAAGAAAAGGCGCCATGCACAAACGAAGATCGAACCAGAAGGCATGCTGGGAGCTACTGACATGCCGACAAAGAAAAGGCGCCATGCACAACGAAGATCGAACCAGAAGGCATGCTGGGAGTTACTGGCATGCCATCGACATATTAACTTGGCATTCCAACTATTTACAAATTCCAAGATTTTCCTTCACCATATCACTGTTCGTTTTTAAATTGTAACACCCAAGTTACGCTTTCATTCAGTTAATCATTCGCTCAAATTTACTTTGCTAATTCTAAGATTTTTCTTTACCATATCACTGTTTGTTGTTATTAAATATCTTTGACTGAAAATTTAAAAAAAGAAGAAGCACAAAACCATGTAAAATGATGAAACAATGAAGAATACACAACGTAGGGGTGGTTGCGAGCTTTTGTTTCTCTCAAATAAAGAAACTCTTCAATCATACAATTGTTGAAACTTGAAACTCAATAAGTAAAAGTATGATGGCGCGTATGATTTGGATTGAAATACAGGCCAATCTAAACACAACAAACTCTGTTAAAAAACATATAGACCGGAGATGGAAATGATCAACAATGAAGGGATGTCCCCTGACCGCATCACAGAAGGTCCCTTACCGAAGGAACGGCAGCCCACTGTCCCAGGAATATTTTCTGTTGCGTTACTGCTCCACAGTAAAAATAACAAAATGTAACTGTGCTGTAATAGAACAGTCAACCAGTAATCACATATATAAGTAACAAAAACAGAACATTGAACCTGTGCAAAGCTAAATAACATAACAGTTATGTAGGACATAACATTTTTCAAATTACAAAATAAGAGCAGGTATAACTAAGTTCCAGCAAAAGGACATTAATCATACCTGAAAGCACGGAAAGTTACAAATTTTCATACCTGAGTTCAGTCTCTGAGTAATTCATTCAGCGGTGATCCCGGAAGCACTCTGATATTAATTTTAAATTTCAATGGTAACGGCAGACAAAATATTAAACGTCTGGGAGTGTTGGGGTCTCTGAATGGGAACGGCAGCCCAGTTTCCAAGGAATTTCTGCTGCACGTTCTTTAGGAGGAGGCTTCAACATATAGAAAACAATATCACTCCCACGCTGACAAAAATCATGTCACGCCACGCTGCTCTCGGTTCATATCAGGAAGAAGCTCCCACTCGTCTTCTTCCACATTGTAAACTGCTGCTCCTCGCACAGCTTGTGCATCGTTGTCAGCTCCTCCGGCAACGTAAACGAGTCCTTCCGGGGAGACAGAGCAAGCGAAAGACAATCCAACCGGCGCCGGCATGTCTGCGCTGCGTCTCCAACTAGCAGAAATGAAGTCATAGATGAAAACTGTGTGGAGTATCTCCCTGACGTAGGGGTTCGATCCACCTATCAAAAGAAGCTTCCGATTCACACAAACGCAGCGGCAACCCAGTGGAATTTCATGATTATATCCAAACAGTGGAATTTCATGATGATAGCCAAGGAGGTGGGGAAGGCGAGGGAGTGTTTACCAGGTGCCTTGCTGAGGGTCATACAGAGCAATCACAAATTCTAATTTGTTATAACCCCGAGATTTCTTCTTTCTTCATAGAACTGGGGATTTTTCACCATGTCATTACAGCTTCTGCATACGGCTGTGAGGTTATTGTGGCATGTATAAGGCACTCTTAGCAGACATTCTCGACCTAATCCCTCTGGAAGGCCCGGAAAAAAGTCCATATCCAATGGCACTACACAATAGCCTAATACAAACTGATATTATTGGAAGGAGTCTGCTAATGATTCTATCGGAGGGGAGGGGAGTCTGCTAATGATTACTATAATAATATTTTTTACCTATTGCTTCCAATCTGTGTTTTTTAAAGCCCAGGCCTACATAGTAATCATAGGGTACTATCTTTTCTGTTTAGGTGTCGTTAACTAGTTTAGTTATGGTTAAGTGATAAATTTATGGGAGTTTTTTATTAGCTCTTCATCCATTTCCAATTTTAAGAGTAGGTTAGTCCTCGGTATCTAAAATTGAATTGAAATCTTTAAGGTGACATGTTAAAGTGTGATATTGAGTCAAAATAATATGGTTGATAATGGTTAATCAATGGTTGATGATCAACGACAATTTTGTTAAATGATTCAACATGGATGGTTATGGTTAAATATGTTTGATTTTGGTTGATTATCATTGACCATAGTTAAATATGATCAACCATGTTTGACCATGTGTTACATATGTGGGGAATATGTGGGTAGGGTATGTACACATTTCTAGATGTAGAGTTTAGGAGTCAAATTGTTGGGTGGAGGGGGTCCCTTGTCCCACAAAACGAGGGAGTCTCATACACCAATTTGGTGTTTGGCGTGCCATAACCTTAAAAGTAGATTATTATCATCCTGAGCATCATCATCACCACCACCACCACTTTACCATGTTTAATGTTTATTTGGTTGAAAATGATTCACTATATTTGAACATAGTCGATAATGTATGGCTTTGTAGTCAAATTGTTGTGGGGAGGGGTCCTTTGTCCCATAAAATAAGGGAGTCTCATACACCAATTTGGTGTTTAACTTAGATGTGATTTTAAAAATAAATTATTATTATTATTATTAAGGTTTATTTGTTTCAATATGGTTCAATATATTTGAACATGGTTAATAATGTATGGCTTTTGAAGATCACCGTAAAATGGTTAACTATAGATAACTTTGCTTGACATAAATTTTTAGTAAAAATGATTAATTAAACATTTTATTCCCATAATGATAATGAATAATCCATGGCCTTCTTTTTTTATTGCAAAGCTATACCTTATAAGTGGAATGCCCACTCTTAGTAATGTTTCAATGCTATTACATAGTTCTTTCCATAAAAAGGAATACTGTAATTTTTTTTAGTAAACATTGATAAACATTAATAATTTATAATATATTCATTAAGAAATGTCAAAATTTTAAGTCTTGGAGGAAATTTTTAAAACGTTTTAAAAATATAAAGCATATAAGAAAAGTTCTAATGACCCAAAATTTTATTTTTAATGTTCTAACTCCTAAAAATGAATGTTCATATATATATATATATATATATTCAGGACCTCTTAATCCTAAGTTTTATAGTTTAGGTATTTTATAGTATTATATTAAAAGAATAAATTAGATTAATGTACAAATAGATTTTGAATAAGATTGTTGCTTTGTAAATGACACCTATCATTTCCATGTGATTGTATGATTGGTTGTCATCCTACTTTCTAGTTTAGGATTGAGCTATATAAACAAGCTCTCTTCTCTATGAGATGTTAAGAGAATCTTGTGAGTGTGATGTAATTTCTTTTTCCTTATTAATAAAATTTTGTGTCTGAGGACACTTCATCATTTGGTATCCAAGCCATGATGAACTAGTGTTGGAGTGACAAAGGGTGCAAGTTTTTATAACATCCATGTGGTGACAACAGAGTTCTTTAGGAAGTAACTTTTGTTATCAAAATTGATAAGGAAAAGCTAGTTGTGATAAATTGAAGATTTATTCATTGTCAGGTTTTTGTTGTTGCATAGATCTATAGATTTTTTAATTCAGCAGTTTTTTAAAATCTATGGTGAAGCTGATCTTGATTTGTAAAAAAAAAAATTCTTTAGAGCCATTAAAGTTTCAATCTTGATCTGTAAAGTTTTGGATTCTACTATATTCCGTTTGCTTTGAGATCTGAATAAAAAAAAAGAAAATTCATCAGCGATCTGTAATTTGATCCGATCTGGATCAATTCCACATCCATTTGATCTACCAAAATCAGTGATCTCCTCCAGTGTCAAAGATCTCGTGTGAGCCATCACTCGAATTTTTGAGCTGATCTTCAGCGTGAGCCATCAATCAAATTTCCCAAGTGCTATCCAGTGTAAGCCATTGATCCAGCGATTCAGCGTGAGTGAATCCTGAGCGATCCATCTGTCCCAGCGTGAGCAGATCCTTAATCACCAATCTCCAGTAATCAGTCAACGTCCAGCATCGATCAACATCCAAAAATCCAGTACCGATGAGCGTCCATTGATCTTTAGCAAGTGTGAGCCTGATCTCCAGCGTGATCTGTGAGGCAAATTTTCAATCTACCACGGGTGTGTCTCTCTTCGATCTGAATCAATATTCATCAGTCAACGATCTATCATTCGTGAGCCATTGTGAGTCGATCTAGTCCGAGTGATCTCTTCAGCCATCAGCCATCCAGCAATCAGAGATTGATATCTTCAGCCATCAGCCATCAGCGATCCAACAATCAAGTATTGATCAGCAACAACGATCCCCAAATCAACAAAATTTGTATCAGCAACAGCGATCTCCATCAATTCAGTGAAACAACAACAGCGATTCCCAAATCTCAGTGACAGCGATTTCCAAATTTGCAAGCATTTTCAATTTTGTAAAAAAAAATTATTGTAAAAAATGGACTTTTAGTTCATTTTTAAAGGCAAAATTGAGCTTTGTAAGTAGAAAATTTTGTATTTTTGGAGTTATAAGGCAGAAATGTTTTTTAAAAGAGAAGAATGTGAGAAGAGTCACTAAAATACTCTCTCATATTACTTTTTGATGAGGCTTTTTAGAGGGTCAAGGCCAGTCCCCTAAAAAGGCACTCTTTCTTGAGCGTTTTTATTTTTTGCATCATTTCCTTTGTTGCTTAAAATCACGTGGAAGATAGTCAATCTCTTCAATGACTCAGATAAACTTGATGGAGTAAAGAATTATAAGTCATGGCAACATCATATGAAGAATACTCTAGTTTATAATGAGGTATGGCGAGGAATTTGTGATGGGGATCCAACTTCAACTAAGCCTACTGATGCTACTGCTTTAGCAAAATGGGAACTACAAAATGAAAAGGTACTTTCCTTAATTCATTCATCTCTTGCTGATCATTTATGTATTCACATTGAAAATACTACCTCAGCATGGACTGCATGGGAACAATTTAAAAAACTTTTTGATACTCCTCCTGCTTCTCAGAGAATTGACTTACAAATGAAATTGTTAAGTAAAAAATTAGGAGATAAAGAAGATGTATTAGAATACATTTCCAAAGTTAAAAATATTCACCTAGATATCATTAAGGGAGAATATGGTAAACTTGAAGATAGTTTTCTCATTTCAATTTTGATAAATGGATTAACAGAATCCTATCAACAATTCATTGAAACTCTACAAATTGTTGATAAGTTAACATTTGCCACTTTTGATTCTTTCATTGAGATGTTAACTCAGCATAGTAAACTCAGCATAGTAAAACTTTGGGAAAACAAAAGCAGTCTGGTGAAGATGTTCTCTTTACTAGTTCTAGTAAAGGAGAAAACTCAAAAGGAAGAGGTAGAGGTCATAATCAGTCTTCATTTAGAGGCCATGGAAGAGGACGAAATCAAGGAAGAAGCAACAATTTTCAAGGGTCAAATTTTCAACAAGGATCAAACTTCTTTAGAAGGAATCAGTCAAAGAGACCACAAAACCAAAATAATCAAACATGAAGGGATATGAGTCAAATCACTTGTAGAAGATGTAATAGAGTTGGTCATTTTGCTGCCGACTGTAGGACATCAAATAACAAGCTTCCAAAGTATAAACAACCTTCAATTTCAGCACAATATGCAAATGACAATAATCAAGGGAAATAGGAAGATGAAAGTGGTTTTGAGTTTGTTTTTTCAGCTTTCCAACCATCAAAAGCTTTATTATCTACTAGTAATGATTTTGAAGATGCTTGGTTGTTAGATATAGGGGCAACTCAACATATGACCTTTAGAAAAGATTTCTTTTGGTCTTTTACTGAATGCAAGCTGAATTCAGTTTTTTTAGCTGATGACACTGTACATACACCTCAGGGAAAAGGTTGTGTGAAAATTTATCTTTCTGGTATTGGTGAAAAGTTCTTATCAAATATTTAGTATGTTCCAACTTTCAAAAAGAACTTACTATCCTTAGTAACAATACGACAAGAAGGTCATGCAATTTCAATGAGAGATGGGACAATTAAAATTCTCTCAATCAAACAGAATTATAAAACTGTCATGACAGGGTATGAAGATGGAAGGCTTCTTAGAATGAAAGGAACTGTCATACCTCGAAATGAAGAATTTGCAGCTTTAGTAGGGTTAGAGAACTCTCCTATAAGGTTATGGCATGCTAGATATGGACACTTAAATTTTGACAGTCTCTCTCTACTTCAAAAGCAAGAAATGGTGAAAGGCTTGCCCACTTTCAAAAAGATAAATGCAAGATGTAAAGCTTGCATCTATGGAAAACAAAGTAGAGAATCATTTCCTACTTCATCTTGGTGAGCAAACAAATGTTTGCAACTTATTCATAGCGATATTTGTGGGCCTTTGGAAACTTCTCTAGGAGGGTGTAAATATTTCCTTCTCTTTATTGATGATTTTACTCGCATGGCTTGGGTATACTTTCTGAAAGAAAAATCTGAAGCTTTTGCAAAGTTTAAAGAATTTCAAAACTTGGTTGAAAGAGAAACTAAAGAGAAGATTGGAACTCTAAGAATAGATAATGGTTGGGAGTTCACTTCCAATGAATTTCAGAGTTATTGTAAAGACAGAGGGATCAAGAGACGGTTCACTAATGCATATACTCCATAACAAAATGGAGTTACTGAAAGAATGAACCATACTTTAATGGGAATGGAAAGATCCATGATGCAATTTAAAGGAATTTCTTCTTCATATTGGGTTTAAGTAGTACATACTGCAGTATATTTGAGGAACAGATCTCCAATAGCTTCTTTGGATGGAGTTACACCATATGAAGCTTGGTATGGATATAAGCCTAAAGTTAAACATCTTCGAGTTTTTGGTTCTGTTTGTTATGCCTTAGTTCCAATGGAGAAAAGAACTAAGTTAGATTCTCGAAGTATCAAATGCATCTTCATTGGCTATTCTGATCAAAAGAAAGGGTATCGGTTGCTTTCTGATGGAAAATTTATTGTGAGTAGGGATGTGATATTTGATGAAATAGAAAGTACAAATTCAGATGAAATAAATCATCTCCTTAGTCAATTAGAAAATAAAAACATTAAGACTAAGGGTAAGATAAAAAAACAAACCAATTCAATCTTTATGGTTTGAAAAGGATATTGTTTCAACTGAGATTCTTCCTTCATCAAATCAAGAAATTTCACAACCTTCAAATGGTAATGAGAAGAATTATTCTGATAGTGATACTTCAAGTCCAAAATCTTTAAATTCATAACGCAACTCAGTTTATATTTATCAAAATCAAATTTTTGATAATAATGATGAGACTCAGACAAGTGCAGAATCTACTCTACATCAAAGACCAAAATGGGCCATACAATTTCTAAAAGATGTTCGTCCTCATGAAGTGAACAAAACAGGAACAAGAAGTTCTTCAACACAAGAAACAAATGTTTGATCTTTTACTTCCACTGAACCTGATTCTTTTTCTGAAGCAATGAAACAAAAGGAATGGCAGAAAGCTATGCTTAGTGAATATAACTCTGTACTAGAAAATGGCACTTGGAAATTAGTTGATTTCCCATCTAATGTTAAACCCATAGGTTGCAAATGGGTTTATCGAATAAAGTACAAGTCAAATGGAGAAATTGATAAGTATAAAGCAAGACTTGTAGCTAAAGGATTCGCTCAACAAGAAGGCATTGATTATGATGAAACTTTTGCTCCAACAGCTAAGTGGAATACAATCAGAACAATTATAAATTTGGTTGCAAAAAATGGTTGGAAATTACATCAAATGGATGTTAAAAGTGCCTTCCTGAATGGTGATTTGAAAGAAGAAGTGTTCATGACTCAACCCCAAGGATTTGAGGTTGAAGGACAAGAACATAAAGTCTGTAAACTAATAAAGGCTTTATATGGTTTGAAACAAGCTCCTCGAGCTTGGTATACAAAAATTGATGAATACCTTCGAAAAGTTGGTTTTCAACGAAGTGAATCTGATGATACTTTGTATTTTCAGATGCAAGACAAAGACTTTGTGATTATTGTACTCTATATTGATGACTTAATCATAACTGGAAATAATGAAGATCACATCAAGCAGGTTAAAGGAGAACTTCAAGCAGGATTCAAGATGACATATTTAGGAACACTTCATTACTATCTCGGAGTTGAAGTCACTCAACATCCAAACAAGATCTTCCTTAGTCAAACTAAATATGCCATTGATTTATTGAAGAAATTTGGCATGGAAGAGTGTAAACCTTCTCTGACCCCTATGGAGCAGAATTTGAGACTGTCAAAATTTGAAGGGGGGAATTTGGTCGATGGTACAAAGTATAGGCAATTGATTGGAAGCCTTATTTATTTGACAAATACTCGCCCAGATTTATCATATTCAGTTAGTATACTTTCAAGGTTTATGCAGGAACCAAGGGAAAGTCATTGGAATTCAGCAAAAAGGGTGTTAAGATATATTCAAGGAACAAAAGACTTTGGTCTTCTTTACAAGAAATGTAAAACCTTTACACTTGTTGGATATTCAGATGCAAATTTTGGAGGAGACATTGATAATCGTACATCCACTTTTGGGTACTTAATGAATTTGGGTTCAACAACAATTTCATGGAGTTGTAAAAAGCAGCGTATAGTTGCCAATTCTTCAGCAGAAGCCGAGTACATATCGGCTTGGGAAGCAGCATGTGAGATTGTTTGGTTACGCAGGATATTACAGGATCTTGGTGTTACACAAAAGTCAACAACCACTTTATTAATCGACAGCTAATCAGCAATAAAGATGGCCAAGAATTCAGTTTTTCATTCAAAGACAAAGCATGTCGACACCAAATATCACTTCATCAGATCTCTCGTTGTCAAAGACATCATCAAGCCTTAGTATTGTCCATCTGAAGATCAAACTTCAGATATTTTTACCAAGTCACTTGGTAAAACAAAATTCACTAAGTTCAGAGATGAACTTGGCATTTGTAAATATAAAATTTCGGATTATAGGGGGAAATGTTAGACCTCTTAATCCTAAGTTTTATAGTTTAGGTATTTTCTAGTATTATATTAAAAGAATAAATTAGATTAATGTGCAAGTAGATTTTGAATAGGATTGTTGCTTTGTAAATGACACCTATCATTTCCATGTGATTGTATGATTGGTTTTCATCCTACTTTCTAGTTTAGGATTGATCTATATAAACAAGCTCTCTTCTCTATGAGATGTTAAGAGAGTCTTGTGAGTGTGATGTAATTTCTTTTTCCTTATTAATAAAATTGTGTGTCTGAAGACACTTCTTCATCAATTGAAATGTCATATATTTGTATATAATTGTGAATTTATATAATATTTTTATATAATTATTTTAGGTGGCATAAACTATAGAATGTTTCTATCAATACAATTAGGATTTTCATTTTCATGATTTATATTTTTATCATTTGTTGAAGGCTTAAGCATATTGATTTTAGAGGTTAATAGAGAATAACACATAAGAGGTATAACATGATTTGATTTTATTTCTCCATTGTTATTTATTTATGACATCATGGTTTTTTAACAAGGGTCTCTTACGGAGATGATTCAATCACAAATATATCGTAGATCCTTATTGTATAGAAACAAATATGAAAAATAAATAGTGCTTTGTAATGGTTTGGAGAGGGATATATTTCTAAGTTCTTTATACCCTATAAAACCTAGGTTAAAGAGCAATCACACCAACCAAAGAGAAAATAACTCAAATAATATTCAATATCAAGAAACACAATAAAAACAATAGAAAGTGAGATAGTTCTCTTTGGCAAGAAAAAGACATAATTTATATTCGAATACAAAGTGTCCACCCAAGATGAGAAAATATTAAAAATTTTCTAATGCATGAAGCTCTAGAGTTGGGAAGATGCAGCTAAATGTCCATGCATAATTATGCTTAAGTCAAACAAGAAATAGAAGTGGGGAACCCACAATGATTTCTTGTTGAGTTGGTTAATGCATGCATCCTCGTTAGGGAAGTTGCCTAGGTTGACTACATGGTATGTGCATGGTCCATTAAGTTGTATATGGCCTTTGAGAAAGGGATAACCTCCTTGGATATATTATTCGGGACCTTATATACATTTGTTCCTCTGAATAGTCTAAGAGTTGTTTTTGATAAAGCAAGTGGAAATACCTAGAAGAATGAAATAATTGACGAGATGGATACCCTCCATGCCTCTCATTTTAAAATGGGGGCCATAAGAGCTTGAGCTACACCAGGGTATTGTACTTAATCCAAAGATCTGTAAAATCTTATGTCTGCAGCCTTAGATTTCTCTAGTTGAGCTACACACTTTTGAAGAGAAAATGGTTTCCTACAACATATCGCATTTTCAATTCAAGTCCAAGGGAACGACAGAGTTCAGGCGTCTGCCTATGATGTGTATAATCAAAGCGGAACAATTAGTGTAGAGTGACCTACTTATCATTCTTTTGAACTGAAGGTGTGAAGCTGTGTATTAGAGCGTTGAGTATGGATCTTCTTTGGTGCATTGAACTCCTCCCACTACTATATTTTATTGATGTGTCTCTTGCTACATTGGCGTTTTTTTTCTAATACATTGTTGCTCTTGTGGGAGTCAAAATAACTTGTGTGTTGGTAGCCATCGTTGAATACATACTTTATTGCTAGTGCACTCTTTTAGTGCTAGTTCTCACACCTCAATGGACAAGGATATCAATGCGTGGAAAACAATTTGTATATTGGATTTAGCTAGTACATTGATTGATGGTGCGTTGAATGCATTGATGTCTACAATGATATCTCTTCATCCAACAAGTTATGGTTTCCACACGGCTTGCAAGGTCTCACAATATCAATGATATACACCTTGCTTCAAGATTGGATTTTGATGGTTTCCAACAAAACCACTATAGTATTGACAACACAGTTTACATGTGCGCACACCTTGTATTTGTTCGTCTTTTTGGTATTGGTGTCTTCAAGGAGATAAGAAGTATTTCTCTCTTATTCATCATTACTTTCTTTTTAACCAGCCCATCATAAGTGACCTCTTTTGACAAGTTCATCTTTAGAAGCATTATCGTGATTAGCAACTTGTCTTAATTTTGAAACACTGTCCGCTCTCATCTCTTGTTCATGCATCTTTTTGGAAAGAACCGGAGGCATTCTAAGGTTGCGGAGAAAGATAATGACTAGTTTTATAGTATTTCCATGATCTCGAAACTCACAACGTACAGATTGTTCAGTTTGAATATAGTATTCATATATCGACAGAAGAATAAACTTGGTTTATTTGATGCATCTAATAGATCATTGCATTTGCCTATTTACTCCAATTGAATAAGGAAGCCTCACTTCAAAAACAACTACAAGAATAATTTGATAAGTTGGACTCAAAGTATTTGTTTTCCCATATTTTTTTGTAAGTAGTTGGGATAAATAGTTCATGCATTAAATACTGCCAATTTACCCTTTAATGCTTTTGGGAGCTTGGTTGGCTTAACTGCACTAGTTCATCAAACTTATTTAGTGTATCTCTCCTTCATCTAAATTAAGCATTACTCCACACCACCGTTTTTGGTATTCACAAAGTCTGTGTTTCATGATGATACATTCAGGATTGCTGTTGCATTAGGGATATCCAGTTATTTACTACATGCATACATTCTCATATTGGAGAAAAATGAAGAGAAAGTTGTGACCTCTGCTTTGAAGTTATTGTGGAAACTTTGAATTGGATCAACCTTCAGGAAAAAAAACCAGTTGATTGCATTGGATTCTGCATGTAGTAAGAAGTAGAGAAATTGTTGGTTGACAATGCTACATCAACTAAGTGAATTTTTGAGTTGAGTACACTTTGGAAGTTGCATCTTAGTACACTCAAAAATAGAGGCTTATTTATGATCATGAAGGTGAGACTGGAATACATACACTCAACCTTAAGTGTGCCTCCTGCCATAGCTTGAAGCTAGATTGGGGAAGTTATATTTTTTGATTTGCTTCGATTTTCATATCTCTAATTTTTGTTACAGGATTGCTCAAAATTGTGTCTGCATAATCTCTCCTGTTGCTAACTATTGAAAGAAGACATCTATTGTGCTGAAAATTGACACATTGCTTTTACTGAGTTGAGGATATGTGCATTTAGTGTGGAAGAAATTTGATTTTTGGTGTAACTTTGATCTAGCCTCAAATGTGAATAAGCCAAATAAAGGAATTTTGGGTGCTGAAATATCATTGGAAATCATTTGTAACGGAGTTCTAAGAGCATGCATCATAGAGATTGCACTAAATTGTAGAGATTAACTTGTAAATGAACTCAAAGTTTTTTTAAAGTGTATTGCAAGCCAATTGGAGAGACTGTAACCGATATTTATATTGTCTGTCACATTAGCTTGTGGAGACAAATTTTCATGAGTTTTATGCAAAACTCATTATATTGAGATTAAAAGGAGATATTATAGACCATCTTGTACAATTTGCTGATATTTCCAACTAGCTTGATGTAGTAGATTATATTGTAAAGCTCATCGACTCGACTATTGTAGAGATTGTTATCGCAAGTCTCTTGAGGATTGTGAGGAGTATCTAGCAACATAAATTTTGTTTAAGTGGCCTTGACACTATAACTGCACATCAAAACAATCATAAAATATTTTGTGGTAAATCACTCATCATTTTAGTTTCAAAAGTCTGCAAATTGTTAATCTGCTCTAGTTCATCATTGGTACTTGTATTTTTCCTTGAAGTGTCAGATAAAATTTGATTTTAATCTAGAAGTATGATTGTACCTGGGTGCACTTTCCATTGAACCCAACACCCATTTCATTTTCTGAGTCAAATTATTGTTGTTGAGTTTTGTTTGTAAAGGGTGGAATTGTAAGAAGCCCTCAATCACATGGTGAAATTAAATGGTTTGGTAGAGTTACTGAACACTCTGTTATAGGTCAAACTTGCACCTCTCCGTCCGTGATCACCCTGAGCTGCTGATCACACAAAAGGACAACTTGGATGGAGGAGCATGTTGACCTTGGATATCATGACAACTCATCCCACTTCCTGAGAATACTGGAAAACATACAAAAATATCATTTTGAAGTATGAGCGCTACTCTACTTAAAGAGACTAGCGCCCATACGCGACTCTAGTGCATAATAGTAGCGCCCATATCAGTATATACGCTACTCTGTCTCATCAAAGTAGCGCTCACAATTTAAAACTAAATGAGCGCTATTGTTTAAACAATAGAGTAGCGCCCTATACGCTACTCCACTGTGTAATAGTCGCGTGTACCTTAAAAAATGATTAAAAAATATATTAATCCATCGAAGAGGATTAGTTGAAGACAGTTTCTTAACTTCCCCAACCTCCTCATCGACTGGAACTGCTTCCTTAAACCTATAAATTCCTAGAAGGCTAAAGGAGCAGGGTTAGAAGAAATTATGAATGCAAATGCTCACTAAAGAATGAGAGGATGAGTTAATGGAGAAACTGTTGCAGAAGACATTCAAACCAGAGCAGAGCCAGAGCCCAGGATCTAGTTGCAGGAGCCTGCTTCATTATCAGGTATATTTGTACTGCATACTATTTTGACAAATAAAGGTTGAAGTGTTTCCTTGTTCCAATCTGAAGGTGTTATCAAATGGCATTTTGAATTGGATTCATTTTGGTCAATACTGGATATTAAACATAATCTTTGTTTATTTTATGATTTATATGTTGCCCAAAGTGTTTGAGGAAGGTATTGTTGTTTCAGGTTTGCTGAAAGAAAGAAGATTTGAGAGCTGGACACAAGGCTGGGTCAAGGCTAGGATCAGACTCCAGTGAAAGGTATGTTCTCTAAATCTTTTATCTATTTCTTTTGCAAACACTTCTGTAAATGACATAAATACACTTACCTGTCACCCCAACCTAGTTGATAGTTTAGTTTCCTGACTATAGGGTAGAAATATCCGCCAACAGACTGGTGACTCCGCTGGGGAAATAGTGTTTTTGGCTTTAGGAAACCATTGTTGTTGGTTGTCTTCTCGGTTGATTTTGATTTCTTCGACTTGCTAAGAACCTTTTTAGGTATCTTTTGTCTTGGCTTTCCTGCTTTCATCAATTTCCATACCCCCCAAGGTCAGTTTCCTAGCTTTTTAAAGATGAGCGCTACTATTACATATACACAGTAGCGCCCATACGCTACTGTACTGTATATACAGTAGCGCCCATTTGGGCATGGGCGCGAGTTGCTCTACTGCACAGTAGAGTATATTTCCTGAAGCAGTCAATTTTAATTTTGCTTGCTTTTTGGCCCTGTAGTGACTTACTGATTTTGTTGTGGGATTCTTGAGATGATTGCATAAGGTTTTTTAAACATTGATTCAAGTCACACAACCACTCTTTAAAGTTTTTCCATGTTTTAAACCATTTGTTGACCTTTGGATTTCTTTGAGACCTTTTTGACCTATTTGGAAGACCTAGTGGTGTTTGGTGACGAACATTTTCACTTGTTTTCAGACCCTGACTACTTTTGCCCATTTACAAACCTGTACACTCCTGTGTCTGTTGTTTGTGGTGAAGTTGTATGTTCTCTACTGTCCATGTCCTTTGTTTAGGTTTTTGGTCTTTGATAGAGCTTTTAGGGTGTCTTCTTTGTGTCTAGTTTCATGTTTTTCCCGAGATTTTTTTCCTTCTGATGGTCAGAAATGCTTTTTTAACAGCTCTAGGCTAGTTTTCACCTCTCAGTTTTCTTCATGTTAGCAGAACAGCCTGCTTGTCTACGTATACTTGGCTTTGTGGTCTTGTTAGGGTTAAGCACTTTAGGTCAGTCCTTGGGTGTTCTCTCCTTGTTTTTCTCCCACTTAGTGTCCAAGTTTATAGGCTTTTTCCTGAGTAAAAAACCTGTAGACCAAGCCTTTCTCGAGTTAAGTCTCGATAGCTGTAGGCCCACAAAAAACATTTGCCATATTTCCACTTTTGCATAAGAAGTTTTTATTTAGCTTTCCATTTTTATTTTTTTTTCATAGTTCTTTTTCGGTCATTGAAAAAGCAAAAAAAAAAAAAAGTTTTGGTACTTTGAGTTAAATAGAACTTGTTTTTTCCAATGCAAAATAGCTTAATATATTTTGTTTAATTCAAAAAGAAAACAAAAAATTAGTAGGAAAGTTTGCTTAGATTTGCATTTTCGAAAAAGATAGATGAAAAAGTAAAAAATAAAAGAGTTTTGTTGTAAGAAAATTTGAATATATTTGCATTTAGTTTTCTTGTTATAACCACGTTCACACACTCACTATCCCCTTTGCGTAATAAAAGCCCTTAAAATTTATTAATAAAATGAACTAGAAACCTTTTCTTTTCTAGGGCACACTACACCAACTAGTCTTGGTTAGGGTCTTGGGTTTAAATCACTTTAAACCACCCAAGATCACACATTGCGCAATAATCGTAGTGAGATTATCATTTAGGCAAATCCACTACACTCAAAAATTGCCTGGGAGCATATGCAGTAGGTCAATGTGAAATCGGTTTGTGGGAATACCTCTCCTACTTTCTGATTGAGCATACGCCAGGATTGGATAGCGTATTGGGGACTCTTTCGAGTTTCGGGCTTAGCTACCCTGCCCACGCTTTCTGATTCGACCGGTGACTGTTCCCCCAGGATTTTTCGGTGTTTTGGTATCCTTAGTATCAGACTTTTAGGTTCTTACACAGGTGACAGCAGAGGGTATATCTGCTGTACCTAGGACAGACGCGGGAGGAAATCCCTTGCAGGTCTTTGGGAGGGCGGTTGGGTGATTCCAGCGCTTGCACCCTTAGTCATTGTATTGTGGACCCCGGGTAACTGTTCTTCATCCTTCGTTGATCTGTTCTGGGCCCTCATCATCCCAGACTCTTCTCCGGAAGGCACCTTTGTTTGATTGGTTTGAATACTTAGGAATTTTTAGTTGGTGTGCTGTTTGCCCCCTAGTCTTAGTGGCCACTAGGTTATAGGCTGTTTTTTGAATATCTATAATCACGGAGAATCAACAACTCCGTAGATCGAGAAGGATTCAAAACCTTCCGCCTGTTAGAATAGAGCCTTTACAACCAGCTACAAGACAGAGGGTAAACCCCAGTATTTCTTCAGAAATTACCTCTGAAATAGAACTGCTTGAAGAAATACTTATAACAGAAAACCTTAAAACTGAGGTTCTTGAGGAACCATCACCAGGTATCACAGAGCAACAACATTTTAGTATTGTTGAGGTGGAAGATCTTACTTCCGCGGAGTATAGCACTCCTTTCAATCCTCCCTTAACTGACACTAGAATTCCGGTACTGTCACCTGTTGGTTTCCAACAGCCTCTTTTCAGTGCAGATCTTTTGTTTCCCGATTATCTGATGACTAACACAGGAGGTGAACCAGGGGGTCCCCAAACTCCCACTTTAGGTATGAATACCAGCACAGTTAACCCTTCTTTTACTGCTGCATCTAGTCAGGCACAAACTACGTCTGTGCCTACTCCATCTTTTAGTTTTAACACTAGTACCTTAGGAATGCCTAGTTTCACAACAATGGCATCTATTCCCACGCCTACTGTTAGACCTAGCAGTATGGCTAACTGTGCAACACCTTCTACTTCACAACCTCTATATCAGATCCCTAGTACTTGGGTTTCCACACCTGTGGTAGGACCAAGTGTTTCAGCAAACATGCCAGTCATGGGTACCATGACTGCACCGTCCACATCAGCTTCGGCTGGTTTCAACAACTTTGTAGGCCCTAACTTGAATCAGGGTAGCATTCCTGCAAATAATGTTCCTTTTTCCTTATTCTCAGGGGGAGGGGGCAACTTTTTCAACCAGCAATATGGCGGGGCTAACACCCAGCCACAATGGACGAACCAACAAAGCACTAATCTGCTCTCGTACGGGTGGGGAAATTTTAATCATTCTTTCTCACAACAACAACAACTGGCAGGGGGTAACCCCTACCAACAAATACCTGGGGGCAACCCCTACCAACAGTTAACTGGGGGTAACCCCTATCAACAGTTGGGAGGCGGAAACCCCTACCAACACATGGCTGGGGGCAACCCTAATCACCAAGTGGCTGGGGGCAACCCCTACCAACAATTCATGGGACAAACAATGGGTACTTTCCCTTATCAAGCTCCATCTTATCGGCCTCGTCTACCTTTTCTGGCAACTTTGAATTTGCCAGACCTTTCGAAATTGACAAATGATCCTGTGTGTCATAACTCAGCATGGCCATCAGTTCCCACTAAATTACCTTCAGATATTCCTAAATTCGAAGGCAAAGGTGGTGAAGATCCTGGTGACCATGTCACTACCTTTCACTTGTGGTGTTCTTCAAATTCATTGAACGAAGATTCCATCAGATTGAGATTGTTTCAAAGGACCTTAACTGGTCCCGCGGCCAAATGGTACATTGAGTTGCCTGCGGCTACTTTCTCTAGTTTTGGGGATCTGGCCACCGTCTTTTTGAACCATTTCCAACTTCCTGTTCGGTATGATGCCGGAACAGAACTTTTGTCTACTTTTAGACAAAACAAAGCCACTCACCTATCTGACCACATTCAGGAGTGGCGAAGACGGAAGAGGCTCATAAAGGCCAATATCCCTCCAGAGTTCCTACTCGAGTGGTACTTGAAATCACTCCTTCCTTATATTTCTAAGGAAGTAGCGACATCTGGAGTCTCCAATGAAGAAGAAGCCATTTTAAGGACTCAACAGTTAGACCTTGTTTACGCACAATCTGGTTTACTGTATGAGATTATACCAGACGCACCGAGATCAAATACTGATCTAAGTAGACCCAAACCCGGACCACATGCTGACGGCATAGTGGGTTCGGTTAACTCTGCAGCTTTCGAAGCACTGACCAAACAGGTCCAAGCCTTAACTGTCAAACATTCGACTGCAGACATTGCTTCCGTCACAACCTCTCCTTCTACTTCTGAATCTGTTAATCAGGTTCAGAACAATCAAAAGGGCCCTTGGCAGCCCAACAACAAAAAGAAGGGCAAGAAAGGAGAGGGGAACCAACAAAAGCCCAAAAAAGATAATGCGGAAGAGGGTAATAAAGAAGAGAAGAAGGTTAGGTTTCCTTGTAAACTTTGCAAACAAAACCACCTTACTCATCAATGCCCTCTACTAGAAGAAGCCCAGAAGCTCTTGAAAGAGAGGAAGCCTGCCGTCTTGAAAGATCCATTTCCCAAAGGGCAAGGCTCCACTTCTGGCACCTCCAAAACTGGGGGCACCTCACACACTTCGGTTGATCAAACATTCATAAACATGGTCAACTCAGATGCACTTTTGCAAACCAGAGCTAAAAACTATACCCCGGAAACGCAGAGAAAGGATAAGGAGATTGCTGAATCTTCCACTCCACTCCACATACCTGTGGACCCAATGCCTAAGATTCCGAAAGGTGTCTTAAAGAGGGCATCGCACAACCCCAACACGCGGGCTGCTTCCAACTACAATGTAGTTGAAGATCTAGCCCAAACTCCTTGTGCCATGTCTACCTTAGAAGTCTTGCAGAGTTGTCCTTTGCAACGAAATGCACTTCTGGCAACTATTGGGAGTATGGAGTCCTCCAACATGTCTGCGCGATTTGATATGACTGATGTCAAATACCGGTTGCCATATCACGTTGCCCTCCAGATTGAAGTCGTTCATGGTCCAATGACCATAAGACGAGCTGTAGTAGATGAGGGAGCGTCGACTTGTGTAATTTCTATTTCCTGCTGGAAAGCTCTAGGTTCTCCTGAGTTAATCCCTTCCAACACAATGCTTACTGCATTTGATGGCAGAACTTTCCGTCCACATGGAGTTTTGCCATCATTTAATGTCACTTTGGCCGGTAAGACAGTTGCTGTTGAGATTGAAGTTCTGGACGCTCCGCTCGATTACAACATGTTATTGGGTAGGAGTTGGACTTATGCCATGCAAGCTATAGCATCGGCAGTTTTTCGAGTGGTCATGTTCCCATTTGAAGGTAAGATCGTTACAGTCGATCAACTTTCTTTCACTCAAGGAAAACACCAGACTTCTACGGAAACCACGATTCCTATGATTGATCAAACCACCCCAGTTAGCGAAAGTTTAGGAGCAGGACTTTTTGGATCACTGATTGGCACTTTCGACCTACCCGCTCCTACTTTATTTGTCGGTACTGAAGGATGTTCATCGTCTGAAACTCCTACGAGTAGTTCAACAACTGATTCCGAGTTTCTCTCAACTAATACAAACCCCTCCGTACCTACCCCTGTTGTAGAAGTTACCCATTTGGAGTCTCATCAAACTACAACAGGACATATGTCGACTCAATTGGTGTCTGTCGAGTCAAATATGGATTCAGCCACTACTCAGACACCTAACCCAATTCATTCTCTCAACAGTTCAGGAATTACTTTACCTTCTGATGAAGAAATGTTAGAAGCTTTGAATGACCCAGACCATCCTCCTGAACCTATAAATCGCGTGTCATTTTTGTTTCCTTTTCTGCACTTATTAGAGAGAGGTGAATTTTGTTCACCACCGGATGAGAATACTGGTCTTACTCCTTCACAAGCTGCTATTGTTGAAGCAAATAGAGCACATACCTCGTTGGTGAACATTTTTACTGGAGTTAACGGAAACATTCTCTTTGAAACGGGATGTTATCTCGATGAAATAATCCCATATGCTAACCTTTTCCGTGAGTTCCATAATACCTTTGCCCGGCCTCCTGAGGAAGATCCAGGCATTGACCCTACCTGAAGAAGTACTACGCCTAGTTTGGAGTACTTTTTCTTGTACTATAGCTGTATATTTCTGTATAGTTAGTTTTGTTATGCTCGTTAGGTGATCTGACGTGTGCCTCTCGTTTCATGTACCAGATGTCAACCGCACATTTCTTAGGATTTGCTGATGGCGCCAGTCGCCACACCTGTCAGTTGGCTGCAGCAGCTTGGGTCATTTATTCACCCGCTGACCAACTTGTCTCTTCGGGGGGGGTTTGTTTGGGACCTACCACGAACAATGTGGCTGAATACAGTGCAGTTATAGAACTTCTCCGAGATGCCCTCAGTCATGGCATTTCATACCTGGAGGTAAGGCTTGACTCACAACTTATTGTATTTCAGTTAACAGGTGTCTATCGGATCAGAGATCCAGGATTGCTACGACAGTTTCTACGAGTTAGATTATTGGAAAGACACTTTCATTCTATCAGATATGAACACATTCCAAGAAATTTAAACAATTTAGCTGATTCGTTAGCAAACTATGTGTTAGATTGGCATTTGCATCATACATTGTAAATAACATTCCACACATAAGATCTAAAAACACATTCACATGTAAAAAACCGATACTGTATATATAACTGATACCGTATAAAAAAATATGAGTTTCGAGTCATGAGTTTCATAAGTCAAGTCATAAAAGTACAAAAGTTGGGCATGGCAGCCTCAAAAATATATACATATAATGTTTTTCTTCTCCTATGGAGAAGGAGGAACCTCCTCATCATCTACTGCATTACGGTAACATATCACTAATCTAGCAACCCTACGCGGTAATCTAAGCCACGTTGGGGGCACCCCAACAACATCTTCCTGCATGTCAACAGGTATCTGGTCCATGCGGCTGGTAGGAATCTCATGAGTCAGCCGACTCATTTTCCTCTCCAGGGTCCCTAGCATAGCTTCTGCTGCGGTGATATCAGCTGGCCTCACATAGATAGTAGGATGGCCCTCGGGACGAACAGGCCCAACATCTGCATTTGAACACTTGATTAGAACTCCAAAACTCATTTCATAAAAATTAAATATTTGAAAAGTTTGAAAAAATTAAATAAATTCTCAAAAAGTAAACATACCAATATCTCCCCAGGCTCCACCTGGCGGAAGCACCAGCTTTGGGTCATGACGAAAATCTAGTCCAGCATAGGGAAACTGCTCAAAAGCGGGAACTTGCCTCTCCCACCACCCCCAGAAGTCATCTGTATGGTAACAGTAGTGACTTTCCCCACCACCCTGGCAGAGAAAAATGTCACCCCAACGTCCTAGTCTGGGCTCACGGGGGTTAACCTGTGGTAATGGCATTCCCAAACTAATAGCAGGCATTCTCTCGAAGAAGAAAGTACACAAGATACTCCCGTACCCGAAATTCTTCATTGTACCAGATTTGCAACTTGTCAATTGATACTTCATGTTTGCCAACAAGCTAGTACTCCAATCATAAACATGCCCATGCAAGCACTGTACACCGACATGCATTGAGTGCCTAGAAGCCAAGTGTTGTGATGCACTACCGGATACCCGGTTGATCATGCTCACTATCACTTTCAGCGGGAGACCATCAATAGTTGAAATCAGGACTTGGCTTCCCGATTTTTCTGCTCCGGCAACACAGTAGGTGTTCACATATTCTTGCACGGACCGTGCACCCAAGCGAGATGTCCCTTTTAGATTGATTACGTCTCCTCTTCTTGAGAGACCCGTAATAAAATAGATATCCTCAACGGTAAGCTCAAGAGTTTGCCCTCGGATGATGAAGGTATTAGTATCAACATCCCAATACTGAATCAATCTCCGAAACAACTTGTTTAGTGCCCGCATGTTTACGGTTCGATAAAATTTCAACAAACCGCATCTACGGAGCGCATGAAGGGTAGCAGGGTCTTGCATAGCTAGTCTATCCATGTCTTCATGCTCCCTTTCCCTCCATTGTAAGACCATCCTGCACAAAAACCCCAAAAATTTTGAGTCTCGGCGCTTCATTTTGGCTTTGCAAATATGTACGCTACTGTGTGTATTACACAGTAGCGTGTAGGCGCTACTCTGTTTGAGTAAAGTAGCGCCCATTCGCCTTCGTACGCTACTGTTATGTACACACAGTAGCGCCCGCGCATAAAACTTTATGAGCATTGCGTTTCGGGCCATTTTTCCTCAAAATTTTAAAAACAAACCAATGAAATGCAAGTTGGGTTGATTGTTACTTACTTGATGGAAGTAGTTTGGCGTTCGGATGCTCCGTTTGATCACAAAGGAGATTTGAATTTCGTGAAAATGTGCCCAAGGTTTGCCCTACAACACAAAATGAAAATTGATTTGGTAATATTGAAATTATATATATAATTGGATTTTAATTTTTACCCATAATTTTTAATTTTCTATAGTTTCAAACATTTTCAAAAACCCTAATTAATCAATTGAAACACAAAATAAGGTATAAAACTGATCCAAGTTCAATTTTCACTCAAATGTTGTCGAATTCGTCTCCTGACCTCAAATTTCTTAACGATAAATCTTGTCAATTAGCTAAACATTTCAAATCCATATATTCTTTAATATTTTTGCGTCATCAACTAATATTTTGTTGAAAACCTAGTTTTTGGCAGGACATGAAGTTACGATCCCAGAAGCTGACCTTTAAGTCATTTTAAGCTCTTGTTTGGACTATTTAAACCTAAACAAGATTGTCGAGCAGACTTGTCCTCGTCGAGCTCGTTAAAGTACCCGAAGGCTCATCCACTCAGGTATAGAATTACCCCTTTTCCGGGCCTCAGTGGATTAACTACGGAAAAGGTATACTCTAGGTATACGTCAGTATGCGCTAGAAGAGTTCTCCTTTCGTTGTTTTATACTTTTTCAGGGGAGGAGACTAACTATACGAAAAAGGACCTTCTAGAGTCTCTCTTTAGGGTTTTCAGACTCTCTAAATATGAAAATACCAAGCGAGCATATACCTACTCGGGCTCGATGTGAAATCCACGAGAGGGTAAGTAGAGGACTGTTTAAGTTTTTCAACTCTATAAACAAGAAAACACCGCCGAGCACAGACCAATCCGGGCTCGATATAAAATCCACGGATAGGTGAAAAGAGGATTGTTTAAGTTTTTCAGACTCTATAAACAAGAAAACACCGGCGAGCATTAATCTGCTTGGGCTCGATACTAAAATCCGCGAGCAGATATATGGAGTTATTGTTTAAGTTTTTCAGACTCCTTAAAATTGAAAACACCGGCGAGCAAGAACAGATCTCGGCTCGATACTAAAATCCAGAGATCAGTACATATAGAGTAATCTTCTATCTCTTCTTCGAACTCTTTAAATTATGAAGAAGGTACTGAGTCTTCCTCCCATGGGCTCATTAAACTATTTACATGGTTGGACCTATTGAGTTTTCATTCTTTCTTGGACTCATTAAATCCACAAGAAGGGTATTCTTTTATCTAAAAAGAATAAGGAATGGGAAAACACATCATATCTTCATTGTTAAAGGCAGTATCAGTCAAGTCCTATCCTTGAACACAGCACCTACTTGAGTCTATCTTGTCAGTTGGGTTTAGTTTTTGGCCTTAAGGTGAACCTTTCCTCCGAGTTATTTACTCCCCCGGTTGGTTATTCTTCCAACCATATGGAGGGTCTGCTAATGTCTCTTACATTTCAGACTTATTTACCCCATTATGTCAGAAACTGCCTGAGTCACTTTATGTCGTGCTCAATGTTCAAGGATATACCCTGTGTCGGCCATTCTGCAGTTTACCTTGACCTCATGTGTCGGCCTTCCTAGTGTCAGTCTTGTTACACATCATTTCATATCAGCTCTTACCAGTTGAGTGTTCCTCGAGTTGGATGATGGAGGATGCCTTAAGGCCTCCCTTCCAACGGACTTCTTCCCATCGACATCAAATCATTATTCTGGGATTGAAGTTTAGAGTTTCGGTTAGTACCTTGGAGATTGCAGTCACCAGTGGCAATTTTCCTCGCTGTTGAATGATGAGAATACATCAATGTCTCTTCTTCGACAGGATTCCCAAGTGTTCGACTCCAAGTCCATCTATTCACATTTGGCGAATCGTACTTGGTACCTTGGACTCCATCATCATTATCGGTGGAAGTCCTCGCATTTGTTAACGGTATACATCAATGACCGGTAATCAGACGATGCCCTCCATGTTCGACTATCAGCTCATCTATTCACACGGCTCGGGTTTGTACCTAGGGTTGTTATGGGATGAAGACCTTGGGATTTGGATGACATAACCCCATTTTGTTATCACCCAAGTTGCGCAAGACTGAGCCTCACTTCTATACGGCTCTCCATGAGACATAGATCCAGTGTGTTGTTATGGCTATGATCTCTTAGTTTGACATGGATCCACGCTTGTATTTCAAGTGGCCATGCTTTTATATACATCTCCTTGTTATGTATCGGAGATCATTTTGTATCACCCTACACATCTATACGATGTCAACAATGTAATTGCTCGCTGACCTTGATTTTTGTTGCAGGTTTCTTGCGACTTTGTTCTGCGGTTCTGTGCTCTCTCTCTGGTTTTGGATTATAATGTATTTCGGCCATCGTTACCCTCTGATCTCACACATTAGGGGGCATCTGTTATAGGTCAAACTTGCACCTCTCCGTCCGTGATCACCCTGAGCTGCTGATCACACAAAAGGACAACTTGGATGGAGGAGCATGTTGACCTTGGATATCATGACAACTCATCCCACTTCCTGAGAATACTGGAAAACATACAAAAATATCATTTTGAAGTATGAGCGCTACTCTACTTAAAGAGACTAGCGCCCATACGCGACTCTAGTGCATAATAGTAGCGCCCATATCAGTATATACGCTACTCTGTCTCATCAAAGTAGCGCTCACAATTTAAAACTAAATGAGCGCTATTGTTTAAACAATAGAGTAGCGCCCTATACGCTACTCCACTGTGTAATAGTCGCGTGTACCTTAAAAAATGATTAAAAAATATATTAATCCATCGAAGAGGATTAGTTGAAGACAGTTTCTTAACTTCCCCAACCTCCTCATCGACTGGAACTGCTTCCTTAAACCTATAAATTCCTAGAAGGCTAAAGGAGCAGGGTTAGAAGAAATTATGAATGCAAATGCTCACTAAAGAATGAGAGGATGAGTTAATGGAGAAACTGTTGCAGAAGACATTCAAACCAGAGCAGAGCCAGAGCCCAGGATCTAGTTGCAGGAGCCTGCTTCATTATCAGGTATATTTGTACTGCATACTATTTTGACAAATAAAGGTTGAAGTGTTTCCTTGTTCCAATCTGAAGGTGTTATCAAATGGCATTTTGAATTGGATTCATTTTGGTCAATACTGGATATTAAACATAATCTTTGTTTATTTTATGATTTATATGTTGCCCAAAGTGTTTGAGGAAGGTATTGTTGTTTCAGGTTTGCTGAAAGAAAGAAGATTTGAGAGCTGGACACAAGGCTGGGTCAAGGCTAGGATCAGACTCCAGTGAAAGGTATGTTCTCTAAATATGTTATCTATTTCTTTTGCAAACACTTCTGTAAATGACATAAATACACTTACCTGTCACCCCAACCTAGTTGATAGTTTAGTTTCCTGACTATAGGGTAGAAATATCCGCCAACACACTCTACATCTCTCCTTTTTTGACAACACTATCATTGTCGAAAAGATTATTCTCACTCAAATTCAGAATTGTGTGCAAAAGTCACAAGACACACTTGAGTTTTTATAGAATGAATCACAGCTCATACGAGAAAAAAATCTTTCTGAACTTGTTCATGTTCAGAATAATCATCTTTATGATTATATTTTGAATCTTGCAAATATTGATAACACTTCAGAAGCACATGTGCAAATCAATGGCACCCCATTAGAAGTGAAAGAAAATCAAGATGGAGTTATGCATACAGAGTTTTTGCTTGTTACACCCAAGGCCATCATCAGACCATGGGAAGAGATCATCGACAACAAGCACATAACTAATCCTGGATACGTCAAGGAAGTGATGATTGACATTCTTAATTTCTCCAAGCCCATCTAGTTTTAGACTGTTGGATTCCTCAACGAGAAGTCATCTTCATCCACATGAGTTCAGAGTTCGATATGTCAACACTGTGATCAAGTTGGCCACATGAAAGATCATTGCTTTTATCTTCACCCTTGTAAGCATTGTGGAAAACATACACACTCATCAAGTAAATGCTTCAGTTTGAAGAAAATTGGAAGAGAGAAGATTCTCTATAGGTGGATCGCTTATTGGAAATGGTCATCAGTAGACAAGAAGATTTATAAGTCATGCTGAAGAGTTCATTCATGAGTATTGACACATATTGCAATTAAGACATCTTCTTCTCCTCGCATTGCTCCTGACACGGGGGAATAAAGACCATCAGTAACAAGCAAGCTGGAACAAGTGATCCTGTGAAGAGCTATGTTTGACTGAGCTCTATAGTTCATGGTCATCCTAAAACTATCTATATTGAGATCACCTTCATTTAGCAGAAGCCTGTGCAAGCTTCTAGCTAACTTGGACAAATTCTTTTAAGATGGAAATGTTGAGCAAGTTGCAACTGCTCACTTCATGTTTTCATCTCTCCAGTTGGTTTTTGGTCGGCCTAAAACCACCATTATAGACATAACCTCTGATCCTTTGAGCCAATTTCCATAGAACCTCCGAGTGAGTGTTGTCTCCAAGTTCAAGAGTTTGTGGTTAGCATTACACCACACACATAGTAGAATATTTCAGTTTCTGCTATCCCATTTCGGTTGATGGTCAACCAAAATCATTCCTTTAGAGGGCTCTTTTATTTAGCAAAAGCATGTGCAAGCTTCTAGATAACCTTCTTGGTAAAGGATGTTCGAGATGGAAATTTTCAACATGTGGTAGTTTTCGACTTCCACCTATTCAACTCTCTTATTTTTCTTCGACTCATATACACCCTTTGGATTAAGGATGGTGTTAACACCCAAAAATTGTTTACTAGGTCATCTCCCTAGTCACATAACCCATTTATCCATTTTTTCCTACATTTTTGGCCTCCAAAAACACCAAAATCCCTAAATTGGTAACCAAATGGGAAAAAAAAATAATTATTTCCATAAAAAAAAAACTAAAATCCTTCAAAAAAGGTTAAAATCCCACAAAAAAGGATCCAAATCCCCAAAAATGAAAAAGAAAATGGGGAAAAAGTCAAAACAAAATAAAAGAGGAGGGAAAACTAAAAATACCACTAGCCAATACCACCGGTTTCCCAAAACCGTGGGTCAATACTCCACCACCTAAAATCGCTATAAAAAGGTGATGGAGGCCCACCATTTCATACATCTATCACTCTTCATACCCTTATGCAGCCGAAATTCCTATTGAACTCTAGGCTACCTCTTTCAGCTTTTGCTCCCATTTAGTTGAGTCTTGGACACCATTTGAGCATTTGGAGAAGAGAAAGAAACCTTGGAGATGTAGAGCACTACTCTTAGTACAGTTGCGAGGGCCCCCATCACCTCACCTTTTGAGGTAAATGCATATTGTAAACCATTTTTACACATTAATAGAAAATCAAATTCTCAACTATGGGTTTATGTTCATTTATTTTCTTACGGTAGTAATTAGTTAGATTTGCTTTTACTTTTATTTGCATTCAGACATAATATATTTTTGAAACTACTAATAAGGGTTCCATAATCCTTATTAGGTGCGCCTTTGCACAGGCTGGTGTGAAAACACTAGCTACATTTTTTGGTGACTCCAACCAGGTCGATTCCCATCGATCTATGGTTTGGTATGATCAATAGTTATTTTTAATTTTGTACTTATTATTTTGCTTTCATTTTACAGTTATGGCCTAGCCTTGGACCCTATACTTGCACATCTAGCCCTTTCCTTTGCAGTACCCTTCATCAATTCTATTTTTATGGCTTGACTTGTGACTACAAAGACATTTTTTTGTGCTGTAGAGCATAATTTTCTGACTGAAACTTGTTCCCTTAGCATGAATTCCAGTCAGAAACACATGCTCCAGTGCAAATTTCAGCCTGCAACTCATTCCCCAAGCGCACTTTTCATCCTGATAACCATGGGCTCCAAGTGATTTCTGGCATGATACCTGCACACTTCATGCACTTGTCCGCCTAGAACCCCTGGGGTCTATTCATTTACGAGATTGAAACATGCACTCCAGTCAAACCTTTTTTACCCAAGCCCATTCCCTTCTCCTTCTATTTGTTTTCCTATTTCAGAGCGGTTATTCTGCATCCTATGGAACCCAGAGAGTGATTTTTCGCTTTACAGCCGCACCCAGCACATATTTTTTCCTTTTTTCATGACCTTGGGCTGCACCAACAAACCCATGTTTTCTTGCACCCAGTTCTTCACATAATACTTTTATTGATTGCGGGCCACTTCGAGGGGGCAACCTCCTTTGAGCAAGCTCAATACAAATAACTTCACGGTCCTTCATTGGCCTCAACACACACTTATATACTAAGTCTATGCCCAATACTATGGGTCAATACCATGGAACATATAATACTACGAGACGACATACAAAGCATATGGGTCCAATACTATGGGTCAATACCATGGAATAATACACACTATGGATCAACAAATATTATGGGACGAATTACAAATCATATGCATCCAACACCAATATACTAACAAAGTGAAGAGGAGGGTTGACACAGGTTCCTAACATCCCCTCTCCCTTAGAAAAGGATTTGTCCTCAAAGCTTTAGATGTGGAAATTGATGCAGAATATGAGGAGTGGTTCCCCTATAGCATCCTCGGGTTGTATTCTGTGCCACTGAATTAATACCTCTATGATAGATTGAGAGAGAAGCTGGCGCCTTTTTGAGTTTCAGGGAGGATTGCTTGGAAGGTTGTAGATGAAGAAGAACCATATCACCTGCTTGAAAAGTGCACTCAGAATGGTGTTGACCGACTTGTTGTTTTATTTGAATTATTCCCATGTGAAGATTGTCCTGCAAAATGAGGAGAATCTGATTGAGGTTTCTAATAACCGAGTCAATTTCCTGAACTGAGGAACTGTTGGGAGTGCATGGAAGAAGAACTGGTGGTGCCTGTCCATAGATTTCTTCATATGGTGTCATTTGAGATGTGGTATGGTACCACTGGAGTGCTTCAAGGAAATCCATAGAAATAGCTGTCCAAATTTGTGTAAGGATGGGAAAGGGTTCATGCATTCCTGGAAAGAGTTTCGTTTCACCTGTGTTGACCTGGAAAGTATCACAGTCAGCTACCATCTGTTGAGTTCTCATTTTCAGTCCCTACCAAAAGAAGTTACACTGTTCTCGGTCATATGTTTTGAGGAACCCAGAGTGCCCTGCTGATGGAGAAGCATGCAACTCATAGAAGACATAGTCCTGTCTTGCATATTGCAACCAATTTGGAACAATCATAGAAATACATGAAAGAGAAACTAGGTCATCAAATGTTCGAGAAGGAGCATCTGTCACCAGATTGTCCTTACCCTTATTGTAAGTGATGGCTAACCCATTTCAGGTCTGATGGGAAGGAGACCCGTTGTTCTACAAAATTTTTCAAACTATGGTGATCAGTCTTGATGCATAAATAATTCCCTAATAGGTATGGCTTCCACTTTTGTACTGCATGCATAATAGCCATCATTTCCTTCATAGATGAGCTCTCAGGTTCATCTTCGTATTGATGTTCTTCCCTTCATACATCCTGGAAAGGGCATCATACATTTCCTTTGGAGTATTCTTGGATGCCACTTAGGGAATCAAGTGGTCTTTGATAGAATCAGCAATGATTCTCTTTGCCCTAATCAGGTCCCTCCTATACTTCTCTTTGGATTCATCTTCTTCAAGTTCTACAACCTCATCTTTAATATATTGGACAAGATCATTCTCTTCAAGAATGAGACCAATTCTGTATTTCCATGCCCAGAAATTTTCTATACCCTCTAGCTTGTCTTCAAGCATAGTACTTGGAGCCATCTTAACCAGGGGTCAAAGAGATTTAAGTTTCTCAAGAGATAGAATAACACTTACCAGGAGATGAGCTGGATTGAATTGAGAATACTGGTGTGTTCTGCTTCTGGAAACTTCAACTTTTCACCTTCCGGATCTGCAACAAAATTTCTAGTTTTCTAGTCTTCTCTTTTCTAGTTTTCTGGTGCACAGGTTTGCAACTTTTCTGGTTCACTAGTGCAAAGGTGCGCAGTTTTTTTACCTCTCTAGTTTTCTGATTTTTTCCACTTTTGGTCAAACTAGGGTTTGACTTTCTTGGCATTCTACCCACTCAAAAAGTTTGATCTAGGGCTCAAAACTTCGATGTTGAGGATCAAAACTTCAATTTTGAGTTGGGCTATCCAGCCATGCAATCAGATTCCAAAAATTCCAACTTTTGCAGAAAACCTAATTTTCACTAGAGGAGGAGAAACAGGTATTTTCACCTTGTGAAAGATTTCCTATTTAGGCTAGCTTTGATACCATGTTAAGTTTAGCCTAATTTCACAAGCAAGATCACTGAAAGAAACATAATCACAAGATAGACAAAGATTTACCTTGGGAAACCCTCATGGGGTAGAAAACCCAGCAAAGCTTTCCTCAATATAGATAATCAACCAATACAAGATGTAGTACCCTAGCAAGAGCTCCTTCCCCTTCTATGTATACCTCTCTCTCTCCTATGCACCAATCACAAGTGAGTGAATGAATGAGATAAGTGAGGAACACACCCCCTCTTCTTATACTCATCTCCCGACTGACTTTTTACCCTAATGGGGCCGACCTCTCCTAAGAGAGTCTAATAACCCCTAAATAAATAACTCAGGGCCGACCTCACATGGGAGATCTAATAACCCTAGTTACCACAATCTCTCGGAGGAATAAACATCTTCGGATAACTAACAAAGTTCCATCAGAGGAATGAAACATCTCCAGAATAATAAAATACAAATATAATATTCTTAGAAGTTACAATATTTCAACAACTCTCACTCCATTTCCCCATGATTCCTTCTATGGTCTAGTCTGCTTCTTCCTTTTATGGTACTTTCCAAAAATTAAAGAGCCAACAAGCTTCCTTTTTGTCCCTACTACAAAAAGGGACCTCACAAAGAAGAAAATTGTAGGTATACATTTTTTTTTTGCAGAAAATGAAGACAAAGTATGGAAGAAAAGACTCATTTCCTCCAAAAAGAGGACATGCACTTGAACAATTCAGCTTCAAAATAATTACTTGGATCCTAGATTACAAGTCTCGAAAGCCTTCCTCTTTTCTACAGAAATGCGGTCCCATGTGCGAGATTCGAAAATACAAAAATGTGTGACTTCCGGTTGCACATCATGCCATAGATTTGTGAGGAGGTCTATTTTATATGTATGAAGCATAGTTGATTTCCTTAGCCCATAATATGGAGGGAAGGTACCTCACATCCAACATGTAACTGGCCATATCTTTGAAAGATCGATTCTTCCTCTCAACTACCCCATTCTTGCAACTATATTCTGGCTTTATCAGAAAGATGTTGGACATTTTTGTTGACATGATTCCCCCCATTATTTGTGTGGATGATCTTGATCATTTTCCAAGACTGATTCTATGCATGTGCTATGAAAATATTATACACCCACGTGTATCTCGTGTAATCATTAATGAACGTTAGAACATATCTGACTTTTCTCATGTAAGGATATGGAAGTGGCCCCATAATATCACTATAAACAAGCTCTAAAGGAGAGGAGGCTCTCCATGCATGCCCCTTCTGAAATTTTTCTTCTGGAGGCTTTCCAAGAGAACATCCTTCACAAATTCCATCAAACAATTCTATGGAAGGAATGTCTTTCACCATCCCCTGTTTGCTAAGCAGCTACATGCATTTGAAATTTAAATGACCAAGTCTTTCATGCCAAATTCAACTTTCATAGTTTGCACACATCAATAGTAAAGTGGACCCTTATTTAAGAACAAAGTCAGAAAAAGTGTACAGATGAGATTGATGATGTACCTTACCAACAACTATTTTGGATTTGTCTTGCATGTCAAATATGCTGACCGAATCTATCATGAATTCAACTCTCCTTCTAGTGCTGATATGTGTCATTTGATACACAAAGAGAAGATTGACAGAAAGCTTTGGAATATGCATCACATCCTCAAAACTTCTATTTCCGAGATCTACCCTCCCTTTTCCAGATGCCTCTATTAGAGAGTCATCTCCCATCAGAATAGGAGAAACAACATATGGTTTTAAAGAGGAGTGATCATATTTTGTGGCTTTCATGTGTTGTGAAGATCCAGATTCTATAATCCATGCATCTCGAGAAAAATGAATAGCAATTAATGCATCGAATTATCTCTTGCTTATGGTCTTTTTTCTCCTTGCTTCTTCTTGGAAATCTCTGGAATATAGTCAACAAGGTTATTCTATTGAAGAGACTATGCCATGAGGTCAATGGTATTCTTCATCCATGATGGTTCTATATGGAAACTGTGATTGCAATAACCACGTTTCAATTTCACCTTATTGCCCTTATTTTCCTTCAATTTCTAGATTCATTTTGAGGTTTGGGATTGCCTCCCTTTCTTGGATTTGGTTCCTTCGTCCCTTTTCCTTTCGATAGCTGATTGGATTTCGAGTTGTTCTTCCCAGTTGCATGCACAACAAGTGCATGGGTTTTGGAAATTTTCAATGTAGCCATATTTATGACCTTATCCTGCTCTTGTATCATAGACTCAATAAAAGCATCTAGTGTGGGCATATTCCAAGTTGATCCTATTGGAATCCCGAGTGTGTGAAAAGTGGAGATGAATAAAACATACTCTAGACCTAATTTTGAAAGAATAGAAATAATAATTAATTGGTTTTCTTTCTTGGATTTGTCTATTCCACATCCTTTCAGCTGGAGTAACTTGTGAATAAATATTGCATGTTCTCGAAACTACTTGGATCTAATGAGTTGGGCTCATTTTCAAGGATGTGACACCACATCTCATGCTACTTTCCAAAGAGAGTCTCCAAAGTAGTCCAAACCTCATTTCAATCATTGCATGCTTCGACATGTAAAAAAAAATTGGGGACATGGATACGCATAGGAGACACAAGGCCTCATCCACGTCGTTGAAATATTTGGATTTTTCAACTGCAAAACCTAGTTCAATCTGAGTTTCAATGGATATTCATTACAATCCTATATTTCTGAGATGAAGTAGAATCTTTGGATTCCATTCAAAACAATTATATGGTGTGAGAATTGCAGAAGTTGGAAACTCCAAGCTTTTTCATAGCTTTGATCTTTAGTACATGCAAAAAGATTGTTTATTCTCCTTCTTCTTGGATCCCGTGGGCTCTGATACATGTTAAGGTTATTGTTACACCAAAACTTGTAGATGTTGGTAAACATTTTAAACCAAGCACATAGTGTTATTATCAATGTGGTGATTAGTCCACATTATATTCCGAGGTGTAGCGGTTATTCAACTGATACTCCAAAAATACTACAAACAAATTTTATAGGGTTTTATGTAAAAATAAAGTGTAAATTTGCAAAAATTGGATTAGTAAAATGCACACCACCATCTGTACATAGGTCAATAATTGAAAGTAATACCTCAACCTTGAATCTAGTTACATTGATGACAAAAACCTCCTCCAGATTCCTAAAATTATGTTCCATTTCCCTGCAATGAATCTACCAAGATGGCAATTTTTCAAAAAACTTATGCTCTGAGTTAAGCTATGAACTGCTTATATAGGTTTTTATGTAAAAACAAAGTACAAATTTGCAAAAATGGGATTAGTAAAATGCACACCACAATTTTCACATTAGTTATTAATTGAAAACAAAACCACATGCATGAAGCTAGCTACATTGTTCACAAAAACTTCTTTTTGATTTCTAAAATAATGTGTCATTTACCCATAATGAATCTGCCAAGAGGGAAGTTTTTCAAACAACTTATGCGCATAGTGAAGCTATGAACTGCTTAGTAAAATTATTGCCACAATATTTACATTGATCAATAATTGAAAGTAAAACCACATGTCTGAAGCTAGATACAATGTTCACAAAATCATCTTTCAGATTCCTAAATTGACGGGTCATTTTCCCACAATGAATCTACCGAGATGGTAGTTTTTCAAACAACTTATGCTCAGAGTCAAGTTATGAACTACTTAGTAAAATGCATGCCATGGTCTATACATTGGTCAATAACTGAAAACAAAACCACAAGTCTAAAGCTAGATACATTTTTCACAGAAAAGTTTTTCAGATTCCTAAAATGATGGGTCATTTGCATGGAATGAATATGCCAAGATGGAAAATTTTCAAACACCTTATGCTCAAATTTGAGCTATGAACATCTTTGCTTGGCTTATTCACATTTGAGGCTAGATCAATGTTACACCAAAAATACAATTTCTTCTTCACTAAACGCACATCTCCTCAACTCAATAAAAGCAATGTATTAGTCTTCAGCACAACAGGCATCTTCTTTCAATAGTCAACAAAACGGGAGATTATGCAGACACAGTTTTGAGCAATCATAAAACAAAAATTAGAGATATTATAATTAAAGAAAATCGAAAATAATAACTTCACTAATCTAGATTCAAGCTATGCGAAGAGGTGTACTTAAGGTTGAGAGTATGGATTCCAATATCACCTTTGTGATCATAAATAATCCTCTGGATTTGAGTGTACTAAGATGCAACTGCCAAAGTGAACTCAGATAAAAAATTCTCTTGTTTGATGTAGCACTGTCAACCAACAATTTCTCTACTTCTTACTATGTGCAGAAACCAATGTAATCAACTGGATTTTTTTCTTAAAGGCTGATCCAGTTCAATGTTTCCACAATAGCTTCAAAGCAAAGGACATAAATTGATCCTCATTTGTCTCCAAGATGAGAATGGATACATGTAGTCAATAACTCAATATCCTTAATGCAACAACAATACCTAATGTATAATTTAGAAACAAAGACTTTGTGAATACCAAAAAAAGTGGTGTTGAGTAGTGCTTAATTCAGAGGAAGGAAATATACATTGAATACCTTTGATGAACTAGTGCATTTAAGCCAAACAAGCTACCAACATAATTAAATGCTTAATTGGCAGTATTTCACACATGAACTATTTAGCCTAACTACTTACACTAGTTTTTTTGAACCCAAAATCCGACGACATAGATGTCTAATTTTTGACATCTTGTTGTCGACCATACGACAAGCCTCATCTTGTTTAAATGTTGGTGTTACTTCTGCGGATATCCGATAGTAAAATAACGTGTTGGATATCCGACACTTACCAGTCGAATATCCGACAACTACACTTTTAATAATTCCGTCGCAAATCAAAAAATGCTTGCTTTATAGGCGGTCGTATATCTGGCGACCCCACTTTTAATTGGTTCGTCGCATATGCGACCAATCTAAGTTTATAAGCGGTTAGATATCCGACAACAGAGGTTTTTTATATCCAGAATGATTGACATCAAACACCGACGCCTTCAGTCATTGGTAGTATGTTAGGTGTGTCGGATATCCCCGAAGTGGACGTCACATATCCGACAAGATTTGAATTGTAAGAAGCTAGATATCCGACATTATCCACCATCAATGTTATGGAAGGTTCGTCATATTTTCGATGTTACCTAGATTGTAAGAAGTCAGATATCTGACGTGGTTAGTCGTCAGTGGTATGGGTACTTCGTTGGATATCCTAGAATGGGGAGTCAGATATCCAAAGACTATGTGTATTTTTAAAAAAAAATACAAAGATCCTGATAAGGTTACTCCCCCCAAACTAGGGACCTTTCTAAAACACTTTCAGATAATCATCATGACCATAGAACTAAACCGTTAAAAAATATTTTGAATGAGGAGATATCATGCATTTTGTTCCCAACTTGAGTGAGTCCAGTGGTACAAATCCATTGTAGGAGGCCAATAACCCATTAAATATGCAAATAATAGCATATTTTTTATAAGTGGAATGGATATGAGTAACCTAATTTGGAACTATGATCTCCGCTAATGGAACCTTCTCAACGTGCTCCACTATATAGGAACTAGAAATAGGAGAAGGCTACAAATTGTTTTGAATGGTAGAGTTTTTTTTACTACATTCCTAAAAGACACATGTTTTGAAGTTGAATTAATACTATTACCCACCACTCCTCCCCTCAATTGCATCACCAAAATAAGGGTTGAATCCATAACTATGTTGTATTCAGATAAATGGATTGGATCTTCAAGTTGTTTTCCCTACAAAATTAAACATTGTTGATCCATAGGAAAATATTGTGATAGTACTAATTTCTACTTAATATCCACCACATAATAGTTAGAATTCACCCACAAAATTAGGGGCTTTCCTAAAAGAGTCTTTATGATTATCAAGGATTTTACTATGGCATCCAAAACTGCATCCGATACTTGATGAAACAACATGTCTTTTGGCCATGAAGACTTTGTAAAAATTCGATACTTTTGACCTCCAATGCCAAAGATAAATTCTTCAAACATTTGATGAACAAAACTTTCATCAAACACTTTGCATGCAATATTATCTACCATGGTGTTTGCATGAAAAAGGTGAGCAAGTATTTTGTCAAAAATTTGGTGAATATCGTCGAGATCCTTGGTGCCCAACACTTAATACCTCTTCAAACACTTGACATCCATCTTGGCATACCAAATCATAGTACTACTATCTACTACCAAGTTATGACCACATATGAACCCTCCTCCTTCATTTCCTAGAAAAAATAACCACCAAGGTAGTGACATTGGTGGTAGCATTTCTCCCCTATAAAACACTTCCACCCAAAGAAACTATCTCAGTGACCTACTTTCTACTCATATGGTCTAATAATATTTATGTAGGTTTATGTAGGATGCCTCCAACATTTCCAATGGATTCCATGCGAAGATATATACTTCCCACAGATTCCATACTCGTAGAGTTCACATATTTATCTCTTCACCAATACGACACTAATTTCCTTAGCAAGGGTGTAAACATGGGGTGTCGGGCCTCCCATGAAGATTTCTAAGCTTGAAATGCATAAAATGAATGCTTTGATCATGGATGTCAAAACCTTATCAATTATAGTAAATAAAAACATACTTTATCTTTTTCAAGAGTTAAAGTATTTCATTCATAATTATTTATGAATATTTTGTGATAAATATATATATATATACATATATCAATTTTACATTAATATGACATAAATTCATTTTAATTTGGAATCTGTGAAAAATAGGAATTGATTTTATGTGATAAAAATTTATTTAATATTAATATGTAAATAATTTGTAAAGAGTTGTTCTCCATTGGATGTAGCTTGGGTGGTTGGGAGGAATGATTGTTACCCTCCCTACCCAGGTTCAATTCTTGTAAGTGACATGATGCTTTTGTTGAGACCCTATGTAATGATTGAGTGGATTATGTAATTCTGACCATACCTTAATTCTCTGGAATAACAGGTGTTGGCATTTCTCCCGATGGATGTAACCTTGAAAACGTTGAACCACCATTGAAAAAAATATGTAAAGAGTTGCTAGCTCTAAATTTATATTAATGTAATATTAAAGCACTTTTTTTCTAAGAAAATATTACAATTTTTCCTTCAATGTAAAATAAAAACCACATTCATTAGATGTTCAAAGCACATTGCAAACACAATTGAAGACTACACTAATGAGAACAAAATTACATAATTAATATACACGCATTTCTTATCCTTAAGAAAATAATAACCATTCATTCCTTGTTTCCCCTTCTTATTTTTAACCTCATGACACCCCCTTGTAGAGGTTCCAAAGCTACGACTTATAACTCAAAAGGTGAGAGGCCATGAATCAAATAGGGGACTAATGCCTTATTAGAATTAGATTAGTGTTTATCGGACAATCCAATCGAGCGGACATGAGCCGGATCTCCCTAGCTCAATGTGAGTATAGAAGAAATAAAACAGACTACGAATGCATTTCCTAGATCTACTTAAGGATCGAGTACTAGATGTCTTACCTTTCACTTCGCTATCCTTTCTCCTGAATGTTGCTCCACGTCTCACGGTCATTAGATCGAAGCTACAAGACCTGTCAAGACAAGACAAGAGAGAAACAAGTGAAGGGCATCTATACAATAAGTGATCTAAGTAAACAATCAACCAAGTAAACTACTCAATATCATTACACACATGAACAATATTGATGGAAAGCATTTGTATTACTGTAAAAATAGGGAAGTACATAGCAGAGATATAGAACTACAACCAAGGCTTAACGCTGCATCCCTTCTCCAACAAAGCCATTTTCCATTTCCTCCTAAGGAAGCTTCAGTGTCTCAAGGATGAGTAAAGATCTCTCGAGAGTGATTTCACCAGCATGTAGACACCATAGACTTACTCCTTTTGGAGAGGGGTAGATGTTCTCTTATATAGGACTAAGTGGATAGGGTATGGATAGGATAGGTTGAGATATGGTAGGAGAGAGATAGGGGATCCTCCCAAGGTGTTAGGAATCGAGTACCAACTCCCCCATAGCTCAGGGATAGGGCCCCAAGTCAGCAAGTTTCGAGAAGGAACCTCGAAGAAGTTATTTTTTCCCATTAACTGACTTCGTCACACCCTGCAATGAAGAAAGTTGCGACGTCCCATGTTGTATGATTACAACCTACGACAACCTCTCAAAACCTGGTACAACTAGGTACAAATCTTCCAGGTTAATTACTCAGTCAAGGTATCTTCCAGGGTGTATACACTAAATCACATGATGGGTAGATTTTGGGTGTAACAGAATGCCCCCCAAAGCATGAAGCTGTTGAAGATAGACAGGTGAAGTGCTTTGATAGAAGAAATGGCAATAGACTTGCTGGTTGGAAGGAGTTGCTGCAGAAATGACCTGAGATCGACAAGTATCATACAACACAAAACATGGCTGCCGACCAATACACTGCAGATCCATGATAGTAAAGACTGACTGAACACAATCATGGATACTAGACACAATCGTAGATCCATGATGAGATGATAACACAACCATGACCAATACAAAAGTGCATCCGTGTAACTCTAAACTGACAACACAGCCATGCTGATGTATATGTAACTTCAGAATGTATTTCATCTATGTATTTTATTGTACTCCTATAGAGATGTATTATTCCTCTATACGGAAGTGTCGTCATTTGTATTGACAAGTGTCGCAAGTGTCGTAACTTACTGATGGGTTATTACACCACCATGTGTGGGGTCGGCCTTGATTAAGTTAACCTGGGGTTATTAGGATGAGTTAGACAAGTCGGCCCCATAGGTTTATTAGGCTACTCAGAACAAGTATAAATAGAGAGCGGGATCTCTCTATTTGATCACTTCACTTACTCACTTATCCATCACTCGGAAAGTGGCGCACATGTGAGGAGGAAGATCAACTACTAGGAGGAGACTATCTCTGTGTACTTGGGTTGTACTTCGGTTGTCTTATTGCTCTATCTATCTTTGAGGAATTTGTGGGGGTTTTCACCTTAGGGTTTTCCCCATGGAAACTCTGTGTGTCTCCTGTCTCTTATGGTTACATCTTGTGATGATTGACATGCATTGATATACTATACATGTTATTCTCTCAATAAAGATCCCAGAGAATTTTGAATTAATGCTCGAAAACTAACATGCTATCAGACCTAACCTGAGAAGAAGACACTGTGCAGTTGTGGAAGCTAGGGCTTCTTATTTTTGGGTTTCTCTCCACATATTTTGGAAAAGCAATATGATAGATTGACTCTCCTCAGCAAGGTGAATCTTTCTATCCAATCAAAATTCAGTTATGAACACTTTCCGTTTTGGCCCTAAAGATTAGGGTTTCCACAACAATAGGAATTTCTGAAATCTGAAGACATAGCGAGAAGCGCCTTGAAAAAATCAAAGTTTAGAGCTTTGGATCGAGATTTTTGGCTGGGAAAATCTCCAAGAAATGCAAACCCTAATTCAGGGTCCTCCCTAGTGAACCCGGGAAGACTAAAAGGCATTTCTGAAGGGCGAAGCTTTGCAGATCTCAAATTCTAAACACACTAGGATGATAAGCTCATCAAGGCGCATCTTTCTATCCTTTCATAAAGTTGAAATTCACATTTTGAATTTTTAGGGTTTCTCTGACAAACCTTAATCCGGGACCAGATCCAGTTTTCAGCAAATCAAGTGGTAAGACCTAAATATTTTCTATTTCCATTTGAAGTACTCTTTAGGATCTCTCACCACACCAAGATTGAGGATAAGCTTGAAGGGGCTGATAACTTCCGATCCTGGAAGTATAGGATTGGGTTAATCCTGGACGAAAATGAATTGGATATTTAGATAAGGGAAGAGGTCCCTGTGCCAGAGGGAGAAGAGGCTAAAGCCCTCCACAAGAAGAACTTGATTAAGGCAAAGAGAATCATTGCTGATTCTATCAAGGACCATCTCATCCTCCATGTGTCATCTCTGAAGACACCCAAAGAGATGTTTGATTCCCTATCTAAGCTATTTGAAGGAAAGAACAAAAATCGAAGGATGACTCTGTGGAACCAATTGAGAGGGGTCAAGCTTCAGAATGGAGAATCCATTCAATATTATTTTTCTAGGGTCTCTCAGATCAAGGAACAACTAGAAGCAGTGGATGAAATGGTGGAGAATGGTGAAGTTGTCATGACCACTCTGAATGGCCTACCCAGGTCATGGGATTCCTTTATCCAAGGAATCTGTGCAAGAAAGAAGTTGGTATCCTTCAGCAGACTGTGGGAAGAATGCTCACAAGAAGAAGCAAGGCTTGTGGCACGAGAAGAAAATATGGGGAATGAAGATCAAGCTCTCATAGCTCACACCAAGGGAAGCAAGTTTAAGAGGGAGAAATCTCATAAGAAACATTATCACCCTCATCACAAGAAGAAAGATCTATCTCATGTTCGATGTTATGAATGTAATGAACTGGGACACTTTGCTTCAAATTGCCCCAAGAAGAAGAAAGACAACAACTTCAACAAGAAGAAGAAGAATAACAAAAGAAGATATCATGCTCATGCTGCTGGGGATGATGAACCTCCCAGGAAGAAAGCTAGAGCAGAAAGTGATGATGATGACTCATCAAGCAAAGAAGAGTATGTTCTAATCTTTACTCTCATAGGTACTATTTCTCATGGTTGTAATGATTGGTTAATTGACAGTGGGGCTTCTAAACACATGACTGGGTTTAAAGAATCTTTTGTAAATTTGTCTTAATATGAATCGCCACATAAAGTGAAACTTGGGTATGATTATCAATACCCTATCAAAGGAAGTGGGGAAGCCTCCTACAACCTAGAATCTGGAAAATCCTTGAAGATGAAAGATGTGTTATTTGTACTTGGACTCAAGAAGAACTTACTCTCCATCTCTGCATTGGATGCAAAAGGAACGAGGGTTGCATTTGTAGATGGCCAAGTCCAAATGTGGCCAAAGGTAAAACTATTGATGATGCAGTGGTGATTGGAGAGCAAGAGGGAGGATTGTACAAATTGAAGGGACAACCTGAACATGCCATGGTACATGAATCCATGGAACCAAATGAACTTTGGCATAGAGGACTTGCACATATGCACTATAGGGAATTACCAATTGCAAGCAAAGCAGTAGAAGGTCTTCCTGAAATCTACACAAAGCATGTGCAAAAGGAAAGAACACAAAGAAGGAATTTTTCAAGCAAGTAAGGAAAAAGGAATTATCCACTCCGATGTATGCAGTCCGATGTTATCTAGTTCTCTGAGTGGGTATGTATGCTATGGTTCTTTCATTGATGATTTATCTAGGAAGACTTGGACTTATTTCTTGAAGAAAAAAAGTTGAAGTATTCAACAAATTCAAGGAATTCAAAGCCTTGATAGAAAACCACACTGAAAAGAAGATCAAGATCTGTAGATACGACAATGGCGGAAAATTAACTTCAAGGGACTTCAAGCAGTTATGCAGGGATTAAGAGGGAGTTGACCACTCCTTACAATCCACAACAGAAAGGAGTAGAAGAAGATACTTCATATTCAAACTCCAACATATCCTGCAAGGAAGCAAACATTCAGAGGGAGTCCACCCAACAAACAAACAAAGATAAGTATTTGAATTGTCATTTCTTGTATATTTTGTTTGTTTAAAATAATGTTATTCATTGATGTATATGCTTATGTTCATAGACTTAGGTTGTGTATTATACATATTAGAATAATTGCATTGATGAACATGATACTACTAATATGCAAGTAATGGTTAAGTGGCCTATGGTACTGTACAACATTCCATTCCTACTTATCTACAATGAAACCTCTTTGCTGACATGTTGAGAGTTGTGCACACTCTTAACAATGTTCTGGTAGAGATTGGAAGGCATCTAGAATGTTACGGGATATGGATAAATGTTGTATTGAAGCATTGGCTAAAATAATTGCATGAATGTATGACATATATTCTTATGTGTAAGATTTTGTTATGAAACTATGAGATGTTTCTAATCATGCAATTTAACTTGTCTTATAGGAAATATCATATACCATCACCTACAAAAGAAGGACTACAACATTTGTTCCAGCAACAAAGTTATCTATTGAAGATATTGAAGATATTGAAGTTCCCAGGATTCGGGAAGTATGCCATGATTGAGGAGTACCAGTCGATCATGAAGAATGATATTTGGGATGCAGTCTCAAGACCTGAAGGGAAGTCTGTTATGACTTCCAAGTGCATCTACAAGATCAAGCAAGCTACAGATGGCAGTATAGAAAAATACAAAGCGAGATTTGTAGCTCGTGGCTTCGCTCAGAAAGAGGGAATAGACTATGAACAGATTTTTGCTCCTGTAGCCAGGTACACTTCCATCAGATCAGTACTTTCCCTGGCTGCAGTGATGAAATGGAAGATACACCAGATCGATGTCAAGACAACTTTCTTGAATAATGTAGTTGAGGAGGAAGTGTATGTGGAGCAGCCACTTGGTTTTGAGACACATGACAGGAAGTCATATGTGTGTAGATTGAAGAAAGCCTTGTATGGCCTGAAGCAAGCTCCCAGGACTTGGCATGGTAGGATGGACAGTTTCCTATCCAGTTTGGGATTTACCAAGAGTAAAATAGATTCCAACCTTTATTACAAGGTTGAGGAAGGCAATCCAGTGATACTACTTCTGTATGTGGATGATTTGTTTGTAACAGGTAATGATAGTTTGAATGCTGATACCAAAAGGAAGCTTGAAACCGAGTTCGAGATGAAGGACTTGGGGATGATGCACTATTTCCTAGGCATGGAAGTGTGGCAGAGTGCAGATGGTATCTTCCTTAGACAAGGGAAGTATGCAGTAGAGATCCTGAAGAGGTTTGGGATGACGGAGTGTAAGCCATGGCCACACCTATGGAAACGAACCTGAAGCTTCTATGTGATGCTTCATCTGATCCGGTTGCTTCCACTATGTATCGTCCGATGATTGGGTCCTTGATGTACCTGATGAACACTAGACCATATATTTGCTTTGTGGTGAACACATTGAGCCAGTTCCTGACGGATCCTAGAGGTGTTCACTTGGTTGCTGTAAAGCATATTCTGAGGTACCTGAAGGGTACAGTTGACTATCGGCTCAAGTATGATGTGAATCAAAAGTTTAACTTGCAGGGTTATGTTTATTCATATTGGGCTGGTAGTGCTGCAGATAGGAAGAGCACATCTGGGTGTTGCTTTAGTATGGGATCAGGTGTGATCTCTTGGTTTAGCAGGAAGTAATCCTGCGAAGCACTGAGTATAGCCAAAGCAGAGTATGTTGTAGCATGTTCGGCTAGTTGTGATGTAGTATGGCTCCGGAAGCTACTGTCTGATTTATTTGATCTCCTATTGGAGGCTACTGGTGTTGGCTTGGTTTTGCAACCAATCTTTGTGCAATGGGCACCTATCAACAATGTGATAGCAGTTTCAATATTGAAAGCAAAAACAATTATAAATTAAATCTAAATCTAAACTAGCATGTGCATATAACAAATAATTTTTTTAAAAATGATTCAAGAACAAGAAATAAAAGAATAGGTGTTTTGTATTAAGATACCTCAAATGGTGAGGATTTGTGTTGAGCAATTCCCAAGGTGAGTAGCTCCAAGCTCCAAAGGTCTCTTCTCCAAGATGATGAAAATGGCCAAAAGTCTCATGAGAGATTTTGACAGCGTGAGGATAGGATGATGGATCGATGGATAGTGAGGAGCCCCTACTACCTTTTTATAGTTTTTGGTGGTGGGGAATACCATTATGGTTTTGAGGAAACTAATGGTATTGACCAACATGGTTTAGGTACCTTTTCCCTCCTTTTTTCTTTTTGAATATTTTTAATATTTTTATTCCCTTTTTAATATTTTGGGGAATTCTGGACCCTTTTTGAGAAAAAATATTCATTTTGAGGGGAAAAAGGGGTGTATTATGGTCTTTCGGTGACCTTTTGATGGCTTTAGAGGCTCAAATGGTGGAAAAGTGGACAAATGGGTCATGTGAATAAGGAAATGAGCTAGTGAGCACTTTTTGGGTGTTAATAGATTGCCCCCTGATGTGTGAGGGCAGGAGCTCATCGTATGGCTGATAGACATCATAGTTATTTTGTCTTTTTCCTGGGGTTTGGGGAAGAGAAGAGACCAGTTGGAGACTGGATCCACGGCCCTTGGAAGCTACAAAACAAACAATATTACATGGCCTCAATATGAATGAGGAATAATCTCTGATAATGGACGAGGCGGGCATACCCATGCTCGTATCAAGACATATACCTAACAATTAGTCCCAAGAAGGGGGACCTACATAATACATAAAAAAAATCTGCTGGTACATCATAATGGTCCAAAGGGGACACTATTTTGGAATGTACTCATGATCATCACATGACTGATCTCATTAACTGATATACTAGAATAAAGCGACAACCGTTCTGAACAAGGGCTCAGAAGGGTTGATGAACTGCTGAAACTGAAGGTGTCCAACATTTGTAGGGACTCAATGACTATGAGTCATCTCTAAGAAGTACATGTAACTGTATACTCGAGGGAGTATAAAACAGGGGTACATCTGAATACTGTCGCCATGCCCAACCCAGATATCTATAGGAAAAAAGTAACAGGTTGTTTCCATAAGTAGACTCTCAAATGTGGTAGAGTCAAGTGGTATCCGGGGTCTTCAACAAATAACTGAAAGGACCAATACCCTATGCGAGTCTCAACGATGTGATCAAGGTGTTGAAGTCGAGCATGTGAGAAACAACCATTTGTTGCGGCATTGAGGACTCTTCTCGAAATGATTTGTAGGCACTCATCATAAATGGTGATGAGTCCAAGACACAGGGACCTCTAGGTTTATCCTCTGGAATAAATTTGGTTGTCGTCAACAGAGGGAGACTGGAAATTGACAGGGCAATGATGTTTCCTTGATAGGAGCACGAGGTGTAGAATTGAAGTGTGGTAGTACTGATGGTAGGACTGACATACTTGTGGGGATGGGAAGTAACTGGGGTCATAGAGTGGGTAGACTCAAACTTCCTTTGTTCAGAGCATGATGACATGGTTGACCTGGCAGCATAGGGAACTGATTTGTAGGTGTGGGGATCATAGCTTTTAGGGACTAAATGGTATGTATTGACTCTGGAGGGGTCAAGCTGATGGATGCTGTCGAGGGATTCTCAGGGTGACATACTGCAGAATACTCTGAACAACAGGTGACCAAAATGGGGAAGCTGCCATATGAGTAGACATGATTTGTTGTGGCGCCAAGAAGTACCATTGGGTCCTTCTTCATAGTTTTAATGAGCTCCAAGAAGGGATAAAAGTGTGCTCTAAAATGGTACTGTCCTGTGGATTTTGTGAGCCCAGGACTATTTTTTCTCATGGGTGCTTTCATTTTTGAGGAGTCTGAAAACGATAAGAAGACTCTGCAGTGGTTGTGAGTACCGTCCTGTGGGTTTTTACGGGCCCAGGATGGTGATTGCTTGTGGTCACTTTCATGTTTAGAGAGTCTGAAAGCGGTAAGTGGATTCCATTGGTGTTCTTTTTCGTAAGTTATTCTCCAAGGCCCAAAAAAGCATAAAATGATGCAAATGGAGAACTCTTCTAGCCGATGTGACTAGAGTATTCCTTTTTCGTAATTAGTCTACAAGGTCCGGAAAAGGGGTAAACTTATACCATGTAGACGCCCTTTCAGATACGTTTAGCGAGCATGAAAGGAAGCAAGGTTCCTCGGCGATCTTTTCATTTTTTTAGGAGTCAGAAAAGAGCTTAACAGAAACTCCCTAAGTGCCTTTTTCGTAAAAGGGATTGCTCCGCCTGAAAAAAGGGGTAAAACTATACCAAACAAAAAGGGATTGATGAGAGCGAGAAAAGGTCTCAAGCATCGTCATGAGTGTGGAATACTGAATCCAGTGACATAAAGATTGTCAAAAAGGGGCAACGGCCAATGTGGCACGCAAACCGAGGTGATGAGTGGCATTTTGAAAAAGTGCCCAAAAATTATGGGGTGAGAGCAAGAAATGATCTCAAGCATCATCACGAGTGTGGAAAACTGAATCTGACGATATCAAACTTGTCAAAAACAGACGATGGCTGATGTGACATGCAAATTGAGGCGACGAGGGGGCATGGGAAAAATGCCCAAAAAATATGGAGGTGAGAGCGAGAAATGATCTCAAGCATTATCACAAGCATGGAAAACTGAATCCGGCAATATAAAACTTGTCAAAAATGGATGACGGCTGATGTAGCACGCAAACTGAGGCAATGAGGGGGGCATGGGAAAAATGCCTGAAAAATCTCGGCGTGAGAGCGAGAAATGATCTCAAGCGTCATCACAAGCATGGAAAACTGAATCCAGCGATATAAAACTTGTTAAAAATGGAGAACGACCGATGTGGCATGCAAACCGAGGCAACGAGGGGGCATGGGAAAAATGGTCAAAAAATGGACCTGGTGAAATCAGGAAGAGGGAAGGATTATCGTGAAGTTCTCACTGTGCTGATTCCAACAGTACCAATGGTTTGAGGAACGGACGTCATATGATACCACAATGGTTGTTTGAAAAATGGTCAAATTTCTATAAATAGGGTTTGGGGCCCATATGATGTGTCATTGTTACGTGTGAGTTTGGCAGAGCAATCAGAGCTCTTCTTGATTTTCGGGAGATTTGACCGTTGGTTTTTGATTCCGCGAGTTTCAGGTAACCCTATTTGCCTTAGCCTTTTTAATTATGTCTTTTTTGGTTAGCGACGGGCCCCTGAAGGCCGCGAAATTCCATGTTGGCCTTCCAACGTGGAATATCGCGGGTTTCGCGTCCTTTTCCGTGATGAACATCGCGGGTTTGGGGCTGATAGTTGTGATGTTCATCGCGGCTGTCGGGCTGAAAGTCGCAATGTTCATCGCGACTATGGGGTTGATAGTCGTGATGTTCATCGTGACTGTTTGGTCAATACCTACGATGTTCATCGCGGGTTCTTGGATGAAAGCCGCGATGATCATCGCAGCTTTTGATGGAAAGCAACGATGGAATTTTTTGAAAATTGTTTTCTGGTTCTAAAAAAAAATTTCTTTGTTTTTTGGCAGGATGTTGAGGAGACCATTGGTGTCATGGCAAGAGCGGGAGATGGAGGACTTGATGATTCAGATTCAGACCGATCAGGGGGTCCAATAGGCTCTGGCTGTGAGTGGGCTCCTGAAGTTCGCTCAGATTCCACCGATGTGTTCAGTAGGACCACTACTGAACAAATTGGTGAGTCTTTGGGTCCCTGCAGAGGGTGCGTTCATTGTTGGGGGTGAGAGGTTCGAGATCACCCTTATTGATGTATACTTTCTTATCGGGTTGCCTCGCTTATGGGAGGTAGGGGATCTTCTGCCGAGGATCTCGGTAGGTTTGGATATCGAGGATCTCCTGGAGACCTTCTGTGTTGCTGGGGCGATTGTGCAGAACAACGCTTTGAGCCTGAGATCTTTGCGGGAGTGGGACATGCGAGCTGTTGGGGCTTGTGTTCTGCAAGTGTTGGGTGCCACGATGCCACATCGTTTGTCGGGGGGACAAACGATGATGGTGGATTCTATGCTGAGGGGGACCTACTACGCGTGGGGTCAGATGTTTTTGGCTGGTTTCCGGAGAGATCTGGACAAGGTCAGTCGGGAGGGGGGAGAGTTTTTCTATGCCTCCTTCCTGTGTTGTTTCTTCTTTGAGCGGGTACCGAATTTGCGGCCACAGATGCTGGTTCGAGATGGGTTGGTGAGCGAGCCGCGCATGGTGTGGTGGGGGCAGATGATGCCCCGCGGTGGTGGTGGTATCCACGGGTTCTTTTCACAGGATATGTATGAGCAGTGGGAGTAGATCCCCCTGCTGATTGATGACTATCCATATGCCAGTATGGATTATCGAGGAGATCCGGAGATGCCTCGAGCCCAGGGACAAGCCTTAGGTTTAGATGGTATGTTTTTGTGTTTTGTTCTCTACTATATCATGCATTTTAGATGTGTTTGTTATGATTATAGTTAGATATTTATATGATGGTTCACTTGCGTGATTATGCAGATGTTGGTCCTATACCATCGAACGACCATGTGGTTCGTAGGGGACGAGCAATGGTGGTCATTCCACCTCCTGTAACGGTACCACCTCCTCATGCTCGAGGTGTTGGGCCTCACGGTTGAGGAGCTGGGCCTTGAGATGATGCCATGGAGGGTGTCCGAGAGACACTAGAAATGATCCTGGCAGGATTGCAAGAGGATGGGTGGAGGGATTTGGATCGGGACATCGTCGAGCGTTGTTTCAATGTGCCTCATCAGTGGAACTCGATCTAGCTCAGAGTAGCATTGTTGGCAGCTGAGTGGAGGGATGGGGCTTGGCATGATCCAACAGGGCCGGTGGAAGGGAGGATTCGGGTGCGAGATGATCCAGCGGGGCCTATGGAGAGGAGAGTTTGGGCTCAGCATGATCCGGCGGGGCCAGCGGAGGTGGCGCTAGAGGAGCCTGGAGACCATGATGATTAGATGATCTTGTATCTGCCCCCAAATGCTGATGAGCATATGGGGAAGTACCTATTTGTACGGCTAATGTATTTTTGTATATTGGGTGCTAAGGGCACCTATGACATGTTTGACTATATTATGATGTATATATATATATGATTTGGTATATAGTCGTGTATGCACATGGATGCATTTATTATCTATTTGCTTGCCCATGGAGGCATGTTTGATTTTCTGTATGCCCGTGGAGGCACATGTTATGCACTTGGATGCAACATTTTGATTTTTGTATATGCCCATGGAGGCACATATTATGCACGTGGATGCATTTTTGTTTAAGCCCGTGGAGGCACATTTGTGTTTACTATATGGTTTGATTGGTGTGCCAGTCAAGAATGTTGTTGGCCATATGGTCTACTACACTGTTGAGATTCCTTGGGACATGGATTCAAACTGTTGAACCATTTGTTTAATGCACAAGAATTTTCTGAAAAGATAGGTATCACGTACCTAGTAATCATTGTTGAGCTGGGAAACAAGGAGTTGTGAGTCCAAGAAAGCGTTAAGGTGACTTATGCTCATTTGGAGAACTACGGCTAGGAGACCGGTCACGACATCGTATTCAGCTTGGTTGTTGGTGGCAGCACCTACGCACACTCCCTTGATGTGGATCAACTCATGTGAAGGGGAATTTATTACCCAAGCTGTGGAGGCCAGATTGGGGGACCAACGACTTGCACCATCAGCGAAATCGACATAGCAGAGTGGAACAAAATCCATTTGTGGTCATGCAGAAAAAACAAATATTTAGGTTTTTTGAATTTTTTGTGAAAAAGAAAATAAGATTGTACAATAATGGATGGTGGTGTCCATAAGATTTTCTATGGGTAAAATCGCTTGAGGTACAACCCGTTTCGTGGGTTGCATAGGGGGTTGCCTTCTGAATCAATCAAAATGTATGCCCCTTGTTTGAGGCAAGTGTGTATAATGTATGGGCCTTGCCACATGGACACAAACTTTCCTTTTTCGGTTTTGTCATGAGCTTGATCATAGGTGAGGACAAGGTCCCCTTCAGTAAAATTTCTTTGGTGGACATGTTTGTTGTAACTAAGTTTGGATCGGTTCTTGGATGCTTCCATGGTTTGGAGGGTTGTGCGCCGATCTTCATCGGCTTGCTCCAGGAGTAGTAAGCGTTTCTCAATTAGGGAAGTGTCCGGTAGGAGTTCAACGGCCATATGTAGGGCTAGAATCTGGCACTCGATGGGGAGGATGGATTCGACATCGTGAACTAGGTGGAAAGGGGTAAAAATGGTGGCAGTTTTGGTTGACGTGCAGTATGCCCATAGTGTCGGGAAGAGCATGTGCTGCCAATTTGATTTGTGTTTGTCCACAGTGCACTGGAGGATGGTCTTCAAAATTTTATTAATCGTTTTGACTTGCCCATTTCCTTGGGGGTAGTAGGCGGAGGAGAAATGGTGTTCAAATTTCAGTAAGGTTGATAATTCTCTCCAAATGGCATCTTCAAAGTGAGAGCCATGGTCTGAGACGAGTTGCTTTGGCACTCCAAAACAAGCGATAACATGGTTGAGGAAAAAACGTGCTGCGGTGTCTGCTTTGCAATTGTAAGTTGGCATGGCTTTCGCCCACTTGGTGAAATAATCTATGGCCACAATGATGTGTTTATGACCACTGGATAACGTGGGATTGCAATATATGAAGTCGACGGCCCATTTGCAGAATGGTCCGACAGCGACGACTGGATGAAGGGGGGCGGGTGGGGTTCTTGCCTTGGGGGCAAAAAGTTGGCAGCTTTGACAATGTTTGACTACGGTGATGCAATCAGTAAATAAGGAAGGCCAAAAGTAACCTGCGCGGATGATCTTTTGGGTAGTGGCCATCGGAGAAGTGGCCTCCGCAGGCACCACTATGGCAGTCATTAAGGACTTGTCCTGCCTCGTTATGAGATAGGTAGCATCGTAAGATGGTATCGACACCGTGTTGATAAAGTACATTGCATAATAGGAGATATTGGGGGGTGTGGTGTCGTATATGATGGCGTCTGTCACGATCGATGTGGGGTTGAAATTTTTGTGTGCAGAGGTAGATTAAGATGTCGTTGTACCATGGGTCATCAGAAGAAATGATGAAAATGTGATCGTCAATGAGATCTGTTTGGATAGCGGGTGATGACGAAGAGGATGGGAGATCTGTGATGAGTTGAGCGAGTGCTAGGGCCTTGGTGGTCTTTAGGGTCTTGAAATTTAGGTCGTATTCTTGCAGGATAATCACCCATTTAGCTACGCGGCCTTGAAGGAGACGACACATCAAGAGGTAAACCATTGGATTGGAATTGGCTACAACTGTGGTGTGGCTCAGGAGAATGTAATGTCGCAGCTTTTGTATTGAAAGGACGACAGAGAGGGCCATCTTTTCTTCATGTGGGTAGCGGAGGGGTGGGCCTGACAAGGTCTGGCTCACATAGTAGATGACATGCTCTTGGCGAGTAGTATCTTCTTGCACAAGAACTCCAGATACGGCATGTTCGGATGCTTAAACATAGAGGGTGAAATATTTTGTGAAATATGGAGGAGAGATCAACGGGGCATTTGTGAGTGCTTTCTTTAAGTCGGTGAAAGTTGTTTCTACTTGTTGGTCCCATATGAAACGGGTATGCAGATGTAGTAGTCATAGGAAACCATGGACTGTTGTGGCATAGTCAGGGACAAAGCGGCGGAGGAAGTTGGACCTCCCTTGAAGGATTTGAAGTTGTCTTAATGTACGGGGTGACGGTAAGTCTACAATGGATTGGACTTTCAAGGGGTCTATAGTGATGCCTTTTCTGAAATGACGAACCCCAGCAGGCGACCTGATGTAACGCAAAAGACACACTTGAGAGGGTTCAAGTAGATGTTGTATTTTAGACAACGCAAGAAAACTTGTTGAAGGTCATCTAAATGGTCAAATCATTTCTTGGATCGAGTGGTGAGGTCGTCCAGATAAAATTTTATGATTCTGCATAGATCATGGAAGTAATAAGTCATGGCATGTTGGAAAGTGGCTCCATCATTCTTGAGACCAAAAGGCATGACGCAATAGGCGAAGGTGCCCCATGGGGTAGTGAAAGTTGTCTTGTATTGATCTTCTTTACGGATTTTGATTTGGTTATATCCGGAGAAACCGTCCATAAAAGAAAGGACCTCATGTCCCGCACGTTCATCGATTAGTTGGTCAATGAAAGGTGTGGGGAAGTTGTCTTTGGGACAAGCGACGTTGAGGTCTCGGAAATCAGTACAAACGCATATGGTGCCCACTTTTTTGTTTACTGGCACTGGGTTTGAAACCTAGGTGGTGTAGGCAATAGGATATATGAATCCTGCTTTTTGGAGTTTCTCAATCTCAGCCTTAACAGATGGGAGTTGGACGGGTGAATTGGTCGTTGTTTCTGTCGGATAGGAGGCACATTGGGCCAAGTGTCAATGTGATGTTCCACAATTTTGGGATCAAGGCCAGGCATCTTGGTGTAAGACCAGGTGAAGACATCACGAAACTCTTGGAAGAGTTTCTTATATGCCTGAGTTTCTGCTTGAGTGCATGATGTGCCTAGCGAGATGAGCTCAGGTTTTCCAAGTGTGGTAGAAATGTCAATTTGTATAATAGGGGAAATGTTGGACATGTTCCCCTCTTCAAAGGCATCTGGTGCTGGGATGGGGTCTTTCAACCAATCAACCTTAGTTCGTAGGAAATATTTCGATTCGAATGATAGCTGGTTTTCTGCGGTGGATGTAGATGCCTCAGGGAGGATGTATGAGCGATGATGCATATCATCCCAAGGGTAGTCCAGTGCAGTGAGTGTTTCTATAATTTGCTCATCAGTACGAAAGTAATCAGACCATAAATCAGCGGGTTCTGGTTTGTATGTGGTTGAAATCATATAGATGGTATTGACTTCTTCGGTAGAAGATGATTTCGGAGGGTAGATCTCCTCGATGAGGGGAGGTGATATCTCTAAGTCGGCATTTTTCATCTCGTATAAGGCTGCTCTATAATCTGGGAGATCAGGGCAGTGGTGTGAATAATGGCCATAAATGCCGCATATCGCACAAGGGTGGTTAGTGCGGAGCGTTTTGTTGTGAGGTTGATGAGGTGGCTCAAGTCTTACCACTGGAATTTCGGTGTCATCATCCAACATATTCATGTGTTCTTGGAGTGTAGGTAATTGTGGACATTGATGAGTGGCATGGCCTACGTCATCACACAACGAGCACTTAGGGGGAATGCAAATAGTTGGGGGGTTTTTAGCTACCTTGGGGGTTGTTGGGGGGGGTGCGAGTTGTGGGTCCAGTGTTATAAGTTGGTGGGCCTCTGCCCCCTATGTTCCGTAACGGAGGTGGGGCGTTTCTGGACGTTGATGTCGTAGTCACTATTGGGGGTGGTCTATTTTGCAGATGAGTGACTGGAGGGGGTGGGTGGTTGGTAGTAGGGATAGATTGTACCAGTTGTAAAATAACAGTCGGAGTCGACGGGGGGTTCGGAGTAGGTAAGTACCATATAGGTATTCCTAATGTTAAACCAGGAAGGTTGAGTGTAGCCATTACTGGTGAACTGATAACTCCGGAAAATGGGAACAAGAATGGCATAGTATGAATTGGCATTGTGCCAATATGAGTAGGCAGTGTGGGTGTTCATGGTAGTGACGAAGGCGACTGTATGGTGTGCGACAGGGTGCACAAAAATGATGTTTTTGTTATTGGGAAAGGTGGTGAGATCGATGGAAATGTGGAAGTCATAGGTGACTCGGTGTAGATTCTAGGACCAATTGACGACACAAATGATGTTGGTGCGGTTTGAATGGTTTGTTCAATCATTGGTAGCACATTTTGAGGGGATGCGGGGGCGTTAGGATCATAATATGTGAGTTGATCAATCTTGATAACGCGTCCTTCATGTGGGAACATCATGAGGCAAAAACCAGATGAAGCCACTGCTTTCATTTTGTACATATAGCTACGTCCAAGAAGGAGGTTGTAGTCAAGTTGGGCATTGATCACTTCGATGTCGATAAGAACTAATTTTCCGCCTAGTTCTATGGGTACGTTCGCTAAGAGGCCTTGTGGATGAGCTGAGCATCCATTGTAAGCTCGTAATGCCATGGTGGATGGTTGTAAACCTGGCGAGCCAAGTTTCTGCCACACAAGGGTGGACATAATGCAGGTTGAAGCTCCTTCATTGATGATGCATCGATGCACAAGAAGGTTTCAAATGTTTACTGATACTTGGAAAGCCAAATTTGATGGAAATCGAGGCTTGACTTGGTCTAAGTTGAAAGCCATCATGTGTGTGTCGTCAGGGTCTACTCCTCCGATGGCGGATAGTAGTAGTTTTCATTGTGCAGGGCATGTTTTCAGTACCTCTAAAGCAAACATAGCAGCGGGGGATTGTGCTAGGTCTTCCACAACGTTATAAGTGGATGTTGCACAAGCATTAGGATTGTTGTTAATCCTTCGCAAAGGGATGCAAGGGATTTTTGGTCCTCCGTCCAACGACATATTTGGTATGTGTAGTGGTTGATCTGGTGGAAGGGAGGTGGATGTGTCAGTGGGAGGAGTTTCTGGGGGTGGGCCGTACTGATTCCTGCGAGTTTGGAGGTTAATGTCATTGGATAACATCATTAATAAATGGTGTAATCTAGATCCGTATGCTGATAATCAGTTGCAGCATAGGTGATTTGCTACTGGGGTGCAGCAGATCCTTGTGGGGGATCCATAGGGAAAGTATTTACTACTCCCTAGTTTGGCAATGGGTTTTGTAATATCATGGGTTGCGGTTGATTAAGTGGAGCTGGTTGTCCAGCGTGGCCCTGGCGTTGGGCATCGTCAGCCCAAAGCATACGTGCTTTCTCTAAATGGGGGCAGTTGTGAGTGTAGTGTCCATAGACTCCACATATAGAACAAGGATGGTTTGTTCTCAGGTTATTCTTTTTTGGTTGCTTGGGATGACGATCAGGATTCTGGTTGGGAGGAGTAGAATTGTTATTATTTGGAGATTTGGGAGGTGGTAAACCTTGATTATGTTGTTGGTTGTTTCCGTGGTTACGTCCTCTTCCACGGTTTTGTTGTCCACCTTGGTTGCATTGGTTGTTTTGGTGTTGGGGCTGATTGTGTTGTGTATACACTTTCCCTTGAGTAGTGGGAGGATTTTGGGGTGCCGCAGGTGTGGTAGAAGGTTGCGGTGGATAATAAGCTGGTGGGGCTGGAGGTGGTCCAGTTTCCTGCTGGGGTTGTTGGTAACCCTGAGCTATTGGAAGTGTTGGGTTAGCTGATGTAGCTCGCTGTGGGTAATACGTTGGTTGTGCCGGTAAATGAATTGGGTTCTGGGTGGCCGGTTGGTTATAGTATGTGGGTGGTACATATGTCAATGGCGCTTTTCCATAGAAATGTTGTGGACAGGAGGGTCCATGAGTGTGATGAGTCTGATTCATTGGAGCGTACGAAGTTGTCGCTCTAGAATTAGATGTAGCCCTAGAGAGGTCTGGGGCATTTATGGTGATCACCATGCTAAAAGGTTTATTTTGTGCCGTGAATTGGTCGATCATACCATCAGCGGCATGTGATGCCCCCGGAGCATCACCGCGTGAAGAATCACCTCATGGGGCGTCTGGTATGATGGTGTAGAGATAGCCTGACTGGACATAAATCAGGTCGAATTGCTGAGCTTTTAAGATAGCTTCTTCCTCTGATTGGGGTCGTTCAGAAGCTATGTCTTTGACTATGAGGGGTAGGAGTGATTTAAGAAACTAGTCCAAAAATATACGGTCATCCAGTTTTATCTTACAGAGGCTACGATGCTTGCGCCACTCATGGATATGGTCGGTGATGTGGGTAGCCGTGTTTTGTCTGCAAGACAATAGTATTTCAACTCCTGCATCATAGCGTGTAGGTAGCTGAAAAAACTAAAGGAAAGTGGAGGCGAGAGACGTAAATGTATGGTTGGTCCCATGTGGTTGTTCGATGTACCACTTGGCTGCAGAGCTAGTGAACGTTCGTTGCAACAATCTTAGTCTAATGCAGTCATCCACTATGGAGTTAGATGAACACCATAAGTGAAATGACATTATGTGGTTTTGGGGATCCTCCCCAGGTTTTCCTTCAAACTTGGGTATGTCCGAGGGGAGCTTTGTAGGCATGGGTGGCCATGTAGGGTTGTGCCTGATAGGGCCAGCGCTCCCAAATGCAACATGGGTTGCAGAGGGGTTAGGAATAGTGCCAGGAATTCCTGAGATCTGGGTTGTGGTAATGAGACATGGTGTGATTCCTATGTTGGGCATACCCATAATAGGAGGTAGTCCTGTGTTGGGCATACCTAAAGGTGGAGTGGCCCCTATATTAGGCATGCCTAAAGGGGTTGTTGCTACCATGGGTGGAACAGTAGTAGAAGGGTTTGTGGATGTATCTCCAATAGTACTAGGGAAAAGTGGGTCATATTGTGATCCAACCATGAGGTTGGTTGGTGATATTTCAGTAGGGTTTTCGGATTCAGCCTTAGAATTAGATGTGAAGTGAGGTGTGTCAGAATCGGATGATTGTGTGTTTGGCGGATGACGTGTTGAGTCAAGGGATAAGGCTCTACGTCGATGATGTGTAGAGACAAGTATAACGAACTGAGGGGGATCACCCTGAAGACGATGAGATCGTCTTAAATTCTCAATGGTGAGAAATATTTTAAAAAATTTCAGTGTAAGGTGGTGATGTCAAAAAAAAAAAAACTCGAAACCCTAATGCAACAATGAGTTCAAGAGGGGAGTGAAAAAATAAAGGCTCTCAGGCCAACAACCAACCTCAAAAAGCACTTATTATAGCAGTTGTGCTATAATAAGTGGAGGGATGCAACAAAATTGGTCAGAATACCAAAAGTCAAACAGTTCCTAGAAAAAAGGGGTGTTACTAAACCAAAGGTGGGTAATGTATCATGCAAACACCTAACTAGAAGTATTGTGAGTCAACAAATCATATCCTCTACAAGGTGATGAAATCCAAGTCAGGAAATATAGAGTGTTGAATCAACGGCTAGATATCCCCTTACTGGGAGGGATACCAGGTAGACAATCCTAAAGAGTGGCCACTAAGATACCCCGTTCATGACATGTTCGGTTGGGTGAATCTGCAGTTTGGTTCTATCACCGCTGTACATCCTCTTGGGTGTACACCGAGAACTTCGAAAGGTATCATTCGGTTAATGAATGGATTGCAGTATTCCACTCAGACTTTTGGAACCAGTCTGGCTACTTCAACCCTCCTAAGGGAGAGGCCTTCCCGATAAATTGGTTAATAACCGTGTCAAAATTATAAGGGATTTTGGTACCGTAGAGGACAACCACTATGTTTCAAATGTAATAATTGAGGGGTGTTATTGGAACACCTATCCCCTCAATTCTACCTAACTACAAAATTCTTTTAAGTGCTCCCCAAGTGGGGTTAAAAGTTTGTTGAGTTTAAGGTAAATTTTAAGGCTCAGTTTAAATTATGTGGCAGAGTGGGTGCAAATTTGGTATTTAAACTGAAATTGATTTTCTTCACTTGGGCGATTGATTACAAATGAAAGAAAAGACGCTTCCAGTTTTGCAAAAAATAAAGGCGTTTTTGAAATGTAAATACTTGAAAAGACTATTAAAAAATAATGGATCTTTGAAATAATTTAAAGGGAAGCAAATAACATAAAAATTTCAAGAAATAAATGGATCTCTTAAAAGTTGCTTGGGCAAAGTATTGAACAAATAAACAGTAAAACCTTGATCTAAATAAAATGCAGAAAATCTTTCTTTCAATTACTGAAAATTTTTAAAAAGACTTTTAATGGAGCATATATAAATAGTAAAAGATTTAATATGGCTGTAAAAATGCAGAAAAATTAATGCTGTAAAATATGCTAAATGGGCAGAAAAATACAACAAAAACTATTTTCAAAAAATTGGCCGAATTCAAAAAAATTGCATCGCGGGTTTTGGGAAAACAGTCGCGATGTGCAGCGCGGTTTTCAGCCCCGCAGTCACGATGTGCAACGCGGGTTTTGGCGGCGAAGCCACGATGTGCAGTGCGGGTTTCAGTCACATAGTCACGATGTGCAACGCGGTAAATGGCCGCGAAGCCGCAATGTGCAGCGCGTAAAATGGTCGTGAAGCCGCGGCGCACTGCGCGAAAAAAATCCACAAGGTCACGATGAGCTGCGCGACTGTCGGGCAAAAGGCCACTAGGCCAAAACCGTAAAACAGAGGACGAAAAACAAACCCGAAACTGGTAATTCAGGCTATTCATGGCAATAGAAAGGGATAAGATCTAGAAAAGCAATGGATCTGCTGTCAGGATGGCAGATCTATGAATTAAAATGATTAAAACTAACAAAAACTAAGATCTAAAGCAAAAAACTGAGATCTAAGAATTCGAAGCCAGCGGAGTTGCCAAAAACTGTTGGCTTGGTTTTGCAACCAAGCTTTGTGCAATGGGCACCTATCAACAATGTGATAGCAGTTTCAATATTGAAAGCAAAAACAATTATAAATTAAATCTAAATCTGAACTAGCATGTGCATATAACAAATAATTTTTTTAAAAATGATTCAAGAACAAGAAATAAAAGAATAGGTGTTTTGTATTAAGATACCTCAAATGGTGAGGATTTGTGTTGAGCAACTCCCAAGGTGAGTAGCTCCAAGCTCCAAAGGTCTCTTCTCCAAGATGCTGAAAATGGCCAAAAGTCTCATGAGAGATTTTGACAATGTGAGGATGGGATGATGGATGGATGGATAGTGAGGAGCCCCTACCACCTTTTTATAGTTTTTGGTGGTGGGGAATACCATTATGTTTTTGAGGAAACCAATGGTATTGACCAACATGGTTTAGGTACCTTTTCCCTCCTTTTTCCTTTTTGAATATTTTTAATATTTTTATTCCCTTTTTAATATTTTTGGGAATTCTGGACCCTTTTTTAGGGTTTTTAATGCTTTTTGAGGAAAAATATTCATTTTGAGGGTAAAAAGGGGTGTATTATGGTCTTTTCGTGACCTTTTGATGGCTTTAGAGGCTCAAATGGTGGAAAATTGGACAAATGGGTCATGTGAATAAGGAAATGAGCTAGTGAGCACTTTTTGGGTGTTAACAACTGGTATCTTTTGTGACAACCAGAGTTGTGTGAAGCTGTCTGAGAACCCGGTGTTCGACGATAGGTCGAAGCACATTGAGATCAAATATCACTATATCAGGGATATGGTGCAAAGAGAAGCATTGAAGCTCCTATATGTTGTGACAAATGAGCAGATTACAGATGTGCTGACGAAGCAACTAGCCAGAATGAAGTTCGAGTACTTCAGAGAGAGGCTTGGTGTCCTTCAGATCAATGATACTTCGAGGATGAAGTGATGGAGACATTTGCTGAAGCCATTCCAAGCATGGTGGACGGAGGATCCTTCACATGGCTATGGATGTAAGCAATGGATGATGATCACCAAGACGATGCTCCAGTTACTGCTCTATATATGCGTCAAGTTGGATGCTTTGATCAGTGTGATCATGTATTTGTATATGCATCATGTTGGATGCTAGATATGATCAGTTGGATCATTTATATGTATATGTATGTATGCATCATGTTGGATGCTGGATATGATCAGTTGGATCATTTATATGTATATGTATGTACGCATCATGTTGGATGTTGGATATGATCAGTTCAATCATGTGTATGTATCTGTAGATGTATCAGGTGGATACATTGTATGATCAAGTAGATCATGAATGTTGATATGTATCAGGTATGATCAGGTGGATCATGTATTTGTATATGTATTAGGTGGATACATTGTATGATCAGGTAGATCATGTATGATGATTATATCAGGAAGATACTGTGTATGCATCAGGTTGATGCTATGATGATCAGGATGATCACAGATGATGAGATGCAAGATGTTGCTCTAGATGATATCCATAAGGTTGATGCTATGATGATGATCAAGTTGATCATGTGATGATGTACATCAGGATGATGTATGGTGAGTATCGGTTTGATACTCTATGGCCGTGGACAGGTTGTGCAGGTATCATAGAAAAGATCCTTTAAAATCTGGACAGGTAGAGCAGTGTGCTTGTAACATCCTAGGATGCTCTATCGAGATCTAGATAGGTAGAGAAGTGTGCTCGTAACATCCTAGGATGCTCTGAGTAGGTTTTGCTATAGCTTCGCATAGAAAAGATCCTTTAAAATCCAGACAGGTAGAGCGGTGTGCTCGTAACATCCTGGGATTCTCTATTGAGATCCAGACAGGTAGAGAAGTTTGCTCGTAACAGCCTAGGATGCTCTGAGTAGGTTTTGCGAAAGTTCACATAGAAAAGATCCTTTAAAATCTGGACAGGTAGAGCAGTGTGATCGTAATAGCCTGGGATGCTCTATCAATATCCGGACAGGTAGAGCGGTTTGCCCGTAACATCCTAGGATGCTCAAAGTAGGTTTTGTGAAGGTTAACATGTAAAAGATCTTGGGAGATTCGATAGGTTTAGTAGTGTGCTCGTAATCAGTCCTGGGATGCTCTTTTGAGGTTTTGTTGAGGTACGTAATCAGTCCTGGGATGCTCTTTCGAGGTTTTGTTGAGGCACGTAATTAGTCCTGAGTATTCCACAGTATGGCCAGTGATGATGAAGACCTACAGGTGGTGGGCCTACATCCAGTATGAAAAAGGACTGGCTGTGTAGAACTTCCTATGACGAGTAGATCAGAGATTGATTGAGCTAGCAGCAGTGATGATGACAATGATTCATTGATGATGATATAGAGAAGAAGACTTGTGTTAGTTGATCTGTGTCGAGAACTACCTTCCTAGTTAAGAGGGACTGTTGATGTATATGTAACTTCGGAATGTATTTCATCTATGTATTTTATTGTACTCCTATAGAGATGTATTATTCCTCTATATGGAAGTTTCATCATTTGTATTGACAAGTGTCGCAAGTGTCGTAACTTACCGATGGGTTATTATACCACCATGTGTGGGGTCGGCCTTGATTAAGTTAACCTGGGGTTATTAGGCTGAGTTAGACAAGTCGGCCCCATAGGTTTATTAGGCTATTCAAAACAAGTATAAATACAGAGCGGGATCTCTCTATTTGATCACTTCACTTACTCACTTCTCCATCACTCAAAAAGTGGCGCACATGTGAGGAGGAGGATCAGTTGTTAGGAGGAGACTATCTCTGTGTACTTGGGTTGTACTTTGGTTGTGCTATTGCTCTATCTATCTCTGAGGAAGTTGTGGGGTTTTTCATCTTAGGGTTTTCCCCATGGAAACTCTGTGTGTCTATTGTCTCTTATGGTTGCATCTTGTGATGATTGATATGCTTGCTATGATTGATATGCATTGATATACTGTACATGTTATTCTCTCAGTAAAGATCCTACAGTATTTTTAATTAATGCTGGAGAATTAACAAGCCACGACCAATACAAAGTGGATCTGTGTGTCCCAAACAATCTCCATCGCAACCTGGGTAGGCAAAAACTTCCCCAGGGTCTTCAAGCTGAACTCACAATGATATGAATCTATCCATGTGATTACAATGTTTTGGAGTCAAGCATGGTAGAAGCCACTTGATTACCGTTCATTAATGTATACCATTAACAAGTGCGAGGGGAATCACCATTAATGTCAATGATCCCCAAGGTATCACGGTACATACCATCAAGCGTGAATCAATGAGCTGAAGTCAAATGCCTAATGGAATCTTTCAATCAAGAGTCAATGAGGTGAACTCATGTTCAAAGTGAGGTAAACTGCCATTGAGGCATGCAGGCCCAAGGTAATTGAGTGGTTTCTAGATTCAATACTTGGATGATGAGTTGAAGTCAACAAGGATGAATCCGTCAAAGGAGGGCCATGATGTCCCCCATCATCGACATGAAACTTGATAACAAATGTTTGGTGTAGATCGGATGGTAGAGTAATGTGCAAGACTGACTTAAGGTAGACCAATATGATCGAAGGTATACTAACTGCAAATGATGAGTAATGAAACATTTCTTGAACATGGGCATGGCATGACTTGGCAGTATTGACATGATGAGAATGATACCAAGCCCTAATGCAATTGATGGTGGAAGCATTCTTTGGTTGATCCAAAGGAGCTATGCAGCTCATTGAATTGACAACACTCGAGGACAAATAGATTACCCAAGTACTCAATGCAAATGCAAACAAGTGCCATGTTCAAGAGTGACTATGTACTGTCGTAATTAAGGTGTAACATATAATCTTCCCTTTTTCCCCATCATGATTGATGAGTGCCTCATGTGTTTTTGACGAGCTTGATGAGGGTAACCAGATTCTCGGTATAGCTCATCTCATAGATGAGTCCAATCCCAAATGTTTTAGGAACCTGGGAAAGGAGGGGTTCGACCCATAATGGGCCCTTCAATGTTTAAAATTTAACGAGTCCAAAGAAGGAAAACTCGGCTTCATTTCATGTTTAGAGAGTCTGAAAAGAACTAAACGAGACTCCAACAGTCCTTTTTCATAAAGATAGCCTCATCGTCTGAAAAGGGGTAAAACAACATGGGAGAGGACTCTTCTAGCCATGGTTGGTTGGAGTATTCCTTTTTCGTAAATAGTGCTTCCTGGTCCGAAAAATGGGTAAACTATCACCAGAAAGATGATCATTCAAATGCTTTTACAAGCGTGAAAGCATCAAGTTTTCTTGGCAATATTTTCCTATTTAGGGAGTCTGAAAAGAGCTTAAAAGGACTCCATGAACAACTTTGTCATGGTTGATGACCGAGTACGACAAAGGAAAAAGTAAACTTGGCACAGTTCCTTTTCCGTAAATAGTCTAGCGAGGCTGGGTAAAGTGATAAACCTATACTCGTTAGACACACCTTTTTACTCAAAAATTTTAATGAGCACGATAATGGTATCAAAAGCACTTGGAATCTTTTTCATATTTGAACCAGAGCACGAAAAGGTAAAAAGTAAGCTTGAACCACTTTTCATGTTTTGACCAGAGCACAAAAAAGTGAAAAGTAAGCTCAAATCATTTTTCATGTTTCAACCAGAGCACGAAAAAAAGTGAAACGTAAGCTCAAATGCCATCTTACTATTTTTAAAGATCTCAAAGATAGGTTGAAAGAATGCTCATGATGTCTACTTTATTTTTTAACGATCTTGTAACAGAAAATGAACTATGCTTGACATAATTTTCTTGGTTTAATGAGCTGAAAACCTAAAAAAGTAAAGTATGCTCGAAAATGTTCCTAATGGTGGATTTCTTCCTGTCATGAAATCCAAAGGTTGGTACATGCCCCCAGCATGATTGCTAGAAGTAAGTGACTTAGCTCCCACGTGGTGTGGAGAGGAGATCGAGTTGACTTCAATGTAACTTCTAGAGGTTGAAGACATGCCCCCAAGCTTCATTTCATCCATTTAAGGCATAGGCGGGTGAAAAGAAGGTTCAGATACTAAGTCTACGAGGAGACTTCACTCAAAGGGAAAGAATATGTTTCATTTTTTTAATGAGCTTGACATAAGATTAGAACTTTGCTCGTAGGAACCTACTTCATTTTTTAATGAGCTTGACATAGAAAGGGAATTGTGCTCATAGGTTAAGGCCCATTAACAGGTTCCTTCCCAACATGATGCCCAGAGGTTGGTAAATGCCCCCAGCATGATTGCCAGCGGCTTATCATGGTGGTGTTCCCTCAACATGATTGCTGACAGTACGACATGTGCCATGCCTCCCACTCTTCATTTCATCTGAAAATGCTGCTTGCTAACCCAACTACTAGCTTGGCTACTAATATGAAAATGTTCACCAAGAGGGGAAACGGGAATTAGATGAAATGAACGTTCAAGTTCTAACTCTAGCAAGAGACTAGAACTAATGGGAGGGAGATCTATTTCATTTTTACACAAGCTTGAAATAGACAATAACTGTTCTTGAGGGGGCCCATCTTATTTTTTAACGAGATGGAAACAGAATAAAACTATGCTCGAGTGGATGGTTTTATTTTTATGCAAGCTTGAAACCAAAGGTAAACTATGCTAGGGTGGTTGGTTTCATTTTTCAACGAGCTTGAAACATAACATAAACCGTGCTCGTACCCCCCATTCTCAGGGGGAAGAAACCACTAAAACATGCAGAACATTCAGGGAAGTCTGCTGACTAGGAGTCATATGATGAGTGGGTGTCACGAAGGAAAGCTAATCAATGGTCACAATATTCCCATGATGAGGAAAATACATCACTCAAAAGAGTGTGGACACTACAACTTTCATAGCATAGACATAATCACGTCCAAGGAGTAGATTGAAATCTAAAGGACCTTGGACAACCATGACATCAATATAAACAATTTTACCTCTCGACATAACAGGTAACTGGGGGAGAATCCCTAAAGGTCTAGTAGGCCTTCTATTGAAATCTAGTATCTGGTTAGTGACTGACACAAGCTGAGGGGAACCTATAGCTTGCCAAGCAGTTAAGGATAAAATACTAACAGAAGCGCCCTCATCAACTATCGTATGAAAGATTTCTTTATCGGAAACTCCTACAGATATTTGAAAAGGAATACTCGAAGGAAGACGAGATTCTGTTAGACCATTCCAATCAAAGGAAATGACCTTAGTACTTGGGGGGGGGGTCCTGTAGGAATGGACAAGGTCTCCCCCTTCCTGGGACATTCTGAACTGACTAAAAAAACATCAGCAGTTTCCAATTCACTCTCACTTGGAAGATAAGAATGAGACAAAGATTGTGTCATGGTGACTGCTTCAGTCTGTACTTTCTCCAATGAAAGAACGGGATCGAGTGGAGATGATAGCATCACTTCACTCTTGGAAGGGGGAGTGGGATCAATTACAGTTGAAACTGAATTGATCACTTGGTCAATCAACGGGGGGTTGAGGGACAACTTACTTTTGCTTGTTGGAAGCACTTTTTGAGAACTATTAATATCTTCCAACCACACTGAAGCTTCATCGATTCTTGGACAAAGGAAAGTACGGTGCATATCAAACAAGGGTACAGGATATTACCCTTCCGACCCTCCACCAACGGGTCACTGGTCGAGGGAATATTATCAACATGATGGTCAGAGGTTGATGATATAAGCGGTTTGGGGTTTTTAGACCACACTTCTGACACATGGAAAAGACCAGGACAATTCTTGAGAAGGTGGTCACCCTTTGAAATATTGCAAGGGAACTTTGGCTTACGAGGTGTTCTCATAGAATGAGTGCCATCAGAGATAGATGGTTGATGCTTGGTCTCTTTCTTATCCTTCTTCTTCTTAATGTTCCTTTTCTTCTTCTTCTTCTCACCCACCTTCTTACTGACATCAGATTTTTCGGTAGGAGAAGAAGAAGAGATGGAAGCCGATTCAACTTTTGATGGAGAAGGAGAAGGGTCACCATGAGATTGATGCTCGTGTGGTGACGGACCTAGGTTCGACATAATTGGTGCACTTGGTGTAACTAGATTGGAGAATAACCATACTAGTAATCCTATCGTCAATCCAGGAAGACTCAATGTAGCCATAAAGGGAGGACCAACAGTTCCACAAGGGGAAATAACAAATGGCATACCTTGGAAAGGGGCCTCTTGGTTGGTAGTACCGGAAGAATCTTCCATATCTAAACTTCCTTAGAGTCTCTAAAGTACCACACAAATCAAACACTACTCAAGTCTAAAAGCAACAAGCAAACTGTGTGAATAGGAGTGGATTCAAAGTATGGAACCTCACGGGATTATCAAGGCATCGCAAACTGCTATATACTGGAGGGTCCAACAATATGATGCGACAAGGAGGATTGGGACTGTACCCTTGCCTATATACCCGATTACTTGGACAGTATGTGCGTGCTAATCTCCCCAGGTGCTGTTCTTGGTGTATTTCTTTGCCAAGACGACCAAATGGTTAACTTAGTTGGTTTCAGGAATCCTAACGGTGTCTCCCGATATACGCAAGGTATGTGGGAGCTCAAATCCGTAGTGGTGCTGTCTAATGCACAACCGTTCAGAAAGAGACCTTCTGATATACTACCGAGTACGTGATACACCCTTCGATATACACCAAGTATTGATTATGGTACTTGGTGGGTACGTGAAAAAGCTCGATATACCAATAAGTACGTGGAAGACTACAATACTCCTAGGATACAGTGCTGAAAAATAAAGACAGCTGCCATGCTTAATGACTCCGGAACACGTCTCTAACTTACACACAGTTACTAAATGATTTTAACCTAACCTAGTGTTAATTTTATCTTGTACGGTTAGGTGGATGCATGAGGTGAGTACATAAATGTAAACATAATGCAATCCTCAACTACATGATAATGCACATTTTCCTTTCCTTTTCAATGAAAACTACTTAAGGTAAGGAGAGATTTTTCTTTCTTTCAAACCAAAAGTACCTAAGTAGTAGGGAAAAGAAGAATTCCTTCCTAGAGTGCAATAACTCTAACTTTCTGTAGTAATCAGCTAGAAAGCGTAAAGAAATTGAAAGATGCAACGAATCTTAACAATGTATAAGATAAAATAATGAAGCACTTTCAATTTTCAGATGCATGTATAAAAAATGGAACTTGATAACTAACCGTTTTTCATATCTATATACAGAAAGTGAGAGAATATTTACAACACTCTAATCATTCAGAAATTCCCAAAGAAAAATGGCAAGCACCCAAACAACTCAAAGACACTCAAGAAATGCTCAAAATATACCAAATGCAATAATTATAACTCATTTCCTATCTTTTTACACTTGAAAAAGACACATCTAAGCTACAGAAAGAGGGATTCCACAAACGTTTCCAATCAAATGCAAGACAAAGATAAGCACTTAACAATCTTATCTAACTCAAATGCACACAATCTGAAACAAGCCTTTCTTATTCTTATGATGGTAAGACCAAGAATATCAAATGATCACAATAAAGTAAGAAGAATACTTATGTTTTCCAATTTCATGAATATAGCAAAAGAGTGACAAAATCAAGCTTTTATTTGAACTAAAGTGGATACAAAGAATCAATCTTTTCCAATAATCACTAGATAACTTAGCATGTCAAGGAAACAAGATGAACAACCCAAGAAAGAGAGACTAAAAAAGACATGGATATCCCATACTCTTCAAGTCTTTAAAACAAGCCAATTACACCAAACCAAAAATGATCTCAAAACCTTGAGATGGGTCAAAACGACTGTAGGATGCACGATTGATGGCCCCCCCATGAGGGGAATTTTTTTTTCAAAAACAAAACCCATTTTGCTTAAAAATGCAAGCAAAACACTAGTTTTTTACTCAAAGGAACAAACATGAATCCAAATCTCAAAAGACCCAAAAACCAATACAAACAAGCCAAAAAAAAAACACTGCTAGACAAAAAGGGTCTCTTCCTCGAAGGTAGAGTCCATAGGAGTCTGCACACAAACCAAAACTCAAATTAGAAATGGAGAAGGGGTGCCTGTAAGGTACTTTTGGCAGATAGGTGCACTCTGTGCTTGTGCACATTGCAACATCGCAGTTCACCAATGCGAGAAGTGCGATGATGTCATAGTATACCAATGGAAGGGTTGCGACAAGAAGCCAATAGACAAAGAAAAAAGATAAAAAAAGACACAATGTCACTCTGAGTACACTGACTAGGTGCGACATGCGAGATCTAAGTTCAAAAATGAACCAATTCTCCAGACAATGAGTAATGAAATGGTTTGAAAATTAGGAGTACAAACTCAAAGGAAGGTAATCAGACTCTTCAAAGTGAAGGTCTGATGGTGAAAGAGACTTAGGAGGCAATTTAGATGGCTGGCCAAAGAAATGAACTGAAAATGGAATTCAAATTGAAAACTAAAACTATCTTTATTCCCCAATATGGTCGCCAGATTTGTTTATTGGACAATCCAATCGAGCGGACACGATCTGGATATCCCTAGATCAATGTGAGTATAGAACAAATAAAATAGACTACGAATGCATTTCCTAGATCTACTTAAGGATCAAGTAATATATGTCTTACCTTTCACTTCGTTATCCTTTCTCCTGAATGCTGCTCCACATCTCATGGTCATCAGATCCAAGCTACAAGACCTGTCAAGACAAGACACAAGAGAAACAAGTGAAGGGCATCTATACAATAAGTGATCTAAGTAAACAGTGAAGCAAGTAAACTACTCAATTTCATTACACACATGAACAATATTGGTGTAAAGCATTTGTATTACTGTAAAAATAGGGAAGTACATAGCAGAGATATAGAACTACAACCAAGGCTTAACGCTGCAGCCCTTCTCCAACAAAGCCATTTTCCATTTCCTCCTAAGGAAGTTTGAGTCTCTCAAGGATGAGTAAAGATCTCTCGAGAGTGATTTCACTAGCATGTAGAAACCATAGACTTCCTCCTTTTGGAGAGGGGTAGAGCTTCTCTTATATAGGACTAAGTGGATAGGGTATGGATAGGATAGGTTGAGATATGGTAGGAGAGAGATAGGGGATCCTCCCAAGGTGTTAGGAATCGAGTACCAACTACCCTATACGTCAAGGATAGGGCCCCAAGTCAGCAAGTTTCAAGAAGGAACCTCGAAGAAGCTATTTTTTTCCATTAACTGACTTCGCTGCACCTTGCAATGAAGCAAGCTGCGACGTTGCATGTTGTATGAGTACAACCTGCGACGACCTCTCAAAACCTAGTACAATTGGGTACAAATCCTCCCAGGTTAATTACTCTGTCAAGGTATCTTCAAGGGTGTATACACTGAATCTCATCATGGGTAGATTTTGTGTGTAACAATTGGAGAAACATTTAAGGGAGAAATTTATCCCATGGGCTATCTTTTGGGGAATTAGTACCTCACCAACATGTTTTTATTCTATGTAATGGAGGGCATCTATGTAATGGATAAGGATGGTTGTACTTGGGGGTTTGATTTATTTGTGAATATTTTGGACAATATTACTAAAACCTAAATTGAATTCTTCAATTGTCTCATTTTCCTTTCTTTTGATCTCATTCGAAGTAGCTGATAAGAATTTGGAAGTCTTTTCTTTGCATCACTCAAGGAAAACATATCCACATTTATCCCATGTGCTAATGTTGTCATTATTAAGATTTAGAAACCAAGCAAGTGCATCATCTTCTAATGAAAAGACTGTAAACAACTTTAAAACAAGAACATGTTGAACCTTCAACATAGTGACAAGACAAACAACTTTAAAACAAGAACATGTTGAACCTTCAACATAGTGTGCATTCTAGTGAATTCCTTCAAATGAGCCTTTGACGTGATTGTATTTTTACCTAAAACATGGGAATATTTTTCATGGACTTATCCATTAGATCATAAAGAGCTCCATTGAAAATAGTAATTGTCAATGACTTATAAATATAAGTCAACCAAGGTGTATCCATGGCTCTTGTGGTAATAGCTTAGCTTGGATTGTCAAAAAACACGTTTCTTATAATTTCAATAGAATCAAGTGCTTATTACTTTATACTCCAATTCTCCTTTCACTCCAATGCCATACTTCAGAATTCAACACCTAATCATGAAATACATGGACTAAAATGTAAACTTTTAAGTTATTAACAAAAACTGTTCCCAAGATTTACTAGAGGACCCAAGCAACTAAGGTTTTGATAAGCTATTCTTTGTGTTTTCAAATTGCATAGACCAAGTGGATTCTTGAAGGAATTCCTTTGATCTTTTCTTGGAAGATTACAATGCCAAATTTCAATAGTGGTAGAGTTGTTGTGGCAACTTTGGGTGAAGGAGGAATTCTTGGAATAAAGACTTGGTGGAGATAACTTGAAAATTTTAAAGAGAAAGAACTGAGTCTTGAAAGAATTAGATAGTTCAGTTTTCTTAGTGGATTTGACATAAGTATTTGGATGTACCAAGGATGTATGGTTTGTTTTTGGTTGGTGACATGAAGAGATCCTATGAGTTTCAACTTGAAGCATGCGATAGGTGTAAGGTGGTTCACTCAGTCATATTGCCAACGAGCCCTAAGAACTTGATTTAGATACACTATGGGGTATAGATCTTATACATGATATTGCTAAAAAAATAACTGATTCCAAACACAATCCCTAAATTGATAAGATGGTAGGTAGAGTCGTTTTTTCCTAGCGATCTCGATATAGGATTCAATCAAGATTGATTTACAAAGGAAGGATACCATCATGCATTACTCTTTCATGTTCCATTAATTCCTTCATGATCACAACGACCATCATGAATCGTTGTGGTGATGGTCGTTGCACACCATAATGCATCTTATTAAATGAAGCATGTTCTTTTACATATTTATTCTTTGAATACCATCAAGTCAAGATGGAAAAATAGGACCACAACCAAAATACCTCCTTTACCATTGAATGGAGGTTTTTTGCTTACAATGTTAGCCATTCATTGAGATCCTCCACGTTTCAAGAATAATTTAATATTCTCTACTGAACAGGTCCAACCACGTGAATGTGGAAGATCTTATGGCCCCTCCCCCCCCCCTCACATCACTCTCAATTCCCCATACCCAATGCATATACTTGAAAAAATAAATTATGTGCAAATTCATGCATATTTTATCATAAACAAGCATTTACCATTCATTCAATCAAAGCTAGCATTCATTAAACCATCCATTCATTTAGTCATCACATTCATTCAATAGAAGCTAACATTCATTCAACTATTCATTCATTCATTAGACCAAAAATCATGCATGACATTATATTATCAAAAATAATTACTCAATATTTCTTCAGTCACTAATTCTTTCTAATTTTTTTTCTCTTTACAAAAGAAAGAATCTCATCTTCTGGATGTTGTCCTCCAGTTCTTGGTGATTAATCAGTTTGTTGTGATGTCTCCGTCGTAGAGTGCTCGCGACGTGGATTTTGCGGCAAGGGGTTCAGATTTGTTGCAATAATGTAAAAATGTTACATCGATATATTTTGTTATTATAATGACAAGTATTTCATTTAAAAAAATATTACAAAGGTGTTTTTTTACCTGTTGTGGACACACCATCTTCTTCATATTCCTGTCCAGGCTCAACCTGTATAGTGTGACCCTCTACATGCTTTGTAGTTGAAATATGGAGAAGTACAATTAATGTTCACCATCTGCAATGCTATATATAAAATTGTATCATATGAATAAATTCATTACCACGATTCGAAGCATGATATTCGATTTGTTGTTGTCCCTCCTCGACATTAAGGGGATCATTGCTTCCCTACTCAAAATAGAGTCAATATTTTATGTCAATTATTTATAATGAATAGATTGCACAAGTAATAAATATTCATTAAACTATATAGATTTTATATACCTGTACACCATATGGATCAGTACTAGAAGACTTTGTTTTCCCAAACAAGGATTTTCGGCATTCAACAAAAACTCCAAAGCCGTGTTGGAAGCCAAGCTTCAAGTCTTCCTCAGTCAAAACTTCTTTAAATCGGTTGGCCTGCATATTTGCATAATGTCGTTAATTTACATTTTGTGTTGCAGTAAAATGAAAAGTAATTTGCAATTTATTATTTGGATGCATTATTGTTTTTTCAAAACTTAAAATTCGTGATGCCAAATTCGAATAACCACCAGGCCCAAGTTTGTGCTGACAAATTTTTTCTAGTCTTTCCTTTGTGGCCTTTGATGTGTCTGGAATACTATGCAAGTGTTGAAATACGTTAGATGTTCCAAATTCGATATAAAAACAATAATAATAAGGCTTATAATTTAATTGTGGAAAGTATTGCATACCTCCATGTGCCTGGTGTTAGCTTTCCTTCTTTTCCCAGAGACCTCTCCTTTCCATATTCGACTAGAGCTTTACACTCTCTTGCTGGAATCATTAGAGGGCGCTCATAAACAGGGTTCCTTTCTAGGTGAACCCTATAATGGTCTCAGATAATATTCATATGATGTCTAGCCTTTTTCAAGACCGTGGCTCGATCGAAGGTCTCGTTGCCGAACATGCCAACCAACCGATTAGTGAGCTCATCTTTTAAAATTTTCGTTGGTCTATCCCACCTTGTGCAGATGGTGGGCCCAAAGATATCGATGGAAAAATAATTCATATGTTTATAAAAAGATCATTTCCTGCAAAATGATCACGCCATGATCATAATTAGTTGGAAAAAATGTTCTATCGGTATATTACAATCAAATTATAAATACTAACTTGATCAACGTATAATTACCTGGGATCTTCTCTATCTTTATTAGAATGAGATCTTTGTCCACCAAAAATGTTGTCTCGATTGTTCCCATGCTAGTGACACGGGTATATCCAGGAAATGCAGCTTCGGCAATATCAATAATAGGAGGCTCGATGTCGACCCCTTCTTCTGGACGATCTCATGTGCGTTGGTCACTAGCGGCCGGTTCACTAACAACTGGCATATAGGATGTTGCGAAATGTGTTTCCAACTATTCAGTCAACAACAATGGCAAATGAGTCGATGCACATGGAGTCATTTTCTCATGATTCGACGTCTCTCCACAAGCATCACTAGGGCCAACACCGCCTTGACCACTAGTGTGTGGTCCCAGAAAATCATGTAAATACAAACCACATTTTATAAGTTCATTATCATATAAAAGTCAAAATTATAAGCTTATAAATGAATTTATATTATGATTCAAGATTCCCCAACTTACATTAAGGGCTTAAGATCTCTTTTTCAACACTTCAATCCTAGCTTTAATCTCGTCTATCTACGGAATTTTGAATAACAGACAAAAGATAGCTGCACTAACTTTTTTCAAGGTCTTCTCTATCACCTTAACAGAGTCTAGAGCTGAACCAATTATGTTAGCATCTACCAATAAATCATCCACATCAAAATCTATTCACCATTGTGATGTTGTTTCATACAGCGAATCATTGGTCTGCAACAAAAATATATAAAATACTAGTGAGTTCTATCATGATAGATTCCTAAAATTATATAAACAAAACCTATCTATCATGATAGATTCCTAAAATTATAACTAGGTTTACCTGATGCCAATCATGTATGATTCAAGGTTATTGATATTTTCTTACTTTTATTGTGTAATGAAAATGTGATGCATTACTCCATTCTCTAAGTTTACTTACAACTGTGTATGAATTGTTGAAATTCTTCGTGCATAAGCTTCAACACATTCTAAATGTCCCTAATTTCAAGAAATTTGATAATATCAGTCACTTCTTGAATATATCTAGGGGTGAAAAAATGAAGATGGGTGTCTATTTTGGGGGGTCTCGTGAGAAAATAATTCTGTTTTTTTCATGTCTTCCAACTTCGGGCGAACAAAAGTGATATTTTTATTTAAAATTTCACTTTGCCGTAAAAAGAAAACTTTTGTAGAATTATGTTAGCTTTCTACTCATAATTTTTTCAATTTTTTTTATTAAGATTTGATATGTCGATTTCGCAAATGTTTGACAGTGTGTTCTTATAAAACAAAAAGACTACAAAAGAGTTATGATTTGTTGCACCACTAAAATCGTTGTTAGACTTGTGTTTTGCAAAAACTGAAAATGCTACGACAATCTACACACAATGTACTAACGCGTGACTATAAGTTTGCATCCAATGGACCTCTATACTAATTATGATATTTTTTTAAAGTCGACCCATGGGGAAACTCAGTCGATTTTCAACAACCTTTTTGTTGCACCACTTTTCTCTCAACCCGCTATAAAATCAAAAAATCTACGACCACCCTTTTGAAGTAGACACGTCAATGAATCGACCCACATTTTCTTCGATTTTTTTGGTGTTGTATTTACAAAGTTATGGATTTTTCTTTTCGCTGTTTTTTTAAAGAGCTGAATCATAACTCGACACATGTTACAAATATAAAACTTAAAAAATATCAGTTCTTATCTATATACAACAAAATTTATACCCTCGTAAAGTAGATTCAATAATGAATCTACTGGTATGAAGTCCGACATTCGTTTTGTTGTGTAAGAGGTGGTTTTCTCCTTCCGAAAATGGAGAAACCTGAAAATTTTGCAGAGATCTGAATCGGTCATGTTTCAGAGATTATTCGGCCGAATAATTATTCGGCCGAATAATTATTCGGCCGAATAACGTTTTTCCGTAACGGCGCCATGATTTATAACGAAGGTTATTCGGCCGAATAACTAAACGGAAAAAAAATTTCGTCGGCCGGAAAAAAAATAAAAATAAAAATTTATACTCATATAAATAAAGGTAAAGTTAATTCATTATTTTCGCATGTTTGAACCTCGCATTTTTTTGTCAAACTAATTTCGGAAGGAGGATATAATTTTTGCAAAAGGAGGTTTTTACAAGGTATGTTTCTTCTTCTTCTTTACAAAAGGCACATTGAAGGAGTTTTTTTTTCTAAGGCATATTTGCAAGGAGTTTTTCCAAACTATCTATTTTCTTGTTGCATTTTTACAAAGAAGACATTTTTTACAAAATGAGGTTTTTACAAGCTATGTTTCTTCTTCTTCTTTACAAAAGGCACATTGAAGGAGTTTTTTTTTTCCAAGGCATATTTGCAAGGAGTTTTTCCAAACTATCTCTTTTCTTATTGCATTTTTACAAAGAAGACATTTTTTTGCAAAAGGAGGTTTTTACAAACTATGTCTTCTTCTTTTTTACAAAAGGCACATTGAAGGAGTTTTTCCAACATATCTCTTTTTTATTGCATTTTTACAAAGAAGACATTTTTTGCAAAAGGAGGTTTTTACAAGGTATGTTTCTTCTTTTTTCCAAAGGCACATTGAAGAAATTTTTTTTCTAAAGCTATTTGCAAGAAGTTTTTTACAAATATTTATTTTCTTGTTGTATATTTGCAAAGAAAACATTTTTTTGAAAAAGAGATTTTTACAAAGTATGTTTCTTCTTCTTTTTTCCAAAACACATTGAAAGTGTTTTTTTTAAGGGATATTTGCAAGGAGTTTTTTCAAAATATTTCTTTTCTTAGACATGTTTGCAAGGAGGTTCTTTGCAAAGATGTTTTTTTTTCAAAGTAGCTTTGCACTTTTTATTTAATTGAAAGAGGTTTTTTCAAATAGTTGTTTTGCTAAGGTATTTTGCAAATGATTTTTTTCCAAAGTAGTTTTGCACTTCTTATTTATTTGAAAGGAGTTTTTTCAAATAGTTATCTTATTTTGCAAAGGATTTTTTACAAGGTAATTTTGTACTTCTTATTTATTTGAAATTGGGTTTTTTTCAAAGAGTTGTTTTTTTACAATGATTTTTTCCCAGATATATTTATAAATAAGTTTTTATTGAAAGTATTTTTTTCTAGTGGTTTTTTTCGTAGATATTTTTTCAAAAAAGTATTCTTGGAATGAATTTTACAACAAAGATTTATTTACAAGGTGTTTTATTTTCTTCCTTGGCACAAGGTGTGTTTATTATTTTCCAAAGAAGATTTTTGTTCAGAGAATTTTTTCAAAGGAAAGTTAATTCCAAAGAAATCTTCTTCAAAAGACTCTTACAAAATTTTTAAAAGGTAAAGTAAATTTCAGTTCATGTTTTTATAAATTCCGTAAATGTTTTTAAATCTTAATTTATTTGTTTTTACTATAAAGTAACATGATTCTTTAATTTATCGTCTATAGATTAAACAACCATGGGCAATAAGAGAAATCGTAAAAGAAAAGCTGATCGTAAACGTGATGATGATGATAATAGAGAGAAACAAAAACTCAGATATATTGCCAAAAAACAAAGGGTTGCTGAAACGGAAAAGAGAACTATTGAAGATATAAATACAGATTTACATGACAATGTTGAAGAAATGGAAATTGAAAATAGAGTACAAGAAGAACAAATTGAAGTTGAAAAGAACATTGTAGAAGATGTAAATAGTGATTTACATGCTAATGTCGATGAAATAAATATTGAAGATCAAGTTCAAAATCCAGAAATTGAACCTGGTATGTATATATCATATATTTTCCAAATTCATTTTTTTATAATGAATTTTATTTTTTGATATATGTTAAATTAAATTTAATTTGATGTATAGGTACTTTTACTATTGATGATGAAATGTTAGAAGACATTGATTGCGACAAATATGGAGAAAAACTACCAATACATGTTGCACGATATCGTGCTACAAAATTTTATGATGAAGTTCTCAAAGATTACTCAATAGCAGGACAAGCACAAATTTTGAGATGTTTATTAGTGTCCAAGAAATTAGAAGGTGCTACATCGTTATTGGGTATTCACAAAGTAACAAAAGAGTCGAAATTGAAACAAAATGTGATGGAAAATATAGGCGATGCAATAAAAAAATTTGGAAAATCCAGGAAGAAAGATATCAGTGCTGCACGTAAAGCAATTCATACAGCAATTCTTTCAGCTAGTACTAAACAAAAGCGTTTGACAACAGAACTAGCAAAAGCAGTTGGAACATCAAGAAAAACATTATACAAACATAGCAAATTCAGAATGCAAATAGATGAAAATAATGAACTTGCTTGTTGGGCAATTATTTGTAGACAACCTTACAAAGATAGATTAGGAGCAGGGGTTAAAGATATTGTACGAGAATATTGGTTGAAACATGCTCGAGTTTCACCAAATGCAAGAGATGTGATACGCAAAAGAATATCACGAAATGTATATGAAAGCCAACCAAAACATATAATGGACATGACACAAGTACAATTGTTCAATAAATTCAAGGAAGATCATCGTGGAATTAATATATCAATCACTACATTTGTGCAACAAAAACCATGGTATGTTCGACCTATAACTATACGTGATACATGTTGTTGCCGTTATCATGTGCAATTTCAGTTATATTATGATACGTTTCTTGAATTTGGTAAAATGTTTTGGACAAATTCACCACCTCCGCCAACGATACGTGAATTCATATCTCAAATTTTATGTGAGAGAAATCACGATGAAGTATTTTATTCAAAGAAATGTGTCAATGGAAAACATTGTCATCACTGTGGAAATTTGGTGTTATTCCACAATAAATACCCTATCGACAATGATCAATCGTTGTCAAATGTAAATGTTGATTGGAAGAGATACGAATACATCAACTATAGTACAAGTTCTAGTGATTCACATTCCAAAAGAATTGATTTGCTAGAAGACAAGATATGCGTCACAGATTTTCTCAAAAAATTTGAAAGCGAAATTTATAAATACACCCAGCATTCACATAGAGCACGATGGCAAGATATTCAATTCAAACAGTCTCGTGAAATTTTTCCACCCGGAACAATTTTGTCGGTGGTTGATTTTGCTGAAAACTATACATTTGCTGCACAAAAAGAAATACAGAGTGAATACTATCACTCTGACCAAGTTTCGATATTTGTCCATGTCGTATATAGACATTCTCAACAGGATGTCGATGGCATTGAAAGCACATGTGACAATCGAGATGTGATTAAAGAATATCACTTCTATATCAGCGATGATCGTACACACGACACACATTTTGTCCAACATTGTATAGAAAATATTTTCTATGAATCACTGAAAAAACGCGAAATCAAATTCAAAGAGCATTGGATATGGTCTGATGGATGTGCGGGTCAATTTAAATCTTCCCGATTATTTTTTTGGTTATGTCGACTTCATAAAGCGCTGAACATTAAACATCGCTGGAATTTCTTTGAAACTGGGCATGGAAAAGGTGAGCATGATGGTGCAGGAGCATGCGTGAAAAGAGCACTTCGAAGATGGCAAATGAACTATTCTTCAGCATGATTTCATTCAGCTGCAGAGGTTGTCCAATGGTTTCAATTAAATCTAAGCCATGATTATAATCAACAATCAAAAGACGTGCGCAGGTATGTCCACTATTTTTTTAATTTATATTATTTCTTAAAATTTAAAAAAATGTATATATACTAACATTTAATTACACATGTACACTATTTATTGTGTAGGTTTTTTTGGCTTGTTGGGATCCAAGATATAAATAGATCAATACCATATGACGCTAGCACCATACATGGAACTAGAGATCTTCACTCTATTCAAACAAAATCATTTCACAACGTGTTTGCATTTGACAGTAGAAAGCAATCATGCTTTTGTCATATTTGCATTGAAAATGTCGAGTCTACAGAAGTTTGTGAAAACATAACAAACAACTACGTAAAAGCTTGGAGACACACAGAGATTAATCCAAAAGGAAAAATGCCGCTAGCAAGTGTTGAAGAATTAGAATCAGAACAAATAGCAATATCGTCTGATGGCGATAGAATTTCAGATCTCGTAAGAGAAGGTAATAAACTTGTTTTTGACTTTTTAATCAACTGTTCATTCTAATCCATCGCCATAAGTAGTCAATTTAATTCATTTAAATACACTAACACCAATCATAACTTGCACAGGAGATGTTTTCGCTGTGATTGCACCTGTAGACAACAACGAAAATGTCAAATATTATTTGATGCGATGCACTGAAGGAAAAATGAAGTTATTGGAGGACTACAACGACAACGGATTTACATACGAAAGAGGATCCATCATTTTAAAAGGCTACTTTTTTCAACAGACACACGTGACTAAAAATTATGTCTACTTTCAAGATTATGAGCCCGATGTTATATGTTGTCAATATAGTCATTTAGTATGTGCATCTCGAATAAAATTGATACAAGTTCCATCAAAAAAACAATTAAAAACCAAAAAATGGAAACTATCCATATGTGACCATGAACGGATAGTTGAAGATGGTATTCCATTGCGATGTTTTTAACTACATATCAAAAATAAATTGATCTATATTTTTGTCCATGTCAATTGTTGTGTGCAATATATTTTTTGTCCAATTATCAAAATTGTTGTGCACAATATATTTTTTCATTGAGATTTTATTTTTTCATTGAAATTTTATGAATATTTTCTTGAATGACAACTAACATAAAAGCTTAAATGGTTGTACTTTCACATGCTTAAAAATGAATTCAAATATAATTTGAAAATTCAAAAGTACTTTATTCGGGTCCCCATATGTCTATTAGACCACTAAGGGATGAGATAACGGATGTGGCTATCCCCACTCCGCCCCGAATTTTTACTTTTGGTTCATTGATACTAACGAAAAATCACAAAAAAACATATTAAATTTTGTATTATTTTAATTCCATCGAACATGTTTTTTTAATACATACTTCACCATAAATATGATCTTAAATAGATATCTTAAAATTGTCACCAAGTTCTCCATCCCATATCTTTAATTTAAAATATCGCTTGTGCAAATTCACATAACTGAAATCATGGCAAATGGAGATAACGATCATTTGATTTTTAATCACAAGCAAGGATTCCAGGATTGTAAAGCTTATGCTAAATTAGAGAAATGATTATTTACAACAAATGAACGAAAATCCGTCAAATTGTTGTTTAAAATCATTGCTCTAATTTAGCACAAACTTCACAATCCTGGAACCTTCACTTATGATTAAAAAACAAAAAACCGTTACCCCCATTTGCCATGATTTCAGCCGCATCAAATATACCTGAAAATTGAAAATAAAAATTAAATTAATTAAAAATCCATTATATCAAAATTTGATCTTAACATATATTTGCTTTTAAACTTCCTAATTCATCCATGTTTCTATCAAAAATTTTATGGCATTGATTCTTACCATAACATTCATTCTCAACATTGAACATTTCCCAACTTAAAATAACATTTTAAACATTCCTAACATTCAACATTCATTCTCATCATTCAACATTTTCTAACAAGTCATAACACTCATTCTCATCATTCAACATTTTCTAGCAAGTCATAACATTCATTCTCATCATTCAACATTTCCTAACCTTGGATTACACCTATAAAAACATTCCTTCTTCCATAACACCTCCCATTCATTCTTTCCCTACATTCTTTTTTCTCTAACATAACATTCATTCTCAACATTGAACATTTCCCAACTTGGAATAACATTTTAAACATTCCTAACATTCAACATTCATTTTCATCATTCAACATTTTCTAACTTCATAACATTCATTCTCATCATTCAACATTTCCTAACCTTGGATTACACCTATAAAAATATTTTAAACATTCATGCAAAACATATTATAAATATTATCAAAACACTTTAAACATTCATGCAAAACATATTCTAAACATTTACCAAATGAGAAATAATAGACATGTACTCATGTATATAATCCAAAAAATGTTGATGAACATGTGAATTCAATGTACATGTAAATATAATCAAAAAATAAATACCCTCCATGTTCAATACAACTACAAAATATATATATCAACAAAAACAATAAAGTCTGAACCACTATCCATCTAGACCAATATCTTTCCACTATTTTCCACTAGGACCTTCCCTGGGACTCAACTCCACCTACAATACACAAAAAAACAAATTATAAATTTAGATCATAAATTATTTAAACAATTTTAAACTAAATTCAAAATATTCATTGATATTAAACTCATCTACAAAACAATTCAATTATTAAAAAAATCATACATCAAATTCTTTGGATGCATGTCCACCACTTTTTTCCCCTAGAGACTTTCCTTTAGCTCCAAAGGACCTCAAAGAGCCAAGCTGCAACATGTACAAAAACAATTTTCAAATAAATCAAAAATATATAAACCATTAAACTTATATATCAAAGATCATTTCTAATTCAACAAAATTACCTCAGTGGCAATATCTGCATTCATTAGAGACCCCACATCTTCGCCCCCAATTTCTAAATGGTCTCTTCCCTAAAATTTAAATTTTGTTAATAAATAAAACATAGTAGATACAAATAATAAATTAAGCAATTAACTTAAAACCAAAACAAAAAAATTAAAATCATTAGCTCACAAGAGATGGTAAATCATCTAAAAAGTTGGAATCTAATGAAACCTGCATAAATAAGTCAAATTAACAATAAGATACATTGATATTTATTAAAATTCAAGCAAACAAAAAAAATTTCATGTTCAATCATAAATATTATAATTAAAATACCTCTCCTAAGCGCTCTTCATTTTGACTAGGATGCTCTCGATTTTGACTACTGGAGACTCGAAAATTATTTGCATTTAACATTGACGTAAACTGCAGACAAAATACATTTGCTTAATATATTTATTCCCATGTAGCAAAAAATTCAATTCAAAATGATTAAAAAAAATCAAATAGATTGTCATAGCATAATCAACAAACCTCTCCCATGCTCGATGTGTCATTGGATAACACATCAGAAGCTATATTTCGACAAGACTTAGCATAAGCCCTGAGATCATCAATGCTCAATGCATCTACCTCGTCATTCGTCTTGTAGACAAAACTCTGACGAAGAATAACACGAGCCCTCTCTCGCACCAAACCGACTTCTACTCCAGCAAGAGCTGAAGCTAAACCATCACCTACCGATTCCCTTCCAACCGTCCCTAGTTGAGATGTTGTCTCCATCTCTGATATTAAAGCCACAACCCTTGGTGGACGAGGTATCTCAGGCGGAGGTTGTATAGTGGTAGGGTCTCTGAGAGCACCTTTTCGATTATATATTCTACCCTTTCCAGCTCCATAAAAGTCAGAGGGAACATCAGTATAGTTAGGCTTCATACCTAAAAAAAACTCTTCATAAAAAAATCTAGCAAAATAATTAGGAACCTCATCGTTCCAAGGCAATCGACCATAAGCTGCAAGAAATCGATCATATATTAAATGTGCAATTTGAGGATGCTTGAAATATTGCACTTTCAACATTTTTCTCTTAAGGCCTTCTTTGAAATTGAACATTGAATTGGCTTGTTCTCTAGTGACTCTCTCCTTCACAACCTCCCACTTATCTGGACCCATAACTTGGTCCCTTCGCATCCGCATCAAATGAGCAAAACTATTTGTAGTTGGTCCAAGTTCCTCATATGCATCAATGAATTTCTGCAAAGACGTCAAAACAATCTCTAGACTTTGTCGACTCTCTAGAGGGAGATCCAAAGAACAAAAATCATTGTTCAACCTGTCATAATGGGATCTACAACTTTCAAGAATAGTTTGTTGCACAACACCTTGCCATGGAAGCTCATCAGGTAAATCAGATGGATAAGTTGATATGGGTGTACACCCCTCATCTAGTGGAACATATGTTGTCCTAGCTCTAGGAGGATCTTCAGGACCTTGCTCTCCACCCACACCTATTTCATCATCTACAATCCTATCTTGATCTCCCCCTCGCTCCATCGAATTATGCACATCTTCTGAATGTCGCTCTGCTTCAAATATAGCCATAGTCAAGAATTAAACCTGTCCATAACTTCAAAACACAAAAAAATACAATTTATACTTTATTAAACACTAATGTTCATACCAACAGAAGGTTGAGATCGACGCTCTCCCACAGAAGATGAAGGAGAATCATGTGCACCCCTTCGAACTTGTTGATGATCAAATGATTGGGACCCATGCAATAAACTCGAACCTCTCGGTGAATTCGACAACCTTCGACTACCAACTGGAACACCAATTCCTGAGGATTGTGATGACCTCCTACGCTTTCCCCTCAAAGACTCTCTTTCCATTTGATATAACTTCTAAATTTACACAAACATTAACATATTGAAATTGTACATGACTATTCTACAAACATCAAGCCAATATTTGATAAAAAAATACAAAATGTAAGTCTCCCTCCTAACCCTAATTAATTACCTAAAATTCCTTACCATCACTAATATTGCAGCATAAAGATATATCTAATAATCATTTCATTATCAAATATAAGTCATAACATGATTAATTGAAGTAGTATAATAACCTTAATAACTTTTAATCCAACAAATATGGTTGAATATATATGTCAATGAACAAACATCTCACTAAACATATATATATATTCTTATTAAGAGAATTCTAGCTCATATTTATAATAATACAATTTACACACACTAAAGTTATACATGTTAACTCTACAAACTTAAAAACATATCTTTTAAGGACCTGCATACAAAATGTAGAGCTGGCTAAAATAGTATAACATATATATCCACTTATTAAGAGATTTCTAATTTATATTTATGATAAAACAACTTCCACACATTGAAATGGTTACATGTTCATTCTACAAACTTAAAAGCATCTCTTAAAAATCAGCATACAAAATGTAGAGCCACCTAAAATATTATAATTATTTTCTTTCATAAATTCCTCTTCTAGCTCTAAGAACACTATTCCACCATAAACATAACATCAATAATCATCTTATAATCATTTAATTGTAATAGTACACAATAATCTTCCAAATTTTTCACTGATCACTTATGTTTTTGTTCTATATCTCAATAAACAAACATTCCTTCATTTTTATAAAAAAAAAACCTAGGAACATAGAACTTTTAAGGGAAACTTAATATGATACTCATTCAAGTTTAGGGTTTAAATATCCATTTATATAAAGAAGCCATGGCGTTGCATTCCAAAAGAATAAAATAAATACATGTTATGTTGTTTGATATAAAATATATCTTACCATTTTTATATATAAAAAAGACCATAACATGAGCATAGTTCTGTTCATGAGCAAAGTTCTATTCTTGAGCAGAATTCATGAACTCTGCTCATGAACATAGTTCATGAACTCTGCTCTACTCCATTATATTATCTCTCGGCAAATAAAACATGTTTCTATTTATACACCAAATTAAACGTTAAATACATAAAATATTTAAGCAACACAACTCTATTAATTTGTAAAATAGTGGACATAGCTATGCTTAGGGTAAATATATCTATTATAGAGTCCATGGACTCTGCTCATGAACAGAGTTCATGAGCAGAGTCCATGGACTGTGTTCATTATACAGTGTTAATGGTGAAGTGATTAGTCAATTACAATTTCCTGCCACATTAATTAAAATATTATATGCTCTTATTAAACAGAAATAAGCTTACTCGGATTAAACCAGGCACAGTAAAGAGCATTACTTTTAACCAGATTAGCTTTCCAGGTAATATAGACGTGCTTCGGTATTAATAATTAAATTACAAGCATAATAACGAGGATTAGAATCAGGCTAATTAAATATAACATGGTCGTAATACAGCTTATCCTGTAATAAACTATTAATACTAGCAGGCTTAAATTACAAGCAAGCTTAAATTACTACAAAGGTTTATTACTCTTGTGGTACACTTCATGAACAGTTCATTAACCTCTTAGAGTCCATAAACTCTGCTCATGAACAGAGTCATGAGCAGAGTCCATGGACTCTGCTGATGAACAGAGTCATGAGCAGAGTCCATGGACTCTGCTCATGAACAGAGTTCATGTGCAGAGTCCATGGACTCTGCTGATGAACAGAGTTCATGTGCAGAGTCCATGGACTCTGCTCATGAACAGAGTTCATGTGCAGAGTCCATGGACTCTGCTCATGAACAGAGTTCATGTGCAGAGTCCATGGACTCTGCTCATGAACAGAGTTCATGTGCAGAGTCCATGGACTCTGCTCATGAACAGAGTTCATGTGCAGAGTACATGGACTCTGCTCATGAACAGAGTTCATGTGCAGACTACATGGACCCTGTTCATGCACATAAAATTATCTCTAAAATCAACATTAATTATAAAAAAGTTAAACTTCTGATTTTAAGTGCCATAACAGATTTTTTTTCCATTTTTTTCTAATGCCACAAACCAATATGGAGAATATGCGACATACCTGTATCCAAACGACACCACTATTATTCGTCCCACCAACGCTCCACGAAAGTTATTCCTTCACCAAGCAGAAAAAAATATCGTCAACTTAACATATCAATACACATCCAGAATCAAAACAACACAACAATGAAAAATACACACCTAAATGACAAATTTGTAACCTGCAAACAAAACCGCAACCACCTCCACGCAGCAAAACAAACGGGCAACCTGCCACCCAAAGCGTAACTGACGACGAGCTACACCCAGCAAGAGAGAGCATCAACCAGCCAACAAAACGAAAAACTATCTACCGTAAAACCGACGAGCTGCAAAAGATTGCAGGGCATCAGCGAGTCGTCGGCACACAGCAGGGCGGCTAACGTAGGCGACGAGCTATCGACCGCATAGTCGACGGGCATCAACAAGACAGGCAGCAAAAGCAGTTCGCGGAGCGTCAGCAGGCGGGCATCGTGGGGAAACAGGATGGTGGCGAAATGTAGCAGCAGTTCGCGGAGCGTCAGCAGGGGGGCCGTCGGATAGCGACAAGGTGGCGATAGAGACGATGCGGGCCCGCTGCGGGGTCCAGCAAAATGACAGCAAAGAATGCCAAATGGCTGCCGATGCTGTGCTTTTATGCAGAAAAATAGTTCGGCCGAACAATTAATCGGCCGAACAATTACTCGGCCGAACAATTACTCGGCCGAACACGTATTCGGCCGAATAATTGTTCGGCCGATTAATTGTTCGGCCGATTAATTGTTCGGCCGAATAAGTATTCGGCCGAATAAACTATTGCCAAAAAAAATTTTCCGTCCGGCAACTGTTTGCACACATTTCAAGGATCTCCGTTAGGCTGGACGGAGAACTGTTCATGGTTATTCGGCCGAATAACCATTGAATTATTCGACCGAATAATTTAAATTATTCGGCCGAATAATGTAAATTATGCGGCCGAATAATATAAATTATTCGGCCGAATAACTTCCGCTAAGACGATTTCCCACTCGTTTCTCACGAAAGTGTTACCCACCTTCACGTTTTCACCCCTAGTTTTCATCTCTTATTTCCATTTGCATTTATCCTTCATTTTGAAATGCGCTATGAATTTCCTCTACATGAACACCTTTAATTTGTTAAACATTGTGTATGATCTATTCCATTTAAAGTTTCTACAAAAAGAGAATTAAATACTATGCATAAAGATATCGCTCTGGTATCTATAAACAAATGAGCTTCTATCATGCCCGGGCGTGAGTCAATTTAGCCTAGTTCACCTCTGGGACCAACATGAATAATGGTGACCATACTAGGGAACGCAAGTGAAAGAAATATTACCCCTATTACAAATTGAAGATAGTCTGAGCTCTGCTCAGTGAATCAGGATAGACATCATGGTTGAATCTTCACCTAGCGATTCCATTGGATCAATCTAGTTCCTAGTAAGATACATATAAGATCTAATCCTCAATCAAAGGAATTATGGATGCTACCAGACTCTCGAACTCACTGGAGGAACATTCATACTAATCAAGGGAGAGGTATTCCTCTTTTAAATTCTAATGTGATATCTCTTACAATAATAAATCACGAAGTTGTTGAAGATTTAAATAATTTTCATAATTTGCAGAACATTCCCGAGACTCCTTTAAATACAGTTCTTGAACCTCAGTTCACTTCTCTGATATCATCTGCTAGCATATCTAGATCTGATCATTCGTTTATTCCACCTCAAAGAAACTTGCTCACTCCTCAAGCTCACAATATTATCCTATGTTAAGATTTAATATGCTAAGACATAAAATAGAAGCATTACATTCCATTTGACAATAATAGCATATACAGGATCACTGAAGAAACAACAAGCATAGCATAAACACAAGAGACACAGATTTATCCTGGGAAACCCTCATGGGGTAGAAAACCCAGTAAAGCTTCCTCAATATAGATGACCAGCAATATACAAAGATGCAAACCAAAGACATGATCTCCTCCTCCACCATAGAAGACCTCTCCTCCACAAGTGCGCCTCTCTCTCAAGTGAGTGTGTGTATCAAATGAGGAACACACCTCCTCTATTTATACACTACTCTGACATATCTTTTACACAAGTACATGTAGGCTCGTATTTAACCATTAGGTTAAATACCCTATTATAACTGACTGGGGCGACCCCATTAGGGTGGTCTAACAACCCTTTGACTGACATAACACATACAGGGCCGACCCCCACAAGGGAAGTCTAATAACCCATGTTACCACATTCCGACGGAGGAATAAACATCTCCGGATATACAATAAGATCTTTACGGAGGAATGAAACATCTCCAGAATAATAAAGTACAAATATAATATTCTTTGAAGTTACAATATTTCAACACTCCCCCTTAACGAGAAGGATATTATAACAGTATCTGCATGAGCAAGGAGTCATCAACATCATACATGATACATCTATAAATCATTGGAAGCTTTCTCAACATCATCAATAACTCAAGCAGTTACTGGAACATCTTCAATACTGGAACATCAACATCTTCAGTACTGAGTCTTTATCTTCTGCAGCACTCGAACAGCTACAACAACATCAACATATGGATCCTCACGATCATCAGTATCATCATCTCATGATCATCAACATCATCATCACACGATCATCAGCATCGTCATCACATGATCATCAGCATCGTCAGCATCGTCATCACACGATCATCAGCATCATCATCACATGATCATCAGCATCGTCATCACACGATCATTAGCATTGTCATCACACGATCATCAGCATCGTCATCACACGATTATCCATACCAATACAAGTATCCTCATCATTAATACAAGTATCCATACCGATACAAGTAACCACATCATCAATACAAGTATCCTACCGATACAAGTAACCACATCATCAATACAAGTATCTTACTGATACAAGTAACCACATCATCAATACAAGTATCCATACCGATACAAGTAACCACATCAACACACACAATCATATTACAGGATGATCAATCCTGCTCTCTTTAGGACATGGGTCCATGGATGATGCAATCCTATCATGTACCTTTTGAACCGAGGTCCAAGGACGATCCAGTCCTACCATATACCTTTTGAACCGAGGTCCAGGGACAATCCAGTCCTATCATGTACCTTTTGAGCCGAAGTCCAGGGATGATCCAGTCCTATCATGTACCTTTTGAACTGAAGTCCAGGGACGATCCAGTCCTATCATGTACCTTTTGAACCGAAGCACAGGGACGATCCAGTCCTATCATGTACTTTTTGAACCAAAGCTCAGGGACGATCCAGTCCTATCATGTACCTTTTGAACCAAAGCTCAAGGACGATCCAGTCCTATCATGTACCTTTTGAACCAAAGCTCAGGGACGATCCAGTCCTGTCATTCGATTCTCAGAGACCTCATGTCTACGGCTCAATTCAAAGGACTAAAGTCCGAGGACGATCCAATCCCCTTACCTGTTCATTCAGGATTTTGTTCTCGGAGACATCATGTCCACGACTCAATTCAAAGGACTAAAGTCCGAGGATGATCCAATCCCCTTACCTGTTCATTCAGGATTTTGTTCTCGGAGACATCATGTCTACGGCTCTCTTTAGGACTGAAGTCTAGGGATGATCCAATCCCCTCAAGTCCACCAAGGAATTCATTCTCGAAGACATACGTCTACGACTCTCTTTAGGACTGAAGTCCAGGGATGATCCAATCCCCTTGTCACCTTAGACCCTGTCTAAGGACCATCCACCAACCTCTCCGTTGGCATCACCAATATAGGTATTCACATCATCGACCTCACTGTCGATGCAGGCAATCTCATCATAAGTGATCACATCACTCCCCCTTTCGAGGAGGGTCCTTCTGGACTATATTAAGTTTGTCTCGGAAAACTTTACTTGAGGTAGAGGTTTGGTTAGTACATCGGATCGGTAGAGGTTTGGTTAGTACATTGGTAACTTGTTACAAATTCGAACTTTGATTCCTATCTGCACCATATCTCTTATATAGAAATGCCATATCTCTATGTGCTTTTGACTTATCATGGAACACTGGATTCTTTGCCATTTTAGTACAACTCTGTTTGTCACATAGGATCACAGTTGGGTCCATCTCTAAGTCAAACAATTCTGAAGCCATGCCATTTCACAATTAGCAGAGCAAGCAGCCATATATTCCACTTGTGCTAGACTGCTTCCTACTAAACCATAAGATCATGGCTGATCCCAGACAATAACATCTTCTCGATGTGCTCTTCCTGTCTGATACACTTTCTGCTCAATCAATATCTGTGTAGCCATCTGAATTCATGATCTCCATAGATCAAAGTCTATTGTATCCTTTAGGTACCTCATCTCATGCTTTGCAACTAACAGGTGAACACTTCTAGTTTCCACTAGATACTGACTCAAGTTGTTTACAACAAGGCATATATCTGACCTAGTATTCGTTAGACACATCAATGACTCAATAATTTGTCTGTACAGAGTTATATCCACTAATTCTAATGAGTAATCTGATAAGAACTTCAAGTTGGAACTCATGAGAGTGACCATTCCAACACATCAATTCCTTTTAATATTTCTCAGCATACTTTCCCTGTTTGAGAAAGATTCCTTCTGAGGCTTGCCATACTTCCAGACCTAGGAAGTAATGCATCAATCTGAGATCTTTCAGTTTTCATTTCTGCAGCCATCTTCTTCTTTCTTTTCATGATCTGATTCTTATTCCCTATCAGAAAGATATCATCTACATACAATAATAGTATGATCCATAACCTTACAGTAAAGGTTAGGAACAACTTTACTTTTGGTAAAGCCCAAGCTTATCAAGAAACTGTCAATTCTCCCTTTGTGACTGAACATCATTCACACTTTGCATTGAATGATCTTCTGCATGTCTATCTGTGCCATCTCTCGTTAGATGGTTCTACTGATATGGGCCTCAATATCATTCAAACTCTGTGGTGAGTTCCTTCTTGCATCCATGCCATCTGTGTCTAGAAACCATATTCAACCTTGTAGCAAAGGTTGAGATCCACATTACCCATGGTGATCATTAAGCTCATCAATTGATTATCGATCCTGGGTACCCATACAGAACCTGATTCACACTTCTTCTTTAATTACACCATTAAGAGAATGGTCTTATCTAGCCACTTGGAGCAAACATCTTGTCATGATTCTCTTCCTCTTTCTAAGAGAATCTTCTAGCCGCGAGCCTTCTATAGTGTGTTTGATTTGTAAATCCTTTTGTTGAACATCCATCGCTTGTTCAGTGTTCATCATTCATCATGATGTTTCCTACAAATCAAAATTAGGTACATGATTAGTAATACTTCATAATCATCAAATCATATTGACATGATAACCTATTATGCATACAGATATCATTTACATAGTTATGCAACTTATCTTTTACCAATACTTTGGCACAACACTTTCCCATATCCTGTATGCATACAGTGGCTATCTAGATGCCTTCCATCTCTACCATAACATACTATCGAGAGTGTGCACAGCTCTCAGCATGTCAGCAAAGAGGTTTCATTCTAGACAAGCAACAATGGAATGTTTGTCCAACTTACCAATCATATGCATATTAGTAGTATACTGTTCAATGCTCTATGAATGTTTACACTTAGCATCATATATTCTATGCATACAACCTATTACAGGCAATATCATTTACTATTTCAAATAACAACTCAAATACTTATCTTTTATGTTTGTGTGGTTGCCTCCCGCTTGATCTTCTGTATGACTTTTGAACTTCTATTCATTCTGTACCACTGTGCATGCTTAAGTGTGCACTAGTGTCATCCTCATGATCTCAAACATACATTCATTAGTATATTCTCAAAACATTCTAATTCTAAATAATCTTGAATATGTATAGTCATGATCATTAGTATTCATGGTTTCAAGGAAGTCTTCTTTTACTCATGCATATTCTTGTTTGATCATAATACTCTTCTGGTTAGTTAAATCATCAATCAAGATAAGAGACATAATGTGCATAAACCCTTGATTAACTTTATTAATAAGCATAACCAATCATACCAAGTATACTTATATAGGGGATCCTAACACAAGGTAAGATTCTAACTTGACATAGGAAAACATACCTGGATTAGTATACCTACTTAGTTATGTACAACATACCTAAACAATCTCTTCAATGATTTAGAGATCCTGAGCTAGAACCTGCATGTCTCATAGGTTAAGCATTATATATCAAAGTCATACATACCTCGTAAGTAGAACAAAGATTATGGATGAGTCTTTGTCTTCATGTGGAACTTGATTTGTCTTTCGTGTTGTACCTGAATCTTGTTAGCAGACAACATCAACCTCACACAACACCATAATGCATTAGTACAATCATATAGCCCTAATCAATGAATGTCTTGGATCATTCACATGCATTCATACTGTTACTAGGGTGATAAGATAATTCTAACATTAATCAAGATTGTACTAACAAATAATATGAAGACAAACACATTATGAATTTAATCAGGAATCAGATTTCAAGACATACCTGAACCTCCTTGAGTCATACCTGTCGAGACTTCTTGTAGTCTTCTTATGTAAGGCCTTAGCCTCAACTCCCCCTGAAACTTGATCTGGAGCTTGATTAAGGTTTGCTAGAGAACCCCTAAAAATTCAATCTTTGACTTTCACACTTCTGAATGAATGGAAGGATGTGTCTTGCTGAGCTGATCAAACTAGCATACTTCAATTTTGAAATCTCCAAAATTTGACCCCTCAAAATTGCCTTTGAAACTTCTGGATCTTCTGGACAGGATCCCGAACTAGGGTTTGATGAAGCCCACCCTTCTGCTCAATCAAAAGGTTTGATCCAAGGCTCTAAACTCTTATTTTTCTGAGGAGCTTCCAGCCGTGGTTACAGACTTCAAAAATTCCAACTTTTGTTGAAGCCCTAATTTTCCATCTTTCAGATCAAAATCCCGAGCTAGGGTTTAATCAAGCCCGGTCTTCTACCCAACCAAAAAATTCGATCTTGGTCTCTAAATTTTTATTTTCCTAAGTAGCATTCAGCCGTGGATTCCGATTCCAAAAATTCTAACTTTCTCCGAAACCCTAAATTCCGGAAGCCATGAATAAATGTGCTCCAAAAATAATTATGTTTTGACAGAAATATGTACCTGATTGTTTCTGCTATAACTCTGAAATCTTCGCTCCACAGGGTCTGAAAATTTTTTCTGCATTAGCCTGACCTGTCATCTTTCCATCTTGACAGGTCTGACCTCAATTGGATTTTCTGAGAGAGAGTTATGCCAAATGTCGCAATGTGACCTGTTTTGGGATAATACAGGAGAGCGAACTTGTACCGCGTTCCACGTGTCACTGTTTGAACTTCAGCCTCTAAACACTTTTCCTGAGATAGCTTTCCCTGTTATCTTTCCATCCTGACAGGTCTGACCTCAATTGGACTCTCTGAGAGAGAGTTATGCCAAGTGTCGCAACGTGACCTGTTTATGGGATAAAATAGGAGAGCGAACTTGTACGGCGTGCCACGTGTCACTGGTTCAGCTTCGGCCTTTGAAATTTTTTTTTGAGATAGTACAGTCTGTGTACTACCTGTCACTTTTTACCAAATTTCATTTGGAGCTTCCTAGCCCAAGTTATGACCTTTTTTCCTAGGTCACCTGATTTTGACTGAGATCTGGAAGAGGCAGAAACCCTAACTTGTACTGATCATAACTTACAAAGTACAACGAATTTGAGGTTTCCCTTTGGACATACGATACCTGGATATGTTATCTACGACCTGTAAAGGTTTCCAATCCTGAACCTTCGCCAAAATGGATTTATAGCGAAAGTTCCTGGGTTTTGCTATATAAAACCCTAACCTTCAAATTGTTGTAAGTAAAGCAAGTGTCGTAAGTGCCATACCTTGCCTTCCTTCAGTTTAGCTATGATACCATGTTAACATTTAATATGATAAGACAGAAAATAGCAGCATTACATTCCATTTCACAATAATAGCATATACAGGATCACTGAAGAAACAACAAGCATAGCATAAACACAAGAGACACAGATTTATCCTGGGAAACCCTCAAGGGGTAGAAAACCCAGTAAAGCTTCCTCAATATAGATGAACAGCAATATACAAAGATTCAAACCAAAGACATGATCTCCTCCTCCACCATAGTAGACCTCTCCTCCACAAGTGCGCCTCTCTCTCAAGTGAGTGTGTGTATCAAATGAGGAACACTCCTCCTCTATTTATACACTACTTTGACATATCTTTTACACAAGTACATGTAGGCTCGTATTTAGCCATTAGGTTAAATACCCTATTATAACTGACTGGGGCGACCCCACTAGGGTGGTCTAACAACCCTTTGACACACATAACACATATAGGGCTGACCCCCACAAGGGAAGTCTAATAACCCATGTTACCACATTCCGATGGAGGAATAAACATCTTCGGATATACAATAAGATCTTTATGGAGGAATGAAACATCTCCGGAATAATAAAGTACAAATATAATATTCTTTGAAGTTACAATATTTCAACATCCTAGAACATTTAAATATGGTTGGTAGAGGACAAGGAAATCCACCTCATGCCGTGAATCCATGGCTATCCAATAGGTTTGGTGCTTTAAATTTTCCAAATAATCTTCATGATATTCCTGAAAAATACCTGAAGATTTTACCTAAATATGATGGAGAAAAAGATATTACAGTCAAAGACCACATCTCTAACTTTCAAGGTTTCACAGATGACCTTCTTATTGAAGAAGATGATGTGTTCATGAGGCTTTTAGTGCAATCTTTGGGAGGAGAAGTCAGAAAGTGCTTTAGAACCTTACCTGCAAATTCTATAAATTATTAGCTTGCCTTAGAAATGGAATTCATGAGAAAATGGGGTGAAAAGAGAGATTAACTTTATTACTTACACACATATTTGATTAAATTTGGAATTATACAGTGGATCTAGAATTTCGGACTTCAACTAGATTGAGTTTTTTCAAAATGCGTGAAGTCTTAAACTTGGATTCTTACATTTTTTCTTACTTGGATTCACTGTCTATTATACACTCCATGGGTTGTATTAAACATTAAATTGGTTAAGGTTATATAATGACATTAATATTGTGTATGTTACAATGATTAACCAATTAAATTATAATTTGATATGGTAACTACTATGTCTATGTTGAGTTACTTGCTGGTCGAAAATTGACACAATTTTAGAATGGCCCATAAAAAAATATTAACTAACATAATACCGATGTCTTTGTTAATGTATGGGTGTATGCAAGACACTCTAAGAGAAAATCATTTTCATCTTCAATGCTTAGTCTCACAAAATGGGAAATTATTTCCGCCCACGACATTTTAGGAATTGTTCAACGCCATGTTTCACTTTGGAGCTCATGAGAGTTTGCCTTTATTTTTCTTCTTTGAACTAGTCAATCATTTGCAAAAATTTTACTTGTACATCATGAACCTAGTCATAGCCATGCTCTCGATGAGAGAAAGACCCGTGACTTCGATTAAGAGAGTACTGGGTAGGGCATAATTCTTTTAATTGTATGGTTATAAGTTATAAAATGCTTAAGGATTTGCTCAGTGTTTCTCCAAGATTCTCCAGAGATGATACAACCTCAAACTTCACAACCATACAAGATAATACCATGTGACAAAATTTACAACCATACAAGATAACGGGTATGACTAGAGTTTCAAAGATGAACATCTTTTTATCCAATTATATTAGGAGGTTGGCAACATTTTATAGTCGACAAGATAAAATATTGTATATGAAGTATACTATGTTTAAGTTTATTGTTTTAACAATGTAAATCAATTATAAGTTAGAATAGCAATATAATTTATTTATATTGTTTTTCTATTAAGAGTTAAGTTGATCAAGGATTACATTTTGAATAATAGATTGTGAAAGAAATTTCTTACATATTATTAAAGTTATTAAATGACATTAATAATCAATGTTTGTTATTATTAATAACTTGTATTTTCATTATAAATTGATATTATATTAACTATTGTGTCAAGGTTGAGTTTCCATTGTAAGTTTAGGAGATTGACATCATTAAATTAGAGTCAGACCTATAATGTTGTCGAATTATGCCATAATATCAACTTTGTATTTGTCACTACAACAATTTTAATTATTGTCATAGTAACTAATTTGATCTTTCTTATTATGATATTTTATTTTAGGAAGTTGACACCACTTTATAGTTGACAAGAGAAAATATTTCTCTAGGTTTTACCCTTCTCATGATCAAAATAAATTATGAATTAGAATATGAACATAGTTTATTTTCATTATTATTATTGTATTAAAATCTAGGTTGATGAATGTTTACTTTATGAATAATAAATTAACATACCAAAAATTTCATACCTATAAATTTATTTAATGACATTGATGTTAGTAAAATCTCCATTATTTATTAATATTAACTATTCTATCATTCAAAATTAATTATGAATTATAATAGAAACAATGTGCACAACACAGTTTTATTTTTTCAAATACAAGATGGAACCTAGAGCAAAAAAATTGACTAAACTAGTTATTGCAAGTGTTCATTAAAGTGTTTGAACATGTTAAATTGAAAAGAGCATATTAATATTCCTCTAAAACTTGGATTTCTTACAATATTTATATTATCATTAATATTTATATTTCTATATTAAAACAAATTTCATCAAGATAACTCATGAATAATAAATTGTGTGAGAAATTTCTTACATATCAAGTTATTTAACAACATATTAATGTTTTGTTTGTGACTATTATTAACCATTGTATTAAATACATTAAGTGTTAATACTTTGTGAGTGTTGACTATAAGTTATTATAGTAGTACAATGTTGGCATCACTTCATAGTCTAAAAGAAAAAATATTTTGGAAGTTTAATGATCAAAATCAAATTATTTTGAATAAGAGTGCAACGGAGTAGTACGGTTCCATTTATAACAAATATAATAAGGAATATTAATAGGGAAAATTGACTTCAAAACTTATTGCAATTTCCATGCATTTATTCAAAGTCCAATTCTAAAAGATGTTTTTAAATGCATTATTGAATTTGAGTATAAACATTTGATATAGTGACAAGTTATGTTGATCTAAACAAAATATTGAAAAGTTAAATATTGAATGGTGATATGTATTTCACATAAAGAACCATCACATGAATTAACATTGAAGTTGAACCAAAATTTGAATATTATATCTACTAAATAATATAAAATTCCTCAAAAAATAACATAAAAAGAATATTTGATATACTTCAAACATTTCAAGGTGTTTCTTTATGCATATTAATAGGTCCTTCAAAGAACAAAATTACATTCATAAATCATCTCCACCTAATCTCACTATATTTGGTCAAGTAGATCGAGTACAAATTCTACACCACATTTATTTATCTTGGTCTTTTCTGCAATGTTCTTTGGTATCCAAGCCCAAACTATTGTATTAATTGGAATAGATCCAAGTTTCCTGTCATCGGGATTTGGTACCGAATATTGTTCTAAAAATTTTCCCTTGTATTTCCCTGAACTAGGCTTCCACCAATCAACATTTACATCAAGAATTCCACTTTGATCATCCTCGAAGATATCTGAAGTGGATTTTTCCATCCAAATCATATCTCTGTCATCTTCATTTCTTGATCAAACTAGCAACATCTTTCCTTTCTCAACATCAATCATGAGATTGAATGTTGGCTTTGGCTTGTTTCTCTTGGGTCCAACATATACTAGTTCATTTGTCACATTATAAAAATCCCCATCCATAATACTTGAGATTACACTGAGTGCATTAAAGTCAACATTGACAATTTTCCTTTTCTTGGGCCATAAAATTGCTCGGAAGATGAATCACTTCCATCCACTATTATATGATCATTGTATATTTCATCTAATGCATCAAGAACTCTTTCCCAATACTCAACTTTATTTTTCCATTCCTCTGTAACAATTGGTGAATTCTCATTTCCAATAGTGTGTTTCCACATTTTTATGTATGATGTTATTCCTTCCTTTAGTTCTTTCATCCTTCCTTCAGTTCTTTTAAATAGACGACATTCTCTTTGGTACCTAATAAAGATGGCTTCCCTGTGGTAAATTTAGGTCAACCTTCATCATCTATATTCCACAACTCAACTAGTTTTGACCACTCAATATCTCTAATCGATTCTTTATACCTCATCAATAGAACATCATTGAGTACATGAAATTGGAAGTATTGGACATTAAGATGTCCGATTAGTTCATATGTTCCCTCCTTAATGTATCCATTAAGCAAACTTTTGAAGTCATACACCTTGTCAATAAGTGTAGGTGGAAATACTTGTTTTTCTTCTATTGTGCGATATGTATCCATCATTTCAGGTAAACAATAAATATCTTTACTTTTCAAGTTGGAAGACATTCTTCCATAGGTTCCATCTATGTCTTCGTTGGTGTGACCCACAATAAAAAACCCAACCTCGATAGAGATGAAGACACCAAGTGCAGTTATTAGTGATAGAAACATGGAAACATAACGATTCTTATTATCACTTGTTGCATTGTCCAACTGTAACAACAAATGTGGAGGAAGAGATTTAAAATCAACATTCTTATTTTTTTATCTTCCATGAGATAGAAAATCATCCTTGTACACTCTACATTTTTAGTAAATAGACGTTTCAAGTACTGCATTAGAAAATGGGTTTCTTGAACTTCCATTCTCATAAAGTAGATCACCATACATATCAATATGTGGGTCTTCAAGGTCCCTCAAGCAGTTTGCAAGAGATGTAATGGTAAATTGTGATCCCATGTGTACAAATGGTAGGGAGAAATGACCAAAACCTCCTGTGTCATGCACATGTGTTAGAATACTTGTCAACGACAAACCCAATTTTGCTCCTGCAAGATATATTGATTTGACACGTAATATTGGAATTGAAGTCTTTGTTTTATCCATTTTATCATGGATAATGCTCAAATACTCCTTTGGAAACCACTTTGAAATAATCTAGTGTGCATAGTAGCACTATCTTCCACACATAACAATCTTGTTATGTTTGTTTAGTCTACCTTGTGCCTTTTGTTCCAACTCTTTTGTAGTCGCTGACTTCATTTGTTCTTTCAACACGATACATTCACTACATTTAGTAAAGTTTGTGTTCTTTGAGAATGCCACATCTCGAAAATGAGTATTCCAAATCTTGGTCATTGTTGGTTGTGATATTGATGTATAATTGAGCTTTTGAAGAGCCTCATTGATCTCCTTTAACTAAGAAATTTGTGTAAGTTGAAGGCAATAACCTTAAAGGAGCAGATGTTCCATCTTCTTCAACTTGACGTGTTTGGTTTGGTGAAAAAACTAAATTATCACTGACAATTTTGTGCAATATTTCTATGGCCGCCACGGTATGTGCACGTGCTTTACATTTGTTGGTATTTCCATGAATGGCTTTGATGTGTCCATGTTGGAAACAATGTTGGTAGTTATAGAAGGGTGCATGCACACTGAAATGGAAACAATGTTTCCCACTGAAATATGATGCAAGAGATAGAAATGCAATAAGGGTGCATGCACACTGAAATGTCTCAAATGCTACAACAAGTAAAACAATAGAAAAAACCAATGGAAAATTGTGTTAGGAACCCATGTCAACCCTTCTCTTTACTTTGTTAGTATATTGTTATTGGATGCATATGCTTTGTAAGTCCTCCCGTAATAATTGTTGATCCATAGTTTATATTAGCCCATGGTATTGACCCATAGTATTGGACACATATGCTTTGTAAATCATCCTATAGTATTATATGTTCCATGGTATTAACCCATAGTATTGGGCATAGATTTAGTATATAATTGTGTTTTGAGGCCAATGAAGGACCATGAATTTATTTGTATTGAGCTTGCTCAAAGGAGGTTTCCCCCTCGAAGTGGCCCATGATCAATACAAGTATTATGTTATCTAATATATTGTGCATTTTAACAATTAATTGTTGCAGGTTCCTCACATTGAGTATCAGAGTCTCCACCTGTAACGTACCCTCCCATGGACCCAATTCAAGGAAGGGGACATGCTAACAATATATGGGGATTTTCATAAACTCATCCCACTCATTAGAATCATATGAATAAAACATTTGTGTCAAGATGCAAATCAAGCAAGTAAGCACAACATAAATAAACAACATCCACACACAATTCATGCTCACCCAAAATATCAAAATAATCATCAAATTAAACATTGCAGAAGTAAATACATAGACAGAAAAACACTTATCTTAATTGTGCAGTTGTCCCAACAACTAGCTATGTCACTGTAACGTTCCACCCAACCATAGGCTAGTTGTGTTCATCAATCTCTCAACACAACTACCACGCCCGAGCTGGGCATGATTCTTAAAAGGAAACGGGGACATTCAAGCTCATTCTCAGCCAATTAATCATCTTATCTGAGCCAAGCCAATCTACAACTAGGTTTATCAGGCACCATCTGAACCCTGGATGCTTGCACAGTCTCCAGCTCAAGCCAAACCAATGGTTACCCATACCAATACCATAACATACTCTTTACACACACAACAAAAACCAGTCATTGGGCATGGATACACACATTTAGCAATGGGATTTACAAACAGGATGGCCATGGGCTTTCCCCAAATCGTTTCCAGCCAAAAAATGATTGTGGAATGGGGAAAAACATTCACAGGGAGGAAAATGAATTCTCTCCCAACCAACAAAGCATTCAACATCCAAAATGCTCTCTATGGAACCCAAATTCATTTCCCCTTCTTCTCCATTGGTATACAACACAAAATTCCCTTCTCCCAACTGAGAATGAAGGAAAACACATAATTTTGATGGGGAAAATGCCCAGTCAGCTCCCAACTCGTGAGAGAGCCAAACTGGTTGATGGATAATGGCTTGGGGATAAATTCATGACTCTTTTCTTGCCAAGGGATCCAAACATGATTTTCCATGCAGGGTGGCTTTTCCATACTTGAATTGTGGACAACCATACTTCCCATTCCCCAAGGCATTAACTACCTCAACCAACTCTTGGGAGAATGAATGATTGGATACAAAAGTCAATATGGGTAGTTGAGGGTTTGATGGGTAATCTCATTGACATTTGGCTTGACCTGATTCGCTCCAAGGTATTGAATATTTTCCCTCCCAATTCCTTGTAAAATCATGCCCTCATCTCTTGTTTCATTGCATAGCTAGTTGTGGGTATTTTATTAAAATGCATATTTACATGATATTTGAAATATCATTATGCCTGGCTAGCACGTAAACCATATGCATCACTAAATCGATGGTGGGGCCTTGGCCTTGATCTCCTCACCATGATTTTATAAGAAAATTACATCCTTTACATTTTTAATTTAATAAGGTCAAGATGGCGACGTTACACCACCCAGGTTTGATTCACAGAGCGAGTGGAAACGTCGGCGTTACAGTGTTCATCCGAGGCTTGTACGGATCAAAGGGGACACCACCAGACTAGTGCTCATGCAACCCAGAGTCTGGACTACGGATCATGGTGGGATGTTAAGATCCTAGTGGGTGGCCTTCACTATCACCCCAGGGTTTTGGTGTAACGTTTCATTTTTTCCAAATCCAAATTTTCCCTTACTAAAGCAGCTTCTGTTTTAGTTTTTCTACCCATTCAAAAAAAAAAATCTTGGTTATGGTTGTCACTTGTGCAAGAGCACAAATCATGGATGAAGAACTTGTAGCCCTCAAAACCAAACTCCAAGATCTGGATGAAAAATTTCTCAACCTCCATCTTCAGCATTCAACAATGCATAATAACCGACAACCAAAATATTTTGCAGCCACTAGTTTCTCTTCTTCCAACAATTTTCGTGGACCGAAGTTTTTTCCTCGCTTCAATGGTACTGATCCAACTAGATGGATATACCGGGAAGAACAATATTTTAGTCTACATAATACTTTTCATGTCCACAAAGTTCCACTTGCATCTTTTCATTTGGAGCAGGAATGCCTTCAATAAACTGGACATATTTTTGCCAACTCCTTTTGCAACGATTTGGTCCTAGTTCTTTTGATGAATTCATAGGAGCACTCACTAAAATTCACCAAATTGGCACTATGAGAGACTATCAGACAGAATTTGAGAGACTAACCAATCACACAGAAGGTTTGTCTGATGAATTTTACAGGATTTGTTTTATCAGTGGTCTCAAGGATGAAATATGCTCATAGGTTAAAATGTTCTGTCCCAACACAATGATGGAAGTCCTAGGGTTGGATAAGTTGGCAGAAAACAAGATCGCCACCCAACAAATCTCCAAAACCACTTTTGTTTCCTTCAAAAATATGGGTTCCCAATGACCTCCCATCACACAAACTCCTCGACCAACTCCTATCAAGCATTTGTCTGAACTAGAGATGCAGGAACACCGAGAAAAAGGGATTTGTTATAATTGTGATGAGAAATTTACTCGGGGACATAGATGTGTTGAGCAACATATCTATTTCTTATATGTGGATTCTCCGCTTGCATCTGAACTTGGTGTAGAAGCTCCATATACACTAGATGATTAGGTCGACATTCAGTAGCCCCGTGTTGACCCCTCTAGAGATGACCACCTAGAGATATCTCTCTATGCTTTATCTGGAGTCACCCACCCACAAACAATGCGGGTGAGGGGTTACTTCAAGACGATCCCTCTTACAATAATCCTGATTCTGGTAGCACTCATAACTACATTGACCCTTCGATCGCCAAACAAGATGATTGTTTTGTCCATCCTTGCTCCAACTTTGAAGTCCCGATTTCCAATGGGGGCACCTTACCTGGAAAGGGGATGTGTCGCAATGTGCCTATCTCTATGGAATATTATAACCTGCACTCTGACATGTTTTCCTTGTCCTTAGCCGGATGTGATGTTGTTTTTGGCGTTCAATGGTTTTGAACAATTGGCCCCATCTTATGGGATTTTGCTAAACTTTGGATGCAGTTTTCAGTCAATGGCCAACAACACACATTTACAGGCTTACAACCAGGGTCTCTCCACATCATCAATTCACATTGCTTGGAGAAGATCCTTAAGAAGAATTCACATGGTGTCATCGCTTAGCTCCATTCCATTCAGATGCACCCATCGATGGTCTCCACTACTTCCTTGGATAGATATGCAGGTGTATTTGCTGAACCAGTGGGCTTGCTTCCTTCAAGAGACCTTTCCAGTAAGAATCTAGCCGTATCTACATCTGAGAAGGAAATGATGGCTATTATGCATGTAGTACAAGAGTGGTAGCCATACCTATCAGGGAATTATTTATGCCTCAAGACTGATCACCAGAGTCTGAAACATTTCGTGGACTAAACGGGTCCCTCCCCAGCACACCTGAAATGGGTTAGCCAACTCATGGGTTATGCCTATGCGATCACTTACAATAAGGGTAAGGAAAATCTAGTGACGGATGCTCCTTCTCGCACATTTGATGACGCAGTTTCTCTTTAACCTATTTCTATGCTTCTTCCAAATTGGTTGCAATCTGCTCAACAGGGTTATGTCTTCTATGAGCTCCATGCTTCTCCATCAACAGGGCACTCTAGGTTCCTCAAAAAGTATGACCGTGAACAATGTAACTTCTTTTGGTTGCGACTGAAAATGAAAACTCAACAGATGGTGGCTGACTATGATACTTTCCAGGTAAACATGAGTGAAACGAAACTCCTTCTGGGGTTGCACGAACCCTTTCCCATCCCTACACAAATTTGGACGTCTATTTCTATGGATTTTCTTGAAGCGCTCCCATGGTACCATACCACATCTAAAGTGACACCATATGAAGCAATATATGGATAGGCATCTCCAGTTCTTCTTCTGTACACTTTTAGCAGTTCCCTAGTTCAGGAAATTAACTCAGTTCTTCAAAACCTCAATCATATTCTTCTCATTTTGCAGGACAATCTTTAGATGGCAAGAATTCGAATGAAACAACAATCGATTAGCACCATTCTGAGCGCACTTTTCAAGAAGGTGATATCATTCTTCTTCATCTACAGCCTTCCAAGAAATCCTCCCTGAAACTCAAAAGGCATCAGCTTCTCTCTCAATCTATCATAGAGGTATTAATTCAGTGGCACGAAATGCAACCCAAGGATGTTAGAGGGGAACCAATCCTTCAGATTCAGCATCAATTTCCACATCTAAAGCTTTGAGGACAAATCCTTTTCTAAGGGAGAGGGGATGTTAGGAACCTATGTCAACCCTCATCTTTTCTTTATTAGTGTACTTGTTGTTGGACGCATATGCTTTGTAATTTGTCCCGTAATATTTATTGATCCATAGTGTGTATTAGCCCATGGTATTGACCCATAGTATTGGATGCATATGCTTTGTAAGTTGTCCCATTGTATTATCTATTCCATGGTATTGAACCATAGTATTGGACATTGACTTAGTATATAAGTGTGTGTTGAGGCCAATGAAGGACCATGAAGTTATTTGTATTGAGCTTGCTCAAAGGAGGTTTCCCCCTCGAAGTGGCCCGCGTTGAATAAAAGTATTATGTGATCTAATATATCATGCATTTTATCAATTAATTGTTGCAGGTTCCTCACAAATGGGTGCAGGAAAACAAGGATTTGTTCGTGCAACCAAGGTCAAGAAAAAGGAAAAAATAGTTGTAGGGTCTGACTTGGGTAAAAAAGGTGCGACTCGGGTGCATGTTTTAGTCTTGGAAATGCATAGACCGCGGGGGTTCCAGGCAGACAGGTGCGTGAAGTGCACAGGTATCATGCTAGAAATCGCACAGATCCCATGGGTATCAGGCTGAAAATTACGCTTGGGGAAAGTGTTGCAGGCTGAAATTCGCATTGGAGTGTGGGTTTCTGGCTGGAAGTCGTGCTAAGGGAACAAGTTTCAGTCAGAAAATTGCGCTCTACAGCACAAAAAAAATGTCTATGTAATCGCAAGCCGAGCCGTAAAAATAGAACTGATGAAGGGTACTACAAAGGAAATGGCCATATGTGCAAGTATAGGGTCCAAGGCTAGGCCATAAATGTAAAATGCAATCAAAACAACTAGTGCAAAACTAAAAATAACTATTGATCATACCAAACCATAGATCGATGGGAATCAACCTGGTTGGAGTCGCCAAAACCCGTAGCTAGTGTTTTCACACCACCCTATGCAAAGGTGCACCTAATAAGGATTATGGAACCCTTAGTAGTAGTTTCAAAAATATATTATGTCTGAATGCAAATAAAAGTAAAAGAAAATCTAACTAATTACTGTAGTAACAAAATAAATGAACATAAACCCATAAATGAGAATTTGGTTTTGTATTAATGTGTAAAAATGGTTTACAATATGGATTTACCTCAGAAGGTGAGGTGATGGGGGCCTTTGCAACTGTACGAAGAGTGGTGCTTTGGGTCTCCAAGGTTCCTTTCTCTTCTCCAAATTCTCAAATGGTGGCCAAGACTCAACTAAATGGGAGCAAAAGCTCAAAGAGGTAGTCTAGATTTTAATAGGAATTTTGGCAGCATAAGGGTATGAAGAGTGATAGATGTATGTAATGGTGGGACTCCATCACCTTTTTATAGCAATTTTAGGTGGTGGAGTATTGACCCATGGTTTTGGTAAACCAGTGGTATTGGTTAGTAGTATTTTGAGTTTTCTCTCCTCTTTTATTTTGTTTTGACTTTTTTCCCTTTTTCTTTTTTTTGGGGGGGATTTGGACCCTTTTTTGTGGGATTTTAACCTTTTTTGAAAGATTTTAGTTATTTTTGTATGGAAATAATTATTTTTTTCCCATTTGGTTACCAATTTAGGGATTTTGGTGTTTTTGGAGGCCAAACATGTAGGAAAAATGGATAAATGGGTTATGTGACTTGGGAGATGACCTAGTGGACAGTATTTGGGTGTTAACAGCGCCCTTAATCCAAAGGCTGTATATGAGTCCAAGAAAAATAAGAGAGTTGAATAGGTGGAAGTGGACAACTAGCACATGTTGAAAATTTCCATCTCGAACATCCTTTACCAAGAAGGTTACCTAGAATCTTACACATGCTTCTGCTACATAAAAGAGCCCTCTGAAGGAATGGTTTTGGTTGACCATTAACCAAAATGGGCTAGCAGAAACTGAAATCTTCTACTATGTGTGTGGCTTAATGCTAACCACAAACTCTTGAACTTGGAGACAACACTTGCTTGGAGGTTCTATGGAAGTTGGCTCAAAGGATCAGAGGTCATGTCTATAATGGTGGTTTTAGGTTGACCACAAACCAACTGGAGAGATGAAAACAAAAGTGAGCAGTTGCAACTTGTTGAACATTTCCATCTTAAAAGAATTTTTCCAAGTTAGCTAGAAGCTTGCATAGGCTTCTGCTAAATGAAGGTGATCTCAATACAGGTGGTTTTAGGATTACCATGAACTATAGAGCTTAGTCAAACATAGCTCTTCACAGGATCACTTGTTCGATCTTGCTTGTACTCGCTTGCTTGTTACTGGCGGTCTTTATCCCCCCCTATTAGCAGGAATGGGAGGAGAATAAGATGTCTCAATTGAAACATGTGTCAATACTCATGAATGAACTCTTTGGTATGACTTATAAATTGTCTTGTCTAATGATGACCATTTCCATGAAGCGATCCACCCATAGAGACTCTTCTCTCTTGAAGGTTTCTTCAAATTGAAGCATCTACTTGATGAGTGTGTATGTTTTCCACAATGCTTACAAGGGTGAAGATAAAAGCAATGATATTTCATGTTGCCAACTTTATCACAATGTTGACATCTTGAACTCTGAACTGATGTGGATGAAGAATCCAACAATCTGAAACTGGATGAGCTTGGAGAAATTAGGAATGTCAACTTCCTTGACATATCCAAGACTAGTTATGTGCTTTTGTTGATGATCTCTTCCCATGGTCTAATGATGGCCTTGGGTGGAACAAGTAAAACCTCTGTATGCAAAGCTTCATCTTCATTTTCTTTCACTTCTGATGGGGTGCCACTGATTTTCTCATGTACTTCTGAAGTGTTATCAATATTTGAAAGCTTCGAAATATAATCACAAAGAGGATTATTCTGAACATCAATAAGTTCATAAATATTTTTTTCTCATATTAGTTATTATTCATTCTATAAAACGTGAAGTGTGTCTTGTGACTTTTGCACACAATTCCAAATTTCAGTGAGAATAATCTTTTCGACAATGATAGTGTTGTCAAAAAAGGAGAGAAGTAGAGTGTTCAATAACTCTACCAAACCATTTAATTTCACCATGTGATTGAGGGCTTCTTACAATTCCACCCTTTACAAACAAAACTCAACAACAATAACTTGACTTAGAAAATTAAATGAGTGTCAGGTTCAACCGAAAGTGCACCCAAGTCCAATCAGACTTGTAGATTACAATCAAATTTTATCTGACACTTGAAGGAAAAATACAAGTACCAATGATGAACTAGAGCAGATTAACAATTTGCAGACTTCTGAAACTGAAATGATGAGTGATTTACCACAAAATATTTTATGATTTTTTTGATGTGTGGTTATAGTGTCAAGGCCACTGAAATCAAATTTATGTTGCTAGCTACTCCTCACAATCCTCAAGAGACTTGCGATAACAATCTCTACAATAGTCAAGTCAACGAACTTTACAATATAATCTACCACATCAAACTAGTTGGAAATATCAACAAAATTGTACAAGATGGTCTATAATCTCTCCTTTTAATCTCAATATAATGAGTTATGCATAAAACTCATGAAAATTTGTCTCCACAAGCTAATGCGATAGACAATATAAATCTTGGTTATAGTCTCTCCAATTGGCTTGCAATACACTCTAAAAACTCTTTGAGTTCATATACAATTTAATCTCTATAATATAGTGCAATCTCTATGATGCAAACTCTTAGGACTCCGTTACAAATGATTTCCAATGATATTTCAGCACCCAAACTTCCTTTGTTTCGCTTATTCACATTTGAGGCTAGATCAAATTTACACAAAAAAATCCAATTTCTTCCACACTAAATGCACATCTCCTCAACTCAGTAAAAGCAATGTGTTAATCTTCAACACAACAGATGTCTTCTTTCAATAGTCAGCAATATGAGAGATTATGCAGACACAATTTTGAGCAATCATGTAATAAAAATTAGAGATATGACAATCGAAGCAAAAAAAAAAATATAACTTCCCCAATCTAGCTTCAAGCTATGGTAGGAGGCACACTTAAGGCTGAGAGTATGTATTCTAGTCTCACCTTCGTGATCATAATTAATAAGCCTCTCTATTTGAGTGTACTAGGATGAAACTTCCAAAGTGTACTCAACTGAAAAATTCTCATAGTTGATGTAGCACTGTCAACCAACAATTTCTCTACTTCTTACTAAACGCAGAAGCCAATGCAATCAACTGGATTTTTTTCTTGAAGGCTGATCCAATTCAAAGTTTCCACAATATCTTCAAAGCAGCGGTTAGAACTTTCTCTTCATTTGTCTCCAATATGAGAATGTACGCATGTAGTAAATAACTCGATATCCCTAATGCATAAACAATACCGAATGTATCATTAATAAACACAGACTTTGTGAATACTAAAATGGTGGTGTGGAGTAGTGCTTAATTCGGATGAAGGAGAGATACACTAAATAAGTTTGATGAACTAGTGCAATTAAGCCAACCAAGCTACCAAAAGCATTAAAGGGTAAATTGACAGTATTTCACACGTGAACTATTTATCCCAACTACTTCTAAAAAACTATGGGAAAACAAATACTTTGAGTCCAACTTATCAAATTATTCTTCCAGTTATTTTTGAAGTGAGGCTTCCTTATTCAATTGGAGTAACTAGGAGAATGCATTGAACTATTAGAAGCATCAAACAAACCAAGTTTATTCTTCTGTGGATATATGAACACTATCAAACATAGTCAAACTGAACAATATCTACCTTGTGAGTTTAGAGATCATGGAAATACTGTAAAACTAGTCATTATCTTTCTCCACAACCATAGAATGCCTCCAGTTCTTTCCACAAAGATGCATGAACAAGAGATGACGGAGGACAGTGTTTCAAAATTAAGACGATTTGCTAATCACGATAGTGCTTCTAAATATGAACTTGTCAAAAGAGGTCACTTATGATAGGCTGGTTAAAAAGAAAGGAACGATGACAAAGAGAGCAATACTTCTTATCTCCTTGAAGACACCAATACCAAAAAGACGAACAAATACAAGGTGTGCGCACATGTAAACTGTGTTGTCAATACTATAGTGGTTTTGTTGGAAACCATCAAAATCCAATCTTGAGGCAAGGTGTAGATCGTTGATATTGTGAGACCTTACAAGCCATGTGGAAACCATAACTTGTTGGATGAAGAGATACCATTGTAGACATCAATGCATTCAACGCACCATCAATCAATGTACTAGAAAAATCCAATATACAAATTGTTTTCCACGCATTTAGATCCTTGTCCACTGAGGTGTGAGAACTAGCACTAAAAGAGTGCACTAGCAATAAAGTATGTATTCAACGATGGCTACCAACACACAAGTTATTTTGACTCCCACAACAGCAGCAATGTATTAGAAAGAAAACGCCAATTTAGCAAGAGACACATCAATAAAATATAGTAGGAAAAGGAGTTCAATGCACCAAAGAATGATAAGTAGGTCACTCAATGCTCTAATACACAGCTTCACACCTTCAGTTCAAAAGAATGATAAGTAGGTCACTCTACACTAATTGTTCCGCTTTGTTTATACACATCGCAGGCAGACGCCTGAACTTTGTCGTTCCCTTGGACTTGAATTTAAAATGCGATATGTTGTAGAAAACCATATTCTCTTCAAAAGTGTGTAGCTCAACTGGAGAAATCCAAGGCTGCAGACATAAGATTTTATAGCTCTTTGGATTAAGTACAATACTCTCGTGTAGCTCAAGCTCTAATGGTCTCCATTTTAAAATGAGAGGCATGGAGGGTATCTGTCTCATCAATTGTTTCATTCTTCTAGGTATTTCCACTTACTTCTAGGTATTTCTCACTCCTACATTAATTAGAAAGAAATGATATTTTCAAACTAAATCAAGAGGAACAAATGTATATAAGGTCCCGAATAATAAATCCAAGGAGGTTACCCCTTTCTCAAAGGCCATATACAACTTAATGGACCATGTAGTCAACCTAGGCATATTCCCTAAGGAGGATGCATGCATTAACCAACTCAACAAGAAATCATTGTGGGTTCCTCACTTCTATTTCTTGTTTGACTTGAGCATAATTATGCGTGGACATTTAGATGCATCTTCCCAACTCTAGAGCTCCATGCATTTGAAATTTTTTAATATTTTCTCATCTTGGGTGGACACTTTGTATTGGAATATAAATTAAGTCTTTTTCTTGCCAAATAGAACTAGCTCACTTTCTATTATTTTTATTGTGTTTCTTGATATTGAATATTATTTGAGTTATTTTCTCTTTGGTTGGTGTGATTGCTCTATCAGGTGTAAAGAACTTAGAAATATATCCCTCTCCAAATCATTACAAAGCACTATTTATTTTTCATATTTGTTTCTATACAATAAGGATCTATGATATTATATTTGTGATTGAATCATCTCCTTAAGAGACCCTTGTTAAAAAAATCATGATGTCATAAATAAATAACAATGGAGAAATAAAATCAAATCAGGTTATACCTCTTATATGCTATTATCTATTAACTTTTAAAACCAATATGCTTAAGCCTTCAACAAATGATAAAAATATAAATGATGAAAACAAAAAAGAGAGGGCCATGGATTATTCATTATCATTATGGGAATAAAATTTCTAACTAATCATTTTTACTAAAAAGTTATGTCAAACAAAGTTATCTATGGTTAATAATTTTACAGTGATCTTCAAAAGCCATACATTATTAACCATGTTCAAATATATTGAACCATATTGAAACAAATAAACCTTAATAATAATAATAATAATTTGATTTTAAGATCACATCTAAGTTAAACAGCAAATTGGTGTATGAGACTCCCTTGTTTTAGGGGACAAAGGACCCCTCCCCACAACAATTTGACTAGAAAGCCATACATTATCAACCATGTTCAAATCTAGTGAATCATATTCAACAAAATAAACATTAAACATGGTAAAGTGGTGATGGTGATGATGATGATGATGATGAGGATGATAATAATCTATTTTTAAGGTTACGGCACGCCAAACACCAAATTGGTGTATGAGACTCCCTTGTTTTGTGGGACTGTTGATGCCTGGGTTGTGCAGGTTAGATGCAATAGGTACTGGAATGTTCCAAGACAGTAAACAGAGGAAGAAAACCCAAGTTGAAAGGCTTCGAAAGACCCTGCGCAAGGGTAGTTCTATCCCCAACCTGTTTGGTGTGGTGATCCCCCACGGATATTCAGCCTCCATTGGCACTCTAAGAGTTGGTGGTTTGACCAATTAGGTCAGTGTTCCAATCAAGGAAAACAAGGGTGTGAAAATGTTAAAACTAAGCTAACCTAACCTATTTTAGAAAAGGGAAACTAGTCTAGGTTAGTCCTATTCTAAAATGAAAGCTTGTTTATGTGCATATTAACCTTGAGGTGTGATGAATAAGTAAATTACAACCTTTCACAGAAATGCTTTTAGTTGTTCCACTTATTATCTTAAATCACAATCCATTAATAAAAATTAAAAGACAATAATTCAAGTACTTAAGCCTGTTTAAGATAAATCTGTAACCACTTTGCTAATTGAAAAATTAACAATGATTACTTTGCTATGAATCACTTGCAGAAATCGATAAAGAAAGTATTTAAATTGAATAAACTCAATAAAACACTTTTCAACATAAATCAATCATACAGGGAAACCAATATAATAGATCCATACACTTAAACATATGCAAAAGATATCATGCACTGTAGATGACAATCTGAAGTACACAATCAGTAATTCTCAAATAAACTTGAAGAATAACAAGAGATAGATCAAAAGATGACTTTACTGTATTAAAAGAGATCTTGTACAAAAATTACAAAAGGCTCTGCTAAACAGAGTATCTCCAGTTCAGTCTCTTGCTGATTTGCAACTCCAAAATTACTAACCCCCAAACTAAGAGAGATATCCTTCTTTAAATAATTACAATAGAGTCCAAAATGGAGATCCCCAAAAAATAGAGATTAGAAAATTGGATCAAAACTACCAATCCAAGAAATCTTGCCATTCCTCGGTCTACATGACTTCTACCACCTTTCAAAAAGGTTTATTAAAGATGCATTCTCTAATAAAAATATTCTCACGACACAAGAAGAATTCAACTCCGAATTGCTCATTATCAGCAACAGACGATTTGGCTTGTGGAAAATCTGCCGTAGGAACTTCTGGATCAGAGACTATACTGTAAAAAACAGAAAAATCCATTAAAGGATCTACTTCAGGAGAAGTCGGCAAAACATCAGGTTCTTGGTTGATTGTAAAATCTCGTATAGCATCGTCGTCACAGTCAGCCAGTTCCTCGGGAACCTTCTTCTTCTTCTTATCAGGGAATTGCATGCAGATAGATAGAGCCTCAGAATCTTCTTCACCACTATTGCTACTTAAATCAAGAACACCTGCATCAAAAGGCAGTGACATAGGTTCTTGATAAAGTAAGGGATAGAGTTCTTCATCTTTAAAATGGGCATTGCGATATTCATTACCTGTCTGCATACTGCTTTTATCAGATACATTTAGAAGGAGGCTTACAAGATTATCACACAGAATGTATCCCCTTAAAGAACGCAAAGGACGAGATAAAGGTTTCATGTTTGTTTCCAATTTAAGGCTAACCAATCAGATGGCAGTAATTAAACAAGACAAATGGTAATGATTCGAATTATACGACCAATTGATTGCAATTATCCAAACTGTAATGAAACGAGCGAAAACATGCATCAGTTGGATCTAAACCTGTGTGAAAGTACACAACCAACCGGAGATGGCATGACTTAAACTCCTTTGAAAAGCTCATTATTACAAGTATTTTCACATCAGCCATCATGACTTCAAATTTGTGACCCAAAATGGAAATTATGGCTAGAAAGCTGACTATGAAAAGACTCAAACATGAGCTTCAGTACATAGATTAGCAACCCTTTTGCATGCATCATATCGGATCCGGGTGACCTGATTTAACAAAATAATAGGATCAACCTTTCAGACCGAAACATGTGTAATGATATAGAATCTTAAGGAGTCAAAACAATGGCAAAAGGTCGAATACAAAACCAGAACTCACGAACACAGGTTGCAGTAATGGTAACAATCTAACCAAGAGTAACTGAAAGATAGTAATAATGTCCTTTGACAGGAATTCCTGCAGTAAAATCCTCAGTGCGAGGGGATAATTTTCAAGCAGTAAAATGACAAAAAAAACAAGGAAAAAAAACCCTACTTATTATATTTACTAGATTAAAAGATGACCGTAGGATCAAAACAAATGAATGGCGGCGATGAACTGGAGCGGGATGCGGGGTCGTGCGAAATTTTTATTCACAAAATTTATTAAGGGATCTCGAAAGCTGCAACCCGACAATTGCGGGTTTTGGCTTGCGGGGTCGCACAAATGGCAAAGGCGGAAGAGAATTCGCAAAATCCGAAAGCTGCAATTGTGGGTTTTGGGTTTCAGGAATAATCACAATTGAAAAATGAGAAACGTGTTCCCGAAAGTCGTAACCTAACACTTGCGGGTTTCAGGAATGACATAGTCTTAAACGGAAAAGAACTTCCTGAAAGCCACAACCCGACAGTTGCGGGTTGCGGGTCTCGGGAAGCGCAACAAAATAAATAAAAATACAGAGCCCAAAAGCCAAAAGCCGCAATTCCGGGTTTTCGGGTTTCAGGTTTCAAGATGATAGTTTCCTAAGACTATTACAAGACAAACCTGCAACCCGCAACCGTCGGGTTGTGGGTTGCGGGTTGATCAAATTCCAAAACTTCAAAACAAGCACCCTGCAACCCGAAAATGTCGGGTTGTGGCTTTCGGGTCTCCTAACTGTCAGGTTTCAGGTTCATTCAAGAGAACGGTGAAATACTCAAAATATGAGGATTTTGACAAACCAGACAGTTAGAGATGATCCAGAAAGAGGGAAACACACCAGACAAAAGTATGGGTGAGAGATTTAAACAAGTGAAAACCCAACATCTCATATTTATAGAGTACACTCACCAAAATACCTTTGTGTTTATTCAAAAAGGTGTTCCCTTGCTTTTAGCTAAGCATGGGATCTGTTGTGGCCACAAAAAATGGTGACTGGCTGGGAAGAACCAGTTATCTCTGCAATGAAAATCAGCTAAATGAAACATGTTAGCCAGATCACTTTTTTCAACCTGAATTTTTCCAAAAATTGATCACAAGAGAGACAGTTAACGAGCATGGAACATGAAATTAATAATCCCCATATCTGATCATGTTGAGAATAATGCAAATCTGATAAGGGGGTTGAAAAGCTACTAAGATCCTTCACCTTCATGTAATCATGAAAAAGCAGCTTGTGTTGAACCTAGGTATATACTCGAAAATGCTCCTGGATATCCTAATTACACATCACCTTTATTTATTGAGATTTTATTTACATGCAACAATTCATGAGGTTCTCTCTCTGTTTTTTTTTTTTTAAAGAAGAGACTGTGTATATAAGACCACTACCCTGACTTGGTGATCAGATATAAGCAGTGCCATTCACAAGCATAATTCAGAAACTGATCAAGCCACCTCGATAGAGAGACTCCTTGTCTTCTAGTTTCAATACTGAAAGCAACTACCATGGCTTGGTGTCCATATTGTGATAACTTCAGTCCAAATTAAACCCATGATCATGGCAGGGATGGTTTGCAATAAGACCCCCCTATCGCTATATGCACAAGCATCTTTAAAAAGGAGCAAACTAAATTTTATTAGGTTGAGAATTACAAGGCACTACCATGGCTTGGTGACCATATATTAGTAGTGTTACTCACCAATGCTTTGCTAATCATGAATGGACCGACTTGTGATAGGATCTTCCAACTCCCAGTAAAACTGAAAGTTATCTTCCATGTGTGGTGGCTTCATGTGAAGATGTCATTCTTCTTAGCACCTATGAACCTAATGGGCTGGCTTGATAGCAAGACCTCCCACCTTGTAATTTACATTTATTAAGAGATTTATTACCAAGGTGATGGTAAAAGGATCCAGAGCAGAACAAGCTAGGCAGGTTATTATGATATCCAGCTTGAACAATGAAACATGAGACAATGGAGACTCTGCTATTCTTCAGACCCCAATTAAGCAAATAAGACATGTGTAAGATAATGACCATCGAGGAGAGATATCAATTCAGGGTCCTGCAATCATTAGCTGTATGCCCTTTGTTGAACAACCTCTGATACAAGACAAAATTATGGATGGAAGGCAGTTATAAAACCCAAGTTGAAATAATCGCCAAGAGAGAAACTGATCAATGAGAAGCACCAAATGTGTGGAGTTTAAAGAAAACAAATGAAAACAAAGCAGACAATCCAATGAAGAAAAGAAATAACAGAACAAACCTATGTACAAGTACATCATCCTAATAAAAAAAAAAAAAAATTGAGGAGTGAAACATTCACTGGATAAGTGTCCACAACTCCTTCCAGTGTCTGTAATCGAATAGTACCAGGACCCATCTTTTCTGTAACAATGAAAGGTCCTAGCCAAAGGTGCTGAAAATTGGTATATTGGTTCTTATCTTTGTGTTGCTTGTCCGATCTCAAAACCAGGTCTCCAATAGAAAATTCTCTATCAGATGAATATTTTTCATCAAACCAGCTTTTCACCATTTGCTAATGATGATATAACTTATTGCTAGCCACTTCTCTCTCTTCCTCTAGTTTAAGTAGAGTGTCAATTCTCTCTTGGAGGGGAGAAGAATCATCTTCTTGGATAGACTGGGCTAACTGTAGTAAAGGGATGGTAAGATTAGTAGGAAGAATGGCTTCTTGCCATACACTAGACAATAAGGAGAATTTCCAATTGCTGCCTTTGGAGTAATCCGATTTGCCAAAATTGCATTATTGAGCTGTGTATGCCAATCTCTATGGTGAGAGGCCATAGTCTTCTTCAGAATGTTGATCAAATTTTTTGTTCGAAGACTTAGCCAACCCATTACCTTGTGGGTAGCAATTGGCAGAAAATTTGAGTTTCATCTCCTTTTCAAAAGCATATTCAGTTATGTCAATCGAAGAAAAATAGGATACATTATCAAAAACTAGGAATTCTAGAGTACCAAATCGTGAGTATCTGACTATCTAGGAAATAAATGACTTGGCTAGAATTACATTGCTTAAGTGGGGTTGCATCCACCCGTGGGGTGAAGTAGTCAGTTGCTGTGATAATGTATTTGTGTTGGAGGGATGAGGTAGGGTTTATGGGCCAAACAAAATCCATCCCCCATTGCTGAAATGCTAACTGAACAGTGACTGGTTGCAAAGGGAAAGCAGGTTTCTTGAACTTCCCTATGCATTTCTGGTATGGTTCACACCTCCTTACATAGTCATAAGCATCTTTAAACAACGTAGGCCAGTAATACCCAGCTCTGAGAATCTTATGAGTTGGTGTCTCGCCTGAAAAATTACCTCTAGCTGGTCTTGCATGAAATTGGAATAAGATGTCATCAGTTTCATGTTTTTCTAAACACCTAAGAAAAACCCCATCATAGTTTTTCCCAAACAGAACTTCATTAATAAACTGATAAGGGGCAGCCTTTAACCTTAAGGCTCTTCATTTCTTAAAGTCCAAGGTTTCAGGGGAAAACTCATTATTCAGGAAAAAATTGATATGATCATACCATTCTGATGTCGAGGTATCAATAGCATTGACAGAACCTATAGGAATATATTCTTCCTGTTCCCATTCAATTTGCTGCTGCAGGGGATCGTTAGATTGAGCAGTAAGAAGGCAAAGGCCTTATCCTTTGACAATTTTGGCTGGCCTTATTTCCAAATCATATTCTTGCAGAGCAGTCATCCAGTGGGCCCTTTTTTCACCCAACTCCTTCTTGATCAGCAGATTTCTAATAGCAGAATACAGAACAATGACCTTTGTTCGAGATTTTAACAAATAAGGCCTGTAATGTTTGACAGACTTATAAACTGCGCAGGCTTGTTTGTCAATTTGCGAATAATTGAGCTTTGCACCCTTGAAGGTTGAAATCATGAAAGAGATTGGGATCTCTGTATCACTGTCCTATTTCTGTGTCAAAACAGTTGCATAGGAGAAATCAATGGCGAAAGTGTAGAGAATAAAATCTTTATCAAAATCTAGGAAAATGAGAGCAGGAGCTTTAGCAATAGCCTTACGAATTTCCACAAATGCATCCTTTTGTTCTTGTGACCAGGTGAACTGTAGATCTTTCTTAACTAAATGCTGTAAAGGATTAACTATCTGAGCAAAATTAGGTACAAACCTGCGTACAAAGTTGATCTTACCCAAGAAGGACTGCATTGATTTATGTGAACCCAGTAAGCCGATTTTTGAAATCGTGTCTATGCGTTCAGGATCGATGATCATACCTTGTTTTGAAATGATGAATCCCAACAGCTTCCCTTCTGTGATTGCGAAAATGGATTTCTTGGGGTTCAAGGAAATGCCAAATTTCCTACAACATTCAAAAACCTACTTAATAGCAAATATGTGTTCATGTCGCTTTTTTGAAAATATGGTAATATCATATAAATAAACTACGACAGAACTATGCACTAAACCTTGGAAAGCTATATCCATAGCTCTCTGAAAAGTGGCTCCTGCATTAAATAAACTGAAAGGCATTCTCCTGTAGGTGAAGTTGCCCCAGGAGGTTCTTAAAGCTGTCTTTAATCGGTCATATGGGGCAACCATAACTTGGTTGTACCCTGAAAAACCATCTAGGAGAGAAAACATTTCTGACCCTACTACCTTTTGGAGAATCTGTTCAATGGGTGGAACAAGGTAGTTATCTTTTTTCGAGGCCTAGTTCAAATTCCTGAAATTGACACACAATCGGATTTCACCACTTTTCTTACGTACAAGCACCAAATTGGCTATCCACTGTGTATTCCTTACCGAAAAAATAATTCATCCTATGAGTAGCTTTTCTAGTTCTTTTTTCACAGAAGGCTCTAAACTAGGATGCGTTTTCCGCAGTTTCTGTTGATATGGTTTAACTTCTGGCTTCATAGGTATATTATGGTAGATGATGCTAGTGTCAAACATTTTCAATTCATCATAGGTCCAGGTGAACACATCTTTATTTTACACAGTTTAATGATAGCTCGCCTTTCTTCTGGAGTGCAATCAATTCCTAAATTTATAAAACGGGGTTCTTGCCCGGTCCCTAAATTGACTTGCTCCTAATTATGTGAAGAGTTATGTGTTTTACAATTGGTTTTGTGTCTGAATTTGTCTGGAAAATCATAGAACTTCTCCAAATTGATCACAGACTTTGGGATGACATTCAGAGAATCGAGAGAGACTTTTCATGTTCATCCTCGTCTATAGCCATATCCTTGAATCTGTCCTGGTTTGTCAAAAAATCAAGTATCTGCTGATCATCATCGAACACCTTCTTGTTTGTCACACCTGTTTGTCACATTATCTGGTATGGAAGGCCTATACATCAGTTCTATTGAGAATGTTTGAGGAGATAGGCCCTCTGGTGGAATCAATCTGGAAGCTGTATTTTCCAACAAGCCAACATCGAAGTTCTGAGACCTAGGGACTGAATTAATATTGAATGCAATAAAGGACCTAGTAAGATCTCTTACCAGTTTCTGATAATTCAACAGGCGGGGCAACAAGTAGTGTATCTTATTCCTCACTTGTTTCACAATAATTTTTGAATCTCCGAAGCAATGGATGACTTGTACTTTCAAGTCAATAGTCTTTTCGAGTCCCTGTATCAGGGCCTCATACTCAACCACATTGTTAGTACAATCAAACACTAATTTGCATGGAATCATAGTTTTTGCCCCTTTTGGATCTATGAGAACACATCCTGCACCAACTCCATCCATAGATTTAGAGTCGTAAAAAAAAATTTCCAAGCAATGGGATCTAATCTAAAATTTGTATTTACATTGAAAACATTATGTACAATGTCTCTTGAAAATGGCACAGAAGTGAGATGAGTTACCTCAGATTCATTCTGTGCATTCTCCTGTGGTGAAACATCAGCTGATAAATTACTGAAAAAGGTATCAAAGGTAAAGTATTCGATGCCTGCATTGAAATAACCCACAGGCTCACTTGAGTCATTCAAGTCTGTGACAGTCTGTTTCATGAGAGGCTCCCTACTTATCTTAATATTGTTTGGCTGACCATTCTAGGGTAACCACAAATGGGACCAATCAGTAGCAAAATAACCTGTTAGCTTTTCTTACCAGTCTCTACTAAGCCAGATACCATATGCTTTTGGGATATGAGCAATGACTATGTCAATCGTTTGATGGATTCGAGGATCAGTTGATAATGTAATTAAAACATTTCTGAGCCTTCCCACTACTTTGACTTTCGATCTTTCAAGTTGTCCTATCTGAGTAGGGAAAGAGGCATCCTATTTGATGAGGCACCAGAGGTTCCCATGTGGCATTCAACTTTCTGCAGACAGAAAGAGGCATCCTATTTGATGAGGCACCAGAGTCTATCATGCAGTTATGTATGTTTTGGTTGAAAATCTCAAAGGTAAGAAAAGGTGGTGTCCTTTTGCTACCAGACTTTTGATCATCTGGTTTACTGAAAGAGTCAAGGTTATTATTCTACAATTCTCTTGGGTGTTTGACCACCATGCCTTTGGGTAAAGTATCCCTCATCGAGGGGATCTTCAATAATTCAAACAAAGAGATCTTTTCCTTAACTCTTTTAAGATCTTTAACTAAATTGTACTCCATCTTAGGGATGACTGTATCCTTATGAGGGACAGTCTTGCCTTTATTAGGAACTGGTGTGGAAGATGAAGGTTCCAGAGGGGGTTGAGGTTTAGACCTTGTGTTATAAGGATGTTGGACATTAAGCACAATGTCAAGTTCTTCTTCTTCTTCACACATAGGAAGCTCTGAAAAGTAACTTACAGTGTTGATTTGTGGATCCTCATGCTCATCTTCATCTTCCTCAAGTAGTTGTGGGTCTAGAGCAGTCTGATCATTGGGAACTTCATGGGTGTTTTGAGATTCTGCTGCTAAGGCTCTAAAAATAGAATAAATTTCTTCATTCATGAGGCCTTCTGTCGGATTATGAGGTGGTGGATTCATGAAGGTCGATAAGGTCTCGTGAAATGTGGTCTCACAAAACCTCTATTTTGTTTTTGATTTTCATTGTTAGTTCTTTTCAAATCCACCATCTCGTTTGACATTTTCTAGATGAGATTTTTCATGTCAGTTATATCAAATGGATCCTTGTTTTGTGCAGTGGGTTTAGGAACACTATCATTCCTTTTCCTGGAAGTTGAAGGCTGTTCTTCTGATATTTCTGGACTATCCTTGAGACAAAAAATGTCCTTCTCAACTTGTATTGCTTCAGTAAACACTTCCAGCAAAGTTCCCTTTTGTGCTCGTTTCACCCACATTCAAATCGAAGCAGGTAGGCCTTTTTCGTAGTAGGCTATCAACAATTCTTTAGCAGGAAGAAGGTTGATAGGAATTCTATTCTTTAAGTATGAGAACCTTTGGTTGAAATCTTTAACCCTTTATTTCCCTTTGATTTTCATTGAGAATAACTCCAAAACAAGATCTTGTGGTGTCTTGTCATCTCCAAACTTTTGGATGAATAATTTCTCAAACTCATCCCAAGAAACAATAGACCTTGGTGGCAAGGCAAAATACCATGTAGCTTCCTTTCCTTCAAAAGTATAAGGAAAGAGTCTGCAAACCACATCCTCATGAATGACACTTCTAAGCCTGATAGCGTGCATGAAGGTTTTAACATGATCTAGCACCGGTGATTTGTCATCTGGGTTAAACTTAGGTAACCAATTCTTAGGGTTCTTCGGTAGTTTATGCTGATCTCCAAGTACCCATATTACATCTTGGTTGAGCCATGGTCTGTTTTGGCCTTCTGCAGCCATCGGTGGTTCTTCTTCTTCTTCTTCTGACGAAGAGCTTGAAAAATGTTCACTATCTGAGGAAGAGGATGAGTATGAAGGAGGAGATGCTGGTGGTCCACCAGTTTCAAGTTTTAGTTGATCTTGTGTTTCCCAAAAAAGTTGATTAAGGTTGTATTCAAGGGAACTTGATTAATCAACCAGTTCTTGATTTTCATGTTGTGGATTAAATTTTTGTTGATGTTCAATATTTTGATCAGTTGTCTGTTGGATGATTGGATCACTGATCTGTGAAACTGTGTCTTGTTGAGGTTCTTGATTATTGGCCTGCAAATTTTTTTCTAAATTGATCGCTGCAAAACCACGTCCTCATTGATCAACACGTCTTTGTTTTTCCCTACTGACCCTATCGGATGTTGTTTTCAATATCTGCTCTAGTAGGAGGGATCCTCTGGTAGGTGATACAATAAATATATTCCCTTTGTTTTTTTGTTGTGCTGTAGATACAACAGGTGCAACAATTTGTCGAGCAGGTATAGCAGGGACAACCATGGGTTGTGGCTCTGTTGGTTGTTCAGATGTTGAAACCCTCGACTAGCTTCAAGTTTGAACCATTGAAGTATTTGCTAGAGGAGGTTTATTAGTGGCTTGTTTAGGCATGTTATACTATATGCCCTCCTTCTAGCGCCATTTGTTGATGCCTCGGTTGTGCAGGTTAGATGCAAAAGGTACTAGAATGTTCGAAGACAATCAACACAGGAAGAAAACCCAAGTTGAAAGGTTTCGAAAGACCCTGCGCAAGGGCAGTTCTATCCCCAACCTGTTTGGTGTGGTGATCCCCCACGGATATTCACCCTCCGCTGGCACTCTAAGAGTTGTTGGTTTGACGAATTATGTCAATTTTCCAATCAAGGAAAACATGGGTGGGAAAATGGTAAAACTAAGCTAACCTAACCTATTTTAGAAAAGGGAAACTAATCTAAGTTTGTCCTATTCTAAAATGAAAGCTTGTTTATGTGCAGATTAAACTTGAGGTTGGATGAATAAGTAAATTACAACCTTTCACAGAAATGCTTTACTGTATTAAAAGAGGTCTTGTACAGATATCATGCACTGTAGATGACAATCTGAAGTACACAATCAGTAATTCTCGAATAAACTTGAAGAATAGCAAGAGATAGATCAAAAGATGACTTTACTATATTAAAAGAGGTCTTGTACATAAATTACAAAAGGCTCTGCTAAACAGAGTATCTCCAGTCCAGTCTCCTGCTGATTTGCAACTCCAAATTATGAACCCCTTAATAAAGAGAGATATCCTTCTTTAAATAATTACAACAGAGTCCAAAATGGAGATCCCTAGAAAACAGAGATTAGAAAATCATATCAAAACTACTAATCCAAGAAATCTTGCCATTCCTCGGTCTACATGATTTCTACCACCTTTCAAAAAAGTTTATTAAAGATGCATTCTATAATAAAAAGATTCTCACGACACAACAAGAATTCAACCCCGAATTCCTCATTATCAGCAATAGATGTTTTGGCTTGTAGAGAATTTGTCGTGGGAACTTCTGGATCAGAGACTATATTGTCAAAACAGAAAAATCCATTGAAGGATCTACTTTAGGAGAAGTCATAAAAACATCAGGTTCTTGGTCGATCATAAAATCTCATATAACATCGTCGTCACGGTTAGCCAGTTCCTCGGGAACTTTCTTTTTCTTCTTATCAGGGAATTGCATGCAAATAGACAAAGCCTCAGAATCTTCTTCACCACTATCGCTACTTAAATCAGCAACACCTGCATCAAAAGGTGGTGACATAGCTTCTTGATAAAGTCAGATATAGATTTCTTCATCTTTAAAATGGGCATTGGGAGATTCATTACCTGTCTGCATACTGCTTTTATCAGATACGTTCAGAAAGAGGCTTACAAGATTCTCACACAGAATCTTTCCCCTTAAAGAATGCAAAGGACAAGCTAAAGGTTTCATGTTTGTTTCCAATTTAAGGCTAACCGATCAGATGACGGTAATTAAACAGGACAAATGGTAATGATTAAAATTATACAACCAATTCATTGCAATTATCCAAGCTGTAATGAAACGAGCAAAAACATGCATCAGTTGGATCTAAACCTGTGTGAAAGTTCACAACCAACCAGAGATGGCACGACTTAAACTACTTTGAAAAGCTCATTATTACAAGTATTTTCACATCAGCCATCATGACTTCAGATTTGTGACCCAAAATGGAAATTATGGCTAGAAAGCTGACTACGAAAAGACTCAAATAGGAGCTTCAGTATGCAGACTAGCAACCCTTTTGCACGTATCATATCGGATCCGGGTGACCTGATTTAACAAAATAATCAGGTCAACCTTTCAGACTGAAACAGGTGTAATGATATAGAATCTTAAGGAGTCGAAACAATGGCAAAAGGATGTCGAATACAAAACCAGAACTCACAAACACAGGGTGCAGTAACGGCAACAATCCAACCAAAAGTAACTGAAAGATAGTAATAACGTCCTTTGACAGGAATTCTTGTAGTAAAATCCTCAGTGCGAGGGGATAATTTTCGAGCAGTAAAATGACAAAAACAAAAAACAAAAAAAAAACCCTAGTTATTATTTATACCAGATTAAAAGATGACCAGAGGATCAAAACAAATGGACGGTGGCGATGAACTAGAGCGGGATGCGGGGTCACACGAAACTTTTATTCACAAAATTTGTTAAGGTATCCCGGAAGCTGCAACCCAACAATTGAGGGATTTGGGTTTTGGGGTCGCACAAATGGCAAAGGTGGAAGAGAACTCACGAAAGCCAAAAGCCACAATTGCGGGTTTCGGGTTTCAGGAATAATCACAATAAAAAAATGAGAAATGTGTTCCCGAAAGCTACAACCCGACACTTGCGGGTTGTAGGTTTCGGGAATGACACACTGTTAAACCGAAAAAACAAAATAAACAAAAAGACAGAGCCCGAAATCTGAAATCTGCAATTGCGGGTTTTCGGGTTTCAGGATGATAGTTTCCCAGGATTATTACAAGATGAACCCGCAACCCGCAACCGTCGGGTTTGGGGTTTCAGGTTGATCAAATTCCAAAACTGCAAAACAAACACCCTTCAACCCGAAATTGTCGGGTTGTGGGTTTCGGGTCTCCTAACTGTCGGGTTTCGGGTTGATTGAAGAGAAGGGTAAAATATTCAAAATATGAGGATTTTGACAAACCAGACAATTAGAGATCATCTAGAAAGAGGGAAAAACATAAGACAAAAGTATGGGTGAGATGTTTAAAAAAGTGAAAACCCAAATTCTCATATTTACAGAGTACATGCACCAAAATACCTTTTTGTTTATTCAAAGAGGGGTTCCCGTGCTTTTAGCTAAGCATGGGATCTGCTGTGGCCACAAAAAATGGTGACTGGCTGAGAGAACCAGTTATCTCTACAATGAAAATCAACTAAATGAAACATGTTAACTAGATCACGTATTTCAACTTGAATTTTTCCAAAAATTGATCACAAGAGAGACAGTTAACGAGCATGGAACATGAAATTAATAAATCCCCATATGTGATCATGTTGAGAATAATGCAAATCTGATAAGGGGGTTGAAAAGCAACTCAGATCCTTCAGCTTCATGTAATCATCGAAAAGAAGCTTGTGTTGAACCTAGGCATATACTCGAAAATGCTCCTGGATATCCTAATTACACATCACCTTGATTTATTGAGATTTTATTTACATGCAACAATTCATGAGGTTCTCTCTCTGTTTTTTTTTTTTTTTTAAAGAAGAGACTGTGTATATAAGACCACTGCCCTGACTTGGTGATCAGATATAAGCAGTGCCACTCGCAAGCATAATTCAGAAACTGATCAAGCCATCTCGATAAAGAGACTCCTTGTCTTCCAGTTTCAATACTGAAAGAAACTACTATGGCTTGGTGACCATATTGTGATAGATTCAGTCCAAATTAAACCCATGATCATGGCAGGGATGGCTTGCAATAAGACCCCCCTGTCGCTTTATACACGAGCATCTTTAAAAAGGAGAAAACCAAATTTTATTAGGTTGAAAATTACAATGCACTACCATGGCTTGGTGACCATATATTAGTAGTGTTACTCACCAATACTTTGCTGATCATGAACGGACCGACCTGTGATAGGATCTTCCAACTCCCAGTAAAACTTAAAGTCATCTTCCAATTGTGGTGGCTTGATGTGAAGATGTCATTCTTCTTAGCACCTATGAACCTAATGGGTTGGCTTGATAGCAAGACCTCCCACCTTGTAATTTACAATTATTAAGAGATTTATTACCAAGGTGATGGTAAAAGGATCTAGAGCAGAACAAGCTAGGTAGGTTATTATGATGATGGATATGATCAGGTAGATCATGTATTTGTATATGTATCAGGTGGATACTTGTATGATCAGGTAGATCATGTACTTATGTATGTATCAGGTGGATGCATTATGTGTATCAGGTGGATGCATTATGTATATCAGATGGATGCATTTGTATGATCAGGTAGATCATGTAAGATGATATGTATCAGGTAGATACTTTGTATGCATCAGATGGATATACTATTTGATCAGGATGATCACAGATGACGAGCTTTAGGATGTTGCTCCAGATGATATGCATCAGGATGATGCTATGATGATGACCAGGATGATCACAGATGACGAGCTTCAGGATGTTTCTCTAGATGATATGCATCGGGTTGATGCTATGATGATGATCAGGTTGATCATGTGATGATGTAAATCAGGATGATGTATGGTGAGTATTGGTTTGATACTCTATGGCCATGGACAGGTTGTGCAAGTAGCATAGAAAAGACCCTTTAAAAATCGGACAGGTAGAGTGATGTGTTCATAACATCCTGGGTTGCTCTATCGAGATCCAAATAGGTAGAGCGGTGTTCTCGTAACATCCTGGGATGCTCTGAGTAGGTTTTGCTACAGTTTCACATAGAAAAGATTCTTTAAAATCTAGACAGGTAGAGCGGTGTACTCGTAACATCCTGGGATGCTCTATCAAGATCTAGACAGGTAGAGTGGTGTACTCGTAACATCCTGGGATGCTCTGAGTAGGTTTTGCAAAACTTCACATAGAAAAGATCCTTTAAAATATGAATAGGTCGAGCAGTGTGCTAGTAATAGCCTAGGATGCTCGATCGAGATCCAGATAGGTAGAGCGGTTTGCTCGTAACATCCTAGGATGCTCTGAGTAGGTTTTGTGAAGGTCAACATGTAAAAGAACCTATAGTCTGCGCTAGTTTTTTTTGACTCATGTAATCAGTCCTAGGTTCCACAGTATGGTCACTAATGATGAAGACCTATAGGTGGTGGGCCTACATCCAGTATGAAAAAGGACTGGCTCTGTATAACTTCCTATGATGAGTAGATTCAGATATTGATTGAGATAGCAGCAGCAGTGATGATGACGATGACTCGATGACGATTATCCTGTGACAATGATCTAGAGAAGAAGACTTGTGCTAGAAAACCTGTGTCGAGAAATACCTTCCTAGTTAAGAGGGAGTGTTGATGTACATGTAACTTCGGAATGTATTTCGTATATGTATATTGTACTCCTATAGAGATGGTATTATTCCTCTATACATAAGTGTTTGTATTCCTATAGAGATGCTATTATTCCTCTATACAGAAGTGTCATCATTTATATTGTAAGTGTCGTAACTTATACTTGATGGGTCATTAGACAACCTTGTTGGGGTCGGCCCTGTATAAGTCATGTGGGTCGAAGGGTTATTAGACCACCCTATTGGGGGTCGGCCATGTGGGTCAAAGGGTTATTAGACCACCCTATTGGGTGTCGGCCTGGTCATCATTATGTTATGTGGTTAAGTTAAGGTCGACCTAGTAAAAGTTATTAGGCAATTCAAGTTAAGTATAAATAGAGTGCGGGAGGCACTCTATTTCATCATTCTATTCTTGCTCACACTCTTGGGAGAGTGGTGCACTTGTGGAGGAGGAGAAGCTTCTACTAGGAGATGTCTATCTCTTATGCTTGGGTTGTATCATTGCTCTATCTATCTCTGAGGAAGTTATTGGGGTTTTGCACCTTTATGGTTTTCCCCAAGTAAACTCTTGTCTCTTGTGTGCTTGCATTATTGTGTTCATGATTGATATGCTATAGATATACTGTACATGTTGTTCTCTCGGTTAAGATCCTAGATCATATTGAAGTGAATTCTAAAAAATTAACAATAGATGGATTGAAATGTATCGTTTTAAGTGATTAACAAAATTTGTTCCCGAGATTTACTAGAGGACCCAAGCAACTAAGGTTTTGATAAGTTATTCTTTGTGTTTTCAAATTGCATAGATCAAGTGGATTCTTGAAGACATTCCTTTGATGTTTGCTTGGAAGATTACAATGCCAAAGTTCAATAGTGGTAGAGTTGTTGTGGCAACTTTGGGTGAAGGAGGAATTCTTGGAACAAAGACTTGGTGGAGATAACTTGAAAATTTTAAAGAGAAAGAACTGAGTCTTGAAAGAATTAGATAACTCAGTTTTCTTAGTGGATTTGACATAAGTATTTGGATGTACTAAGGAGGTATGGTTTGTTTTTGGTTGGTGGCATGAAGAGATCCTTGTTGACGTATATGTAACTTCGGAATGTATTTCATCCATATATTTTATTTATATATTATTGTACTCCTATAGAGATGTGTCATTCCTCTATACGGAAGCGTCGTCATGTGTATTGACAAGTGTCGCAAGTGTGAGAACTTGAAGATGGGTTATTAGACCACCATGTGTGGGGTCGGCCCTAATTTATGTAATATATGGTTGATGTACGTAGCTAGACAAGTCATCCCCATAAGGTCACTGGGAAAACAGATCAAGTATAAATAGAGATCGGGAGATCTCTATTTGGATCACTCAGAAACTCATTCTTACTTCACTCAGAAAGTGGCACACATGTGAGGAGGAGGATCATCTACTACTAGGAGACTATCTCTGTGTATTTTGGTTGTACTCTGGTTCAGCCATTGCTCTCTCTATCTCTGAGGAAGTTGTGGGGTTTTTCACCTTAGGGTTTTCCCCATGAAAACTCTGTGTCTTTTGTCTCTCATGCTTTTGCTTCTTGTGATGATTGACATGCTTGTTATGATTGATATGCATTGATATACTGTAAATGTTATTCTCTTGGTAAAGATCCTAGAGTACTGTGAATTAATGCTCAAAATTTAACATGGTATCAGAGCTAAGCTGAGAAGAAGACATTGTGTAGTGACGAAAACCAAGGGTTTCTTGTTTATTGGGTTTCTCTCCACAGATTTTGGAAAAGCAGTATAGTAGATTGACTCTGCTTATCAAGGAGAATCTATCTGTGCAATCACAATTCAATTCTGATCCTTTTCAGATTTGGCCCTAAAAATTAGGGTTTTCACAAAAATAGGAATTTCTAGAATTTGGAGACATAGCTAGAAGCACCTTGCAAAAATCGAAGTTTAGAGCTTTGGATCGAGATTTTTGGCTGGGTAGATCTCTGGGAAATTCAAAACCAAATTCAGGGTCCTCGTTAGTGAACCCAGGAAGACAAAAAGGCATTTCTGAAGGGTGAAGCTTTGCAGATCTCAAATTCTGAATACACCAGGATGATCAGCTCTTCAAAGCACATCTTTCTATCCTTTCAGAAAGTTTAAATTCATATTTTGAATTTTTAGGGTTTTTTCGACAAACCCTAATCTGGGACCAGATCCAGTTTTGTAGCCAGTCAAGTGGTAAGACCTAAATCTTTTCTATTTCCATTTGAAGTACTCTTTAAAATGTCTCACCACACCAAGCTTGAGGATAATCTTGAAGGGGCTGATACCTTCTGAGCCTGGAAGTATAGGATTGGCTTAATCCTGGAAGAGAATGAGTTGGACTCATATGTAAAAGAAGACATCCCTATCCCAGAGGATGAAGAGGCTAAGATATTGCATAAGAAGAAATTGGTCAAGGAAAAGAGAAGCATTGATGATTCTATCAAGGACCATCTCATCCCCCATGTGTCATATCTGAAGACACCCAAAGAGATGTTTGACTCCCTGACCAAGTTATTTAAAGGGAAGAACATAAATCAGAAGATGACTCTGCGGAATCAATTGAAAGGGGTCAAGATGTTGAATGGAGAGACCATTCAATATTACTTCTCCAGAGTCTCTCAGATCAAGGAACAACTTGAAGCTGTGGATGAAGTAGTGGACAATGGTGAAATAGTTATGACCACTCTAAATGGCCTACCTAGGTCATGGGACTCCTTTATTCAAGGAATCTGTGCAAGAAAGAAATTGATCGCTTTCAGTAAACTGTGGGAGGAATGCTCTCAAGAAGAAGCTAGGCTTGTAGCTCAAAAAAAAAAAGATTGGAGGTGAAGATCAATCTCTCACAGCTCACACCAAAAGAAGCAAGCCCAAGAAGGAACACTCTCACTACAAGAGATCCTATCACAACCAACAAAAAAATAAGAAGGATCTAAGATGTTTCACATGCAATGAGAAGGGTCACTTTGCTTCAGAATGTCCCAAGAACAAAAGGGATAACAACAACTCCAGCAAAAAAAAGAAGGGCAGCAAAAGAAAGTTCCATGCTCATGCTACCGAAGATGATGAACCTCCAAAGAAGAAGGCTAGGGTAGAAAGTGATGATGACTCATCAAGTGAAGAAGAGTATGTTCTAATCTCTGCTCTCACAGGTACTATCTCTCATGGTTGTCATGATTGGTTAATTGACAGTGGGGATTTCAAACACATGACTGGGTTTAAAGAATCTTTTGTAAGTCTATCTGAACATGAATCACTCCATAAAGTGAAGCTTGGGGATGACTATCAATACCCCATTAAAGGAAGTGGTGAAGCCTCCTACAACCTAGATTATGGAAAGTCTTTGAAGATTAAATAAGTTCTTTATGTACATAGGCTCAAGAAGAATCTTCTCTCCATCTTTGCATTGGATGCAAAAGGCATGAGGGTTGCATTTGTAGATGGCCAAGTTCTGATGTGGCCAAAGGGTAAAACTATTGATGATGCAGTGGTGACTGGAGAGCAAGAGGGAGGATTGTATAAATTGAAGGGACAACCTAAACATGCCATGGTCCATGATTCCGTCGAGCCAAGTGAACTTTGGCATAGAAGACTTGCACATATGCACTACAAAGCATTACCAATTGCAAGTAAGGTTGTAGAAGGTCTTCCTAAAATTAAGACCAAGCATGAAGTTGTTTGCAAAGGATGTGAAAAAGGTAAGAACATTAAGAAGGCTTTCCCAAGCAGTGAAAGCAAGGAAAAATATATCTTGAAAATTATCCACTCCGATGTATGCGGTCCCCTGTCATCTAGTTCTCTGAGTGGGTATGTTTACTATGTCTCTTTCATTGATGACTTCTCCAGGAAGACTTGGGTTTACTTCTTGAAGAATAAAGATGAAGTATTTGATAAGTTCAAGGAATTCAAAACCTTGATGGAGAACTAAACTGATAAGAAGATCAAAACAGTTAGATCCGACAATGGTGGAGAATTCACCTCAGGTGACTTCAAGAAGCTATGGAGTGATTCAGGGATTAACAGGGAGTTAACTGCTCCTTACAATCCACAACAGAATGGAGTTGCAGAAAGAAAGAATAGAACAATCATGGAAGCAGCAAGGGCAATGCTGCATGACCAGGATCTACCTATGCATCTATGGGAAGAAGTAGCTAGAACAGCTGTATATGTGTAGAACAAAACACCCCACAAGACATTGGACAACAAGACACCAGAAGAGGTCTTCTCTGGTAAGAAACCTAAATTCAACCATCTTAGAATATTTGGTTGTCCAGTATACACTCATGTCCCAAAGGAAAAGAGGACCAAGCTAGCTCCTTCAGGAAAGTGTTGATGTATATGTAACTTCGGAATGTATTTCACATATATGTATATTGTATTCCTATAGAGATGTTATTATTTCTCTATATGGAAGTGTCGTCATTTATATTGTAAGTGTCATAACTTATACTTGATGGGTTATTAGACCACCTTTTTGGGGTTGGCCCTGTATAAGTCATGTGGGTCAAAGGGTTATTAGACCACCCTAGTGGGGGTCGGCCCAGTTAGCATTATGTTAAGTGGTTAAGTTGAGGCTGACCTAGTTGAGTAAAGGTCAAGTCAAGTTAGTGTATAAATAGAGAGTGTGTCTCTCTCATTTTACACATTCTATTCTCTCACTCACACTTGGGAGAGTGGCGCACTTGTGGAGGAGGAGGCTCTGCTGCTAGGAGAATACTATCTCTTGTATTCTAGTTGTATCATTGCTCTATCTATCTCTGAGGAAGTTATTGGGGTTTTTCACCTTTATGGTTTTCCCGAAGTAAACTCTGTGTCTCTTGTGTGCTTGCATTATTGTGTCCATGATTGATCTACTGTAGATTTGCTGTAAATGTTGTTCTCTCAGTTAAGATCCTAGATCAGATTGAAGTAAATTCTAAAAATTTAACATCGTATCAGAGCTAGCCTGAAAGAAGGCATGATATGGCATGTATGACACTTGTTGCACTTACGATGCTAGGGCTTGATATAGAAAAAACCATTCATCGTAGCACTTTCCCTATAAATCCATTTTGGTGAAGTTTTCAGATCTGAAACTGTTACAGATCAAATATCAGATCCCCATGTACCTTGTGTCCAAATGAAAACCTCTAATTCGTTGTACTTTGTGATTTATGAGCTGTACAATACAGGGTTTCTGCCTCTTCCAGATCTGAGTCAAAATCAGGTGGCCTTGGGAAAAAGGTCATAACCTGGGCTAGGAAGCTCCAAATGAAATTTCGTAAAAGGTGACAGGTAGCACACAGACTGTAACATCTTAGGAAAACTTTTCAAAGGTAGAAATTGAACCAGTGACACGTGTCATGCCATACAAGTTCACACTCCTGTATTATCCCATAAACAGGTCACGTTACAACACTTGGCATAAATCCCTTTCATAGAATCCAATTGAGGTAAGACCTATTGGGATGGAAATATAATAGGTCAGGCTATCTCAAGAAACGTTTTCAGAGGTATAAGTTGAACCAGGGACACGTGGCACACCATACAAGTCCGCTCTCTTGTATTATCCCATAAACAGGTCACGCTGCAACACTTGGCATAACTTTCTCTCAAAGAATCCAATTGAGGTCAGACCTATCGGGATGGAAAGATAACAGGTCAGGATATCTCAAGAAAATATTTAAGACCATGTGGATCCAAAAGTTCAGAGTTACACCAGAAACAATCAGGTACATATTTCTATCAAAACAGAATTATTTTTGAGCACCTTCATTCATGGCTTCCGGAATTTAGGTCTTCGGAGAAAGTTGGAATTTCTCTAATAGGAGACCATGACTAGATGATACTCATCAAAATAGAAATTTAGAGACCAAGATCAGATTTTTTTGTTGGGCAGAAGGTCGGGCTTGATCAAACCCCAGTTCGGGGCTTTGATCGGAAAGATGGAAAATTAGGGCTTCTGCAAAACTTGGAATTTTGGAAATCTGTGACCACAGCTGGAAGCTCCTCGAAAAAATTGAAGCTTAGAGTTTTGAATCAAATCTTTTGGTTGGGTGAAGCTCTGGGAAACTCAAACCCTAATTCAGGGTCGTCCCTAGTGAATCTAGAAATCTAAAAGGCAATTTCGAGGGGTGAAACTTTGATGTTTTCAAATTCTGAATATACCAACTTGATCAGCTCATCAAGGCGCATATTTCTATCCTTTCGGAAGTTTGAAATTCAAAGTTTGAATTTTTGGGGTTTCCTTGACAAACCCTAATCCAGCGCCAGTTCCATTTCTTGCAAATCAAGTGGATTGGGTTAATCCTAGAAGAAGATGGATTGGTCACCTACATCAGTGAAGAAGTTCCTATCTCAGAGGGAGATGAGGCTAAGGCCTTCCATAAGAATATTACAAGCAATCTTGATAGGTATGGCTTACATGTATGTTTCATGGTTAATTTTATCATATGTTTGTCTTCATATCATTACAGTACAATCTTGATTAATTACTAGACTTGTCGTATCACCTTAATAGAAGATATTCATTGATTAAGGTTTTGACACTTATGAATGTACTAATGCATTGTGATGTTGTATGAGGTTTATGTTGTTCGCTAACATAAAAGGTACACCAAAAAAGACAAATCATGTTCTACTTCAAGAACATATGATCATGGTGACATGAAGACAAAGATTCTTCCATTGTCAGGGATCACATAGAAGATCTACTTTCGAGGTATGTATAACTTGGTCCTACAATGATTAACCTATGAGACATGCAGGTTACTAGCACAAGTCACAGAAGAGAACTAGAAGACATTATGCAGGTATGTTATACATAACTAGCTAGCATGCTAATCCAGGTGTGTTTTTCCTATATCAAGCTAGAATCCTACCTTGTTAGGATCTTATACTGTTGTGTTGTTGATAATGATTATTCATGAAGTCATAGGTTTGAATAGTCATGGTTGTATGCATATTATGTTTCTTACCATAATTGATGATATGACTAACCAGAAGAATAATGAAGGTATAGGTTTGAGTAATCATGGGTTTATGCATTGATGATTTAACTAATTAGAATAGTCCTATGATCAAATAAGAATATGCATGAGTAAAAGAAGAATTCCTTGAAACCGTGAATACTAATGTTTATTATATGTGAATGATCATGACTATACATGTTTAAGATTATTGTGTTTCGATAGTATTAAGATTATACTAATAAATGTGTGATTATGTATGAGACCTCAAGGATAACACAATGATGATACTAATAAGCATGCATAGTGATTAAAGATGGATGTAAGTTCAAGGACAGGTAATCCAGGAAGCAAAGATCAAGAGGGGGCACACTCCAGTTGTTCCTGCAAGAAAGAAAAGGAGCACACTTCAGTAGTTTCTGCAAGGATGCAGATATTCAGAGGGAGTTGACCATCTTTCTACATTCCACAACAGAAAGGTGTAGAAGAAGCTACTTCAGCAGCTCTTGCAAAGAAGCAAAGACTCAGAGGGAGTCCACCCAGCAACCAAACAAAGATAAGTATTTTTAATTATCATTTCTTGCATATTTGTTTGTTGAAATAAAATTGTTCAATGATGTATATGCTCATGTTCCTAGACTTAGGATATGTATTGTGCATATTATAATGATTGCATTAATGAACAGTATACCACTAATACGCATGTGATGGGTAAGTGGCCTATGGAACTGTACAACATTCCAGTGCTACTTATCTAGAATGAAACCTCTTTGCTGACATGTTGGGAGTAGTGCAAACTTTTAACAATGTTCTGGTAGAGACTGGAAGGCATCTAGCAAGTTGTGGAAGATGGATAAATGTTGTATTGAAGCATTGGATAAGATAATTGCATGACTGTATGCCATATTTCTTTATGTGTAAGAATTTGTCTGAAAATTATGAGATGTTTCTAATCATGCAATTTAACTTGTTTTGTAGAAAAGACCGTATACCTTCACCTACAAAAGAAGGACTACAACATTTGTTCAAGCAACAAAATTATCTATTGAAGATATTAAATTTCCCAGGATATGGGAAGAATGCCATGATCCGTCGATCATGAAGAACGATGTTTGGGATGCAGTCCCAAGAGCTGAAGGGAAGTCTGTTGTGACTTCCAAATGGAACTATCAGATCAAGCATGTTGCAGATGGCAGCATAGAGAAATATAAAAGTGATGAAATAGAAGACACGCCAGATGGATTTCAAGTCAACCTTCTTGAACGATGTAGTCATATATGTGTGCAGAACTTGGTAGGATAGACAACTTTCTATCCAGTTTGGTCTTTACCAAGAGTAAAGCGGATTCCAACCTTTACTACAACGTTGAGGAAGGCAATCTAGTGGTACTACTTTTGTATGCGGATAACCTGTTTGTTACACGTGAAGATAAATTGATTGCTAACACACAGCGGAAGCTTGCTGCCGAGTTCGAGATGAAGAACTTGGGGATGATGCACTATTTGTTTTTGGCATGGAGGTGTGGCAGAGTGCTGATGGAATCTTCCTTAAACAAGGGAAGTATGCAGTAGAGATCCTGAAAGGGTTCGAGATGATGGATTGCAAGGCCATGGCCACACCTATGGCATCGAATTTGAAGCTTCTTTGTGATGCTTCATCTGAGCAGTTGATGTCTCTATGTATTGTCAGATGATTGGGTCCTTGATGTACTAGAAGAACACGAGACCATATATTTTCTTTGCGGTGAACACATTAAGCCAGTTCCTGACGGATCCGAGGAGTGTTCACCTGGTTGCTGTAAAGCATGTTCTGAGGTACCTGAAGGGTACAGTGGATTATGGGCTCAAGTATGAAGCGAATCAAAAGTTTAACCTGTAGGGTTATGTTGATTCAGATTGGGCTGGCAGTGATGCAGATAGGAAGAGCACATCTATATGCTGCTTCAGTATGGGATCAGGTGTGATCTCTTGGTTTAGCAGGAAGCAGTCCTATGTAGCATTGAGTACAGCTGAGGCAGAGTATGTTGCAGCCTGTTTAGCTAGTTGTGAGGCAGTATGGCTACGGAAGCTACTGTCTGAGTTATTTGATCTCCCATTGGATGCTACTGGTATCTTTTGTGATAACCAAAGTTGTGTGAAGCTATCCGAGAACCCAGTGTTTCATGACAGGTTGAAACACATAGAGATCAAATATCACTATATCAGGGATATGGTACAGAGAGGAGCTGTGAAGCTCCTATACATTGCGACGGACAAGCAGATTGCAGATGTGGTGACGAAACCACTAGTTAGAGTGAAGTTCGAGTACTTCAGAGAGAGGCTTGGTATTCTTCAGATTGATGACACTTCGAGAAAAAAGTGATGGACACATTTGCAGAATCCATTCCAAGCATGTTGGAAGGAGGATCCTTCACATGGCTATGGATGTAAGCGCTGGATGATGAGCATCAGGACGATGCTCCAGGTACTGCTTTGTATATGCATCAGGAGGATGTTGGATATGATCAGTTGGATCATGTATATGTATGTATGCATCATGTTGGATGTTGGGTATGATCAGTTGGATCATTTATATGTATATGTATGTACGCATCATGTTGGATGCTTGGACCATGTATCTATATATGTATCAGGTTGATACATTGTATGATCAAGTAGATCATGTATGTTGATATGTATCATGTATGATCAGGTGGATCATGTATTTGTATTTGTATAAGGTGGATACATTGTATGATCAGGTGGATCATGTATGATGATGTGTATCAGGTAGATACTTGGTATGCATCAGGTATATGCATTGTATGATCAGGATGATCATGAATGACGAGCTTCAGGATGTTGCTCTAGATGATATGCAGCAGGATGTTGCAGTGATGATGATCAGGATGATCATGTGTACATTAGGATGATGTATGGTGAGTATCAGGTTGATACTCTATGGCCGTGGATCAGGTTGTGCAGATGAGCATATAATTTGGCCCTAGGAGATTTGCAGATAGTCGTTCAAGGTTTTGCCTATGGCATGCAATCTGTCCTTGGGATATCTGGCAAATGCTATTTCGAGGTTTTGCTCTAGGAGGACATATAATTTGGCCCTAGGAGTTCTGCAGATAGTCTTTCGAGGTTTTGCCTATGGCATATAATCTGGCCCTGGGATATCTAGTGGATGCTCTTTCAAGGTTTTGTCCGATGTCATATAATATGTCCCTGGGAGATCCGATAGGTTGGGCTGTGTGCCCATAATAAGTCCTAGGATGCTCTTGCGAGGTTTTGCCATGACCACATATAATCTGTCCCTAGGAGATCCTATAGGTAGAGTTGTGTGCTCATAACAGCCTAGGATGCTCTTGCGACGTTTTGTGGTGGCCACATATAATCTGTCCCTGGGAGATCCTATAGGTAGAGTTGTGTGCTCGTAACAGCCTAGGATGCTCTTGTGAGGTTTTGTGGTGAGGTCACATATAATATGGCCCTCGGAGATCCTATAGGTAGATCCGTGTGCTTGTAACAGCCTGGGATGCTCCTTCGAGGTTTTGTGACGCACGTAATAAGTCCTAAGGTTTCCACAGTAGGGACAGTGATGATGAAGACCTGCAAGTGGTGGGCCTACATCCAGTATGAAAAAGTACTGGCTCTATAGAACTTCCTATGACAAGTAGATTCAAAGATTGATTGAGATAGCAGCAGCAGTGACGATGATGATGACTCGATGACGATTATCCAGTGACGATGATCCAGAGAAGATGGCTTGTGCTAGAAGACCTGTGTCAAGAAATACCTTCCTAGTTAAGAAGGAGTGTTGAAGTATATGTATCTTCGGAATGTATTTCACATATATGTATATTGTATTCCTATAGAGATGTTATTATTCCTCTATAGGGAAGTGTTGTCATTTATATTGTAAGTGTCGTAACTTATACTTGATGGGTTATTAGATCACCTTGTTGGGGTTGGCCCTGTATAAGTCATGTGGTTCAAAGGGTTATTAGACCACCCTATTGGCGGTTGACCATGTGGGTCAAAGGGTTATTAGACCACCCTAGTGGGGGTCGGCCCAGTCAGCATTATGTTAAGTGGTTAAGTTGAGGCCGACCTAGTTGAGTAAAGGTCAAGTCAAGTTAGTGTATAAATAGAGAGTGTGTCTCTCTCATTTTACACATTATATTCTCTCACTCACACTTGGGAGAGTGGTGCACTTGTGGAGGAGGAGGCTCTGCTACTAGGAGAAGACTATCTCTTGTTTTCTGGTTGTATCATTGCTCTATCTATCTCTGAGGAAGTTATTGGGGTTTTTCACCTTTATGGTTTTTACCAAGTAAACTCTGTGTCTCTTGTGTGCTTGCACTATTGTGTCCATGATTGATATGATATAGATTTGTTGTACATGTTGTTCTCTCAGTTAAGATCCTAGATCAGATTGAAGCAATTCTGAAAATTTAACAGAAAGAGGGGTATCTTTGTGGGTTACAGTGAAAGCTCGAAGGCTTACATAATATACTTTTTAGGGTTCAAGAAGATTAATTTCAGCAGGGTTGTAACATTTGATGAAAACTCAACATTCATCAAATCAAGAAAGACACCTGTTGAATATTATCAAGAACCCAAGGAAACTAGATTTCAAGACACTACCATGACTGAAGCAATTCCAGATGTTGATCGTGAAACTGAAGATCCACAACAACCTGTAGATCCACTGCATGAGGACAACTCTCACAAAAGGAAACCTGCATGGGCTAGAGAGCTCATTCAAGATGCGTAAATATTTGGCATTCTAAAAGAAGAACACAGAGCAAAGAAGAGAACCAGATCACATACCAGCTATGTTTCTTTACTCTGTGACATCATCAACAAAGAACCTTCCAGTTATGAAGAAGCAGTGGAAAAGAAAGAATCAAAGGATTCCATGATTGAAGAATACCAATCAATAATGAAGAATGATGTTTGGGATGTTGTCCCAAGACCTAAAGGGAAGTTTGTTGTGACTTCCAAATGGATCTACAAGATTAAGCATGCTGTAGATGGTAGCATAGAGAAATACAAGGCAATATTCGTAGCTCGTGGCTTCTCTCAGAAAGATGGAATAGACTATGAAGAAACTTTTGCTCCCATAGCTAGGTACACTTCCATCAAAACAGTACTTTCCTTAGCTACAGCAATGAAATGGAAGATACACCAGATGGATGTCAAGACTGCCTTCTTGAATGGTGTAGTTGAAGAAGAAGTGTATGTGGAGCAGCCACTCAATTTTGAAAAACATGACAGGAAGTCATATGTGTGCAGATTGAGGAAAGCCTTGTATGGCTTGAAGCAAGATCCCAGAACTTGGTATGGTAGGATGGACAGTTTCCTATCTAGTTTGGGCTTTACAAAGAGTAAAGCGGATTCCAACCTTTACTACAAAATTGAGGAATGGAATCTTGTGATTCTACTCCTGTATGTAGATGACCTATTTGTAACAGGAGATGACAGATTGATTGCTGATACAAAGAGGAAGCTTTCTGCCGAGTTTGATATGAAGGACTTGGGGGTGATGCGCTATTTTCTAGGTATGGAGGTGTGGCAGTGTACAGATGGGATCTTCCTTGGACAAGGGAAGTATCTTGTAGATATCCTGAAGAGGTTTGGGATGATGGATTGCAAGGCCATGGCCACACCTATGGCATCGAATCTGAAGCTTCTATGTGATGCTTCATCTGAGCCAATTGATGTCTCTATGTATTGTTAGATGATTGGGTCCTTGATGTACCTAATGAACATGAGACTAGATATTTGCTTTGCGGTGAACACATTGAGCTAGTTCCTGATGGATCTGAGGAGTGTTCACCTGGTTGCTTTAAAGCATATTATGAGGTACCTGAAGGGTATAGTTGATTATGGGCTCAAGTATGAAGCGAATCAAAAGTTTAACCTGCAGGTTTATGTTGATTTAGATTGGGTAGGCAGTGCTGCAAATAGGAAGAACACATCTGGGTACTGCTTCAGTATGGGATCAGGTGTGATCTCTTGGTTTAGTAGGAAGCAGTCCTACATAGCACTGAGTACAGCCGAGGCAGAGTATGTTGCAGCTTGTTCGGCTAGTTGTGAGGCAGTATGGCTTCGGAAGCTATTGTTTGAGTTATTTGATCTCCCGTTGGATGCTATTGGTATCTTATGTGATAAACAAAGTTGTGTGAAGCTGTCTGAGAACCTAGTGTTTCACGACAGGTCGAAACACAAAAAGATCAAATATCACTATATCAGGGATATGGTACAGAGAGGAGCAGTGAAGCTCATGTATGTTGCGATGGATGAGCAGATTACAGATGTGTTGAGGAAACCATTAGCCAGAGTGAAGTTTGAGTACTTCAGAGAGAGGCTTGGTGTTCTTTAGATTGATGACACTTGGAGGAAGAAGTGATGGACACATTTGGAGAGGCCATTCCAAGCATGTTGGAAGGAGGATCCTTCACATGGTTGTGGATGTAAGCACTGGATGATGAGCATCAGGACGATGCTCAAGTTACTGCTATGTATATGTATGTATGCATCATGTTGGATGATGGATATGATCAGTTGGATCATTTATATGTATGTACGCATCATGTTGGATGCTAGATATTATCGGTGGGATCATTTATATGTATTTGTATATGCATCATGTTGGATGCTTGGACCATGTATCTGTATATGTATCAGGTGGATACTGTGTATGATCAAGTGGATCATGTATGTTGATATATATATCAGGTGGATACATTGTGTGGATCATGTATCTATGTATGTATCAGGTGGATACATTATATGATCAGGTGTATCATGTATGATGATATATATCAGGTAGATACTTGGTATGCATCAGGTAGATGGATTGTATGATCAGGATGATCATGGATGACGAGCTTCAGGATGTTGCTCCAGATGACATGCAGCAAGATGTTGTAGTGATGATGATCAGGATGATGTATGGTGAGTATCAGGTTGATACTTTATGGCCGTGGAACAGGTTGTGCAGATGAGCATATAATTTGGCCCTGAGAGATCTGCAGATAGTCTTTCAAGGTTTTGCCTATGGCATATAATATGGCCCTGGGATATCTGGCAGATGCTCTTTCGAGGTTTTGTCCTGTGGCATATAATATTTCCCTGGGAGATCTGATAGGTTCGGCTGTGTGCCCATAATAAGTATTGGGATGCTCTTGCGAGGTCTTGCCATGACCACATGTAATATGTCCCTAGGAGATCCTATAGGTAGAGCTGTGTGCTCATAACAGCCTAGGATGCTCTTGCAAGGTTTTGTGGTGACCATATGTAATCTGTCCCTGGGATATCCTATAGGTAGAGCTGTGTGCTCGTAACAGCTTGGGATGCTCTTGCGAGGTTTTGTAGTGAGTTCACATATAATATGGTCCTGGGAGATCCTACAGGTCAGAGTTGTGTACCCATAACATCCTAGGATGCTCTTTCGAGGTTTTGTGATGCACATAATAAGTCCCGAGGATTCCACAGTATGGCCAGTGATGATGAAGACCTACAAGTGGTGGGCCTACATCCAGTATGAAAAAGGAATGGCTCTGTAGAACTTCCTATGACAAGTAGATACAGAGATTGTTTGAGATAGCAGCAGCAGAGACGATGATGATGATTCAAGGATGATGCATCGATGATGATCCAGAGAAGAAAACTTGTGCTAGCATATCTGTGTCGAGAAATACCTTCCTAGTTAAGAGGGAGTGTTGATGTATATGTAACTTCAGAATGTATTTCATCCATGTATTTCATTTATATATTGTTGTACTCCCATAGAGATGTGTCATTCCTCTATACGGAAGTGTCATCATGTGTATTAACAAGTGTCACAAGTATGAGAACTTGTCGATGGGTTACTAGACCACCATGTGTGGGGTCGACCCTGATTTATGTAATATATGGTTGATGTACCCATCTAGACAAGTCGGCCCCATAAGGTCACTGGGAAAATAGATCAAATATAAATAGAGATCGGGAGATATCTATTTGGATCACTCAAAAACTCATTCTTCCTTCACTCAGAAAGTGGCGCACATGTGAGGAGGAGGATCATCTGCTACTAGGAGACTATCTCTGTGTATTTTGGTTGTACTTTTGTTAATCCATTGCTCTCTTTATCTCGGAGGAAGTTGTGGGGTTTTTCACCTTAGGGTTTTCCTCATGGAAACTCTGTGTCTTTTATCTCTCATGCTTTTGCTTCTTGTGAAGATTGACATGCTTGTTATGATTGATATGCATTGATATATTGTACATGTTATTCTCTCAGTAAAGATCCTAGAGTATTGTGAATTAATGCTCAAAATTTAACAATCCTATGAGTCTTAACTTGAAGCATGCAATACGTGTAAGGTGGTTCACTCATTCTTATCGTCAACGGGCCCTAAGAACTTGATTTAGATACACTATGGGGTCTAGATCTTATACATCCTATTGCTAAAAAAATAACTGATTCCAAACACAATCCCTAAATCGATAAGATGTTAGGTAGAGTCGTTGTTTCCTAGTGATATCGATATAGGATTCAATCAAGATTTATTTACAAAGGTAGGATACCTTCATGCATTACTCTTTCATGTTCCATTAATCCGTTCATGATCACAACGACCATCATGAATCGTTGTGGTGATGGTCGTTGCACGCTAGAATGCATCTTATTAAATGAATAGTGTTCTTTTACATATTTATTCTTTGAATACCATCAAGTCAAGATGGAAAAATAGGACCACAGCCAAAATACCTCTGTTACCATTGAATGGAGGTTTTTTGCTTACAATGTTAGCCATTCATTGAGATCCTCTATATTTCAAGAATAATTTATTATTCTCTACTAAACAAGGCCAACCACATAAAGGTGGAAGATCTTATGGCCCCTCCCCCCCCCTCACATCACTCTCAATTCCCCATACTCAATGCATATACTTGAAAAAAAACATTATGTCCAAATTCATGCATATTTTATCATAAACAAACATTTTCCATTCATTGAATCAAAGCTATCATTCATTAAACCATCCATTCATTCAGTCATCACATCCATTCAATAGAAGCTGACATTCATTAAACTATTCATTCATTCATTAAGCCAAAAATCATGCATGACATTATATTATAAAAAATAATTACTCAATATTTCTTCAGTCACTAGTTCTTTCTAATTTTTTTTCTCTTTACAAAATCAAGAATCTCATCTTCTTGATCTTGTCCTCCAGTTCTTGGTGATTCATGAGCTTGTCATGATGTCTGCCTCGTAGAGTGCTCGCGACATGGATTTTGCCGCAAGGGGTTCAAATTTGCTGCAATAATGTGAAAATGTTACATTGATATATTTTGTTATTATACTGACAAGTATTTCATTTAAAAAAATATTACAAAGGTGTTTTTTTACCTGTTGTGGCCACATCATGTTCTTCATATTGTTGTCCAGGCTCAACCTGTACAGTGTGACCCTCTACATGCTTTGCAATTGAAATATGGAGAAGTACAATTAATGTTCACCATCTGCAATGCTATATATAAAATTGTATCATATGAATAAATTCATTACTAGGATTCGAAGCATGATATTCGATTTGTTGTTGTCCCTCCTTGACATTAAGGGGATCAATCATTGCTTTCCTACTCAAAACAAAGTCAATATTTTATGTCAATTATTTATAACGAATAGATTGCACAAGTAATAAATCTTCATTAAACTATATAGATTTTATATACCTCTTCACCATATGGATCAGTACCAGAAGACTTTGTTTGCCTAGACAAGATTTTTTGGTGTTCAACAACAAATCCAAAGCCATGTTGGAAACCAAGCTTCAAGTCTTCCTCAGTGGGTAGTTCTTTAAATCGGTCAGCCTGCGTATTTGCATAATGTTGTTAATTTACATGTTGCATTGCAGTAAAATGAAAAATAATTCGCAATTTATTATTTGGATGCATTATTGTTTTTTCAAAACTTACAATTCGTGATGCCAAATTCGAATAACCACCAGGCCCAAGCTTTTGCTGAAATTTTTTTTCCAGTCTTGCCTTTGTGTCCTTTGATGTGTCTGTAAGCCTATGCAAGTGATGAAATACATTAGATGTTCCAAAGTCAATATAAAAATCAATAATAATAAGGTTTACAATTACATTGTGGAAAGTACTGCATACCTCCATGTGCCTAGTGTTAGCTTTCCTTCTTTTCCCAGAGACCTCTCCTTTCCATATTCGACTAGAACTTTACACTCTCTTGCTAGAATCATCAGAGGGCGCTCATACCTAGGGTTCCTTTTTTTAAGTGAACCCTATATTGGTCTCAGACAATATTCATATGTTGTCCAGCCTTTTTCAAAACCGTGGCTCGATCGAAGGTCTCGTTGCCGAACATGCTAACCAACTGATTAGTGAGCTCATCTTTTAAATTCTTCGTTTGTCTATCCCACATTGTGTGGATGGTGGACCCAAAGATATCAAAGGAAAAATAATTCAGATGTTTATAAAAAGATCATTTCCTGCAAAATGATCATGCCATGATCATAATTAGTTGGAAAAAAATGTTTTACTGGTATATTACAATCAAATTATAAACACTAACTTGAGCAACGTATAATTACCTGGGATCTTCTCTATATTTATTGGAATGAGATCTTCGTTCACAAAAAATGTTGTCTTGATTGTTCCCGTGCTAGTGACACGGGAATATCTGGGAAATGTAGCTTCGGCAATATCAATACTAGGAGTCTTGGCGTCAACCCCTTCTTCTGGACGATCTGGTGTGCATCGGTCACTAGCGGCCGGTGCACTCATAGCTGGCATATAGGGTGTTGTGGAACGTGTTTTCAACTTTTCAGTCGGTAACAATGATGAATGATTCGATGCATGTGGATTCATTTGCTCATAATGCAATGTCTCTCAACGAGCATCACTGGGGCCAACACCACCTTGACCATTAGTGTGTGGTCCCAAAAAATCATGTAAATACAAACCACATGTTATAAGTTCATTATCATATAAAAGTCAAAATTGTAAGCTTATAAATAAATTTATATTATGATTCAAGATTTCCCAACTTACATTAAGGGCTTGAGATCTCTTTTTCAACACTTCAATCCTAGCTTTAATCTCGTATGTTTGCGGAATTTTGAATAACAGACAAAGGATATTCGCACTGATTTTTTTCAAGGTCTTCTCTATCACCTTAACCCAGTCTAGAGCTGAACCAATTATGTCAGCATCTACCAATAAATCATCCACTTCAAAAGCTATTGATCATTGTGATGCTCTTTCATACAGCGAATCATTGGTCTGCAACAAAAATATATAAAATACTACTAAGTTCTATCATGATAGATTCCTAAAATGATATTAACAAAACTTATATATCATGATAGATTCCTAAAATTACAACTAGGTTTAACTTATACCAATCATGTATGATTCAAGGTTATTGATATTTTCTTACTTGTATTGTGTAATGAAAATGTGATGCATTACTCCATTCCCTGAGCTTACTTACAACTGTCTATCAATTGTTGAAATTATTCATGCATAAGCTTCAGTACATTCTAAATGTCCCTAGTTTCAAGAAATTTGATAATATCAGCCACTTCTTCAATATATCTAGTTTTCATCTGTTATTTCCATTTGCATTTATCCTTCATTCTAAAATGAGATGTGAATTTCCTATGCATGAACACCTTTAATTTGTAAAATATTGTGTATGATCTAGTCCATTTAAAGTTTCTACAAAAAGAGAATTAAATAATTTCCATAAAGATATCGCTATGGTATCTATAAACAAATGCGCTTCTATCATGCCCGGGCGTGAGTCAATTCAGCCTAGTTCACCTCTCGGACCAACATGAAAAATGCCAACCATACTAGGGAACACAAGTGAAAGAAATATTACCCCTGTTACAAATTGAAGACAGTCCGAGCTCTCCTCGGTGAATCAGGATAGACATCGTGGTTGAATCTTCACCTAGCGACTCCATTGGATCAATCTAGTTCCTAGTAAGAGACATATAAGATCCAATCCTCAATCAAAGGAATTATGGATGTTACCAGACTCTTGAACTCACTAGAGGAACATTCGTACTACTCAAGGGAGAGGTATTCCTCTTTTAAATTCTAATGTGATATCTCTTAGAATAATAAATCACGAAGTGCTTGATGATTTAAATAATTTCATAATCTGCAGAACATTCCTAAGACTCCTTTAAATACAGTTCTTGAACCTCAGTTCACTTCTCTGATATCATCTGCTAGCATATCTAGATCTGATCATTCTTTTATTCCACCTCAAAGAAACTTGCTCACTTTTCAAGCTTAGAATATTATCCTAGAACATTTAAAAATGGTTGGTAGAGGACAAGGAAATCCACCTCCTGTTGTGAATTCATGGCTAGCCAATAGGTTTCGTGCTTTAAATTTTCCAAATAATCTTCATGATATTCCTAAAAAATACCTGAAGATTTTATCTAAATATGATGGAGAAAAATATATTATAGTCGAAGACCACATCTCTAACTTTCAAGGTTTCACAGATGACTTTCTTATTGAAGAAGATGATATGTTCATGAGGCTTTTTGTGCAATCTTTGGGAGGAGAAGTCAGAAAGTGCTTTAGAACCTTACCTGCAAATTTTATAATATTGTGTATGTTACAATGATTAACTAATTAAATTTTAATTTGATATGGTAACTACTATGTCTATGTTGAGTTACTTGCTGGTCAAGAATTGACACGATTTTAGAATGACCCATAATAAACTATTAAATGACATAATACTAATGTCTTTGTTAATGTATGGGTGTACACAGGACACTCTAAGAGAAAATGATTTTCATCTTCAATGCTCAGTCTCACAAAATGGAAAATTATTTCCACCCACGACGTTTTAGGAATTGTTCAATGCCCTGTTTCACTATGGAGCTCATGAGAGTTTGCTTTTAATTTTCTTCTTTGAACTAGTCAATCATTTGCAAAAATTGTACTTGTACATCATGAACCTAGTCATAGCCATGCTCTTGATGAGCGAAAGACCCGTTACATCGATTAAGAGAGTATGGGGTAGGGCATATTTCGTTTAATTGTGCGGTTATAATTTATAAAATGCTTAAGGATTTGCTTAGTGTTTCTCCAAGATTCTCCAGAGCTGATACAACCTCAAACTTCACAACCATACAATATAATGCCACGTGACAAACTTTACAACCATACAAGATAACTAGTGTGACTAGAGTTTCAAAGATGAACATCTTTTTATCCAATTATATTAGGAGGTTGGAAACATTTTATAGTCGACAAGATAAAATATTGTATATTAAGTATACTATGTTTAAGTTTAGTGTTTTAACAATCTAAATCAATTATAAATTATAATAGAAATATAATTTATTTATATTATTATTATTTATATTGTTTTTCTATTAAAAGTTAAGTTGATCGAGGATTACATTTTGAATAATAGATTGTGACAGAAATTTCTTACATATTATTAAAGTTATTAAATGACATTAATAATCAATGTTTGTTATTATTAATAACTTGGATTTTCATTATAAATTGATATTATATTAACTATTGTGTCTAGGTTGAGTTTCCATTGTAAGTCTAGGATATTGACATCATTAAATTAGAGTCAAACCTATAATTTTGTCGAATTATGCCATAATATCAACATTGTATTTGTTACTACAACAATTTTAATTATTGTCATAGTAACTAATTTGATCTTTCTTATTATGATGTTTTATTTTAGGAAGTTGACACCACTTTATAGTTGACGTCGGATTTAAGTGTAGGCCATAAGAAATACTTTTGCAGAATAGCAAGTGTCTTTGCTACTCCAAAATGTCTGGCAGTCTTGTTGTAGTGCGCGTCCCAAATGAGCTGCTGTCGTTACTCACCAGTCGTTACACAAAGCTGTCCATGCTTGTATAGAAAGGTGTCTTTCAAGAAATAGTCGGAGTCTGAGGTCGACAACTTGTTAGTCTGTAACTAGTGGTATACTACTGAGAAGTGGTTGTTGTCCTCGTACAACTGTGGCCAAGTGGTTGTGTCGTATCCTTGCATACTCATCACTGTCAAAAGGAGAGTAATGGGTTGTCGACTGACTGAGGCAATATGCGACAGTGTTAGCCTTACCTTTCCGATACTTAATCACCAACTGGAATTGTTTTAGGTAATTAATCCACTTGAGTTGTCGGTTTGTCTAAAACTTTGATTGTGTCGGAGCAAACTATAGAGGTTTTTTATCAGTAAGAATGATTGTTTCCTTCCCAAGGATGTAATGCTTCCATTACTTGAGAGCTTGCACAATGGCGTACAGTTCTTTTTCGTACGTCGAGTATCTTCTAACTGTATCGTTAAAAGTATCGGGATGAAAAGCGACTGGGTGACCAGATTGAGTGATCACTGCGCCCAATGCATAGTCCGATGTATCCATCTCAATCTCAAAGGGATACTGCAAATCAAGTAGCACAAGTACTGGTGCAGTGCAGAGCCTGTGTTTGAGATGTTCAAAAGGTCCTTGATGTGTTTCTCTCCATTGAAAGTCATTTTTCCCATTTTCGTTCATCGACTGATTCAAGGTCCAGGCTATGTGACTTTAGAATCGTCGGTAAAAATTCTCCAAACCAAGAAAACTTCTTAGTTCTTGAATGCTTCTAGGAATGGGCCAATCTTTAAGGATCTGTACTTTGTTTGGATCGACGTGAATGCCTACAGAATCAATTACATACCCCAAATATTTGATGTTAGTCATCGCAAAAGAGCACTTGTCCATATTTAGATAGAGCCGATGTTGTTGGAGAGTGTCGAGGACTTGTCGGAGATTTTCGACATGTTCATCCCATGAATGACTGAAAATCAATATGTCGTCTAGATAGACAATAACCCATTTTCCGATGAAAGGTCGAAGAACGTTATCCATATGTCGCATGAAGGTCGCAGGTGCATTGGTTAAGCCGAAAGGCATGACTAACCATTCAAACAATTGTTTCTTGGTATTGAAAGCAGTTTTCCACAAATCTGAGGGCTTGATTGGAATCTGATGGTATCCCGACTTGTGGTCGAGCTTAGTAAAGAATTTATCATCTTTCAGACAGTCGATGAGCTCGTCTATCCATGGTAGAGGGTACTGATTCTTCACCTATATTTTTTTCAGAGCTCTGTAGTTGATGCACATGTGTCAAGCCCCGTCTTTCTTCAGAACTAGGACGACTGGACTTCCACAAGGAGAGGAGCTAGGTTGGATGTGACCTTTGTCGATTAATTCTTGGATTTGTCTGTGAACCTGGAAACAAGTTTGATGTAATGTTTTACCTGGCAATGCTAACGTACTCCGTCCGGAGCTTGAAAGAGGTTTTGGTACTCATCAACAATACGATCGACTTGTTGCTTCTGTAGCGGGAGCTCGATCAAACATATGCACTGCTGAGAAACCACAAGATTTCTTCTTTCTTCATAGAACTAGGGATTTTTCACCGTGACATTCCAGCTTCTGCATACGGCTGCGAGGTTATTGTGGCATGTATAAGGCACTCTTAGCAGACATTCTCGACCTAATTCCTCTTGAAGGGCCGGAAAAAGGTCCATATCAAATGGCACTATAGGCTAGCATAATACAAACTGATATTATTGGGAGGGAGTTTGCTAATGATTCTATCGGAGGGGATGGGAGGGGAGCAGAGCATGAAAATGAAACTTGCAAATTAACTCTGTAGGCCTCGGCTTTAAAAAAAATAGATTGGCAGCAATAGGTAAAAAATATTATAGTAGTAATCTTAGGGTACTATCTTTTCTGTTTAGGTGTCTCTAACTAGTTTAATTATGGTTAAGTGATAAATTTATGGGAGTTTTTTATTATCTCTCCATCCATTTCCAATTTAAGAGTAGGCTAGTCTTGGGTATCTAAAATTGAAATCTTTAAGGTGACATGTTCAAGTGTGATAATCGAGTAGTACTTGATTTTGAGTCAAAATAATATGGTTGATAATGGTTGATCAACTTTAGTCTATATTTAACTAGAGGTGATGATGAATGACAATTTTGGTGAATGATTCAACATCAATGGTTATGGTTAATTATCTTTGATTTTGGTGGATTATCATTGACCATGGTTAAATATGATCAACCATGTTTGACCATGTGTTACACATGTGGGGAATATGTGGGGTAGGGTATGTACACATTTCTAGATGTAGAGTTTAGGAGTCAAATTGTTGGGTGGGGGGGTCACTTGTCCCACAAAACAAGGGAGTCTCATACACCAATTTGGTGTTTGACATGCCGTAACCTTAAAAATAGATTATTATCATCCTCATCCTCATCATCATCACCATCACCACTTTACCATTTTTAATGTTTATTTGGTTGATTATGATTCACTATATTTGAACATGGTTGATAATGTATGGCTTTGTCGTCAAATTGTTGTGGGGATGGTTCCTTTGTCCCATAAAACAAGGGAGTCGCATACACCAATTTGGTGTTTAACTTAGATGTGATCTTAAAAATAAATTTTTATTATTACTATTAAGGTTTAGTTGTTTCAATATGGTTCAATATATTTGAACATGGTTAATAATGTATGGCTTTTGAAGATCATCGTAAAATTATTAACCATAGATAACTTTGTTTGACATAAGTTTTTAGTAAAAATGAATAGTTAAATATTTTATTCCCGTAATGATAATGAATAATCAATGGCCCTCTCTTTTTTGTCTTCATCATTTATATTTTTATCATTTGTTGAAGGCTTAAGCATATTGATTTTAGAGGTTAATAGAGAATAGCATATAAGAGGTATAACCTGATTTGATTTATTTCTCCATTGTTATTTATTTATGACATCATGATTTTTTTAACAAGGGTCTCTTAAGGAGATGATTCAATCACAAATATATCATAGATCCTTATTGTATAGAAACAAATATGAAAAATAAATAGTTCTTTGTAATGGTTTGGAGAGGGATATATTTCTAAGTTCTTTATACCCTATAAAACCTAGGTTAAAGAGCAATCACACCAACCAAAGAAAAAATAACTCAAATAATATTCAATATCAAAAAACACAATAAAAAAAAATAGAAAGTGAGATAGTTCTCTTTGGCAAGAAAAAGGCTTAATTTATATTCGAATACAAAGTGTCCACCCAAGATGAGAGAATATTAAAAATTTTCTATTGCATGAAGCTATAGAGTTGGGAAGATGCATCTAAATGTCCATGCATAATTATGCTCAAGTCAAACAAGAAATAGAAGTAAGGAACCCACAATGATTTCTTGTTGAGTTGGTTAATGGATGCATCCTCCTTAGGGAAGATGCCTAGGTTGACTACATGGTCTTTGCATGGTCCACTAAGTTGTATATGGCCTTTGAGAAAGCGGTAACCTCCTTGGATTTATTATTCGGGACCTTATATACATTTGTTCCTCTTGATTTAGTTTGAAAATATCATTTCTTTCTAATCAATGTAGGAGTGAGAAATACCTAGAAGCAAGTGGAAATACCTAGAAGAATGAAATAATTGATGATATAGATACCCTCCATGCCCCTCATTTTAAAATGGGGACCATAAGAGATTGAGCTACACTAGGATATTGTACTTCATCCAAAGATCTATAAAATCTTATGTCTACAGCCTTGTATTTCTCTAGTTGAGCTACACACTTTTGAAGAGAATATGGTTTTCTACAACATATCGCATTTTCAATTCAAGTCCAAGGGAACGACATAGTTCAACTGTCTTCCTACAATGTGTATAATCAAAGTGGAACAATTAGTGTAGAGTGACCTACTTATCATTCTTTTGAAATGAAGGTGTGAAGCTGTGTATTAGCACGTTGAGTATGGATCTTCTTTGCTGCATTGAACTCCTCCTCCTACTACATTTTATTGATGTCTCTCTTGCTACATTGGCGTTTTATTTCTAATACATTGCTGCTGTTGTGGGACTCAAAATAACTTGTGTTTTGGTAGCCATCATTGAATACATACTTTATTGCTAGTGCACTCTTTTAGTGCTAGTTCTCACACCTCAGTGGACAAGGATATCAATGCGTGGAAAACAATTTGTATATTGGATTTTGCTAGTACATTGATTGGCGGTGCGTTGAATGCATTGATGTCTACAATGGTATCTCTTCATCCAACAAGTTATGGTTTCCACACGGCTTCCAAGGTCTCAAAATATCAATGATATACACCTTGCTTCAAGATTGGATTTTGATGGTCATCATTCCTTTCTTTTTTACCAACCCATCATAAGTGACATCTTTTGACAAGTTCATCTTTAGAAGCACTATCATGATTAGCAACTCGTCTTAATTTTGAAACACTTTCCTCTGTCATCTCTTGTTCATGCTTCTTTTTGGAAAGAACTGGAGGCATTATATGGTTGCGGAGAAAGATATTTACTAGTTTTACAGTATTTCCATGATCTCTAAACTCACAAGGTATAGATTGTTCAGTTTGAATATCTTGTATAGTATTCATATATCCACAAAAGAATAAACTTGGTTTTTTTGATGCATCTAATAGATCATTTCATTCTCCTATTTACTCCAATTGAATAAGGAAGCCTCACTTCAAAAATAACTGCAAGAATAATTTGATAAGTTGGACTCAAAGTATTTATTTTCCCATATTTTTTAATAAGTAGCTGTGATAAATAGTTCATGCATGAAATACTATCAATTTACCCTTTAATGCTTTTGGTAGCTTGGTTGGCTTAACCGCACTCATTCATAAAACGTATTTAGTGTATCTCTCCTTTATCTGAATTAAGCACTAATCCACACCACCATTTTCGGTATTCACAAAGTTTGTGTTTCTTGATGATACATTCAGTATTGTTGTTGCATTAGGGATATTGAGTTATTTACTACATGCATACATTCTCATATTGGAGACAAATGAAGAGAAAGTTGTGACCTCTGCTTTGAAGCTATTGTGGAAACTTTGAATTGGATCAGCCTTCAAGAAAAAAATCCAATTGATTGCATTGGCTAAGTAGAGAAATTGTTGGTTGACAATGCTACATCAACTAAGAGAATTTTTGAGTTGAGTACACTTTGGAAGTTGCATATTAGTACACTCAAATAGAGAGTCTTATTTATGATCACGCAGGTGATAATGGAATACATACTCTCAACCTTAAGTGTGCCTCCTGCCATAGCTTGCAGCTAGATTGGGGAAGTTATATTTTTTTATTTGCTTCGATTGTCATATCTCTAATTTTTGTTACAGGATTGATCAAAATTGTGTCTGCATAATCTCTCGTATTTCTAACTATTGAAAGACGACATCTGTTGTGCTGAAGATTGAACGTTGCTTTTATTGAGTTGAGGAGATGTGCATTTAGTGTGGAAGAAATTGGATTTTTGGTGTAACTTTGGTCTAGCCTCAAATGTGAATAAGCCAAACAAAGGAGTTTTGGGTGTTGAAATATCATTGGAAATCGTGTGTAATGGAGTCCTAAGAGCTTGCAACATAGAGATTGCACTATATTGTAGAGATTAAATTGTAGATGAACTCAAAGCGTTTTTAGAGTGTATTGCAAGTGAATTGGAGAGACTGTAACCAAGATTTATATTGTCTGTCGCATTAGCTTGTGGAGACAAATTTTCATGAGTTTTATGCAAAAATCACTATATTGAGATTAAAAGGAGAGATTATAGACCATCTTGTACGATTTTCCTAATATTTCCAACTAGCTTGATGTAGTAGATTATATTGTAAAGTTTGTCGACTCGAGAGATTGTTATCGCAAGTCTCTTGAGGATTGTGAGGAGTAGCTAGCAACATAAATTTGGTTTCAGTGGCCTTAACAGTATCACCGCACATCAAAACAATCATAAAACATTTTTTGGTAAATCACTCATCATTTCAGTTTTAGAAGTCTGCAAATTGTTAATCTACTCTAGTTCATCATTGGTACTTGTATTTTTCCTTCAAGTGTCAGATAAAATTTCATTGTAATCTACAAGTCTGATTGTACTTGGGTGCACTTTCGGTTGACCCCGACACCTGTTTCATTTTCTGAGTCAAATTATTGTTGTTGAGTTTTGTTTGTAAAGGGTGGATTTGTAAGAAGCCCTCAATCACATGGTGAAATTAAATGGTTTGGTAAAGTTACTGAACACTCTACTAATCTCCTTTTTGAAAATACTATAATTGTCGAAAAGATTATTCTCACTTGATTTTTTATAGAATGAATCACAACTCATATGAGAAAAAAATCTTTCTGAACTTGTTCATGTTCAGAATAATCCTCTTTATGACTATAATTCGAAGCTTGCAAAGATTGATAACACTTCAGAAGCACATGAGCAAATCAATGGCACCCCATCAGAAGTGAAAGAAAATGAATATGGAGTTATGCTTACAAAGGTTTTGCTTGTTCCACCCAAGGCCATCATCAGACCATGGGAAGAGATCATCGACAACAAGCACATAACTAGTCTTCGATATGTCAAAGAAGTGATAGTTGACATTCCTTATTTATCCAATCCCATCCAGTTTTAGAGTGTTGGATTCCTCAACAAGAAGTCATCTTCATCCACATCAGTTCAGAGTTCGAGATGTCAACAATATGATCAAGTTGTCCACATGAAATATCATTGCTTTTATCTTCACCCTTGTAAGCATTGTGGAAAACATACACACTCATCAAGTAAATGCTTCAGTTTGAAGAAACTTGCAAGAAAGAAGATTCTCTATGGGTGGATCGCGTCTTGGAAATGGTCATAAATATACAAGAAGATTTATAAGTCATACTGAAGAGTTCATTCATGAGTATTGACACATATTGCAATTGAGACATCTTCTTCTCCTCGCATTTCTCCTGACAAGGGGGAATAAAGACCATCAATAACAAGCAAGCGAGTACAAGAAAGATGGAACAAGTGATCCTGTGAAGAGCTATGTTTGACTAAGCTCTATAGTTCATGGTCATCCTAAAACCACCCGTATTGAGATCACCTTCAATTAGAAGAAGCCTGTGCAAGCTTCTAGCTAACTTGGAAAAATTCTTTTAAGCTGGAAATGTTCAACAAGCTGAAACTGCTCACTTCATGTTTTCATCTCTCCAATTTGTTTTTGGTCATCCTAAAACCACCATTATAGACATAACCTCTGATCCTTTCAGCCAAGTTCCATAGAACCTCCGAGCGAGTGTTGTCTCCAAGTTCAAGAGTTTGTGGTTAGCATTAAACCACACACATAGTAGAATATTTCAGTTTCTGTTAGCCCATTTCGGTTGATGGTCAACCAAAACCATTCCTTCAGAGGGCTATTTTATTTAGTAGAATCATGTGCAAGCTTCTAGATAAGCTTCTTGGTAAAGGATGTTCGAGATGGAAATTTTCAACATGTGGTAGTTGTCCACTTCAACCTATTCAACTCTCTTATTTTTCTTTGACTCATATACACCCTTTGGATTAAGGGCGGTGTTAACACTCAAAAATTGTTCACTAGGTAATCTCCCTAGTCACATAACCCATTTATCCATTTTTCCTACATTTGTGGCCTCCAAAAATACCCAAATCCCTAAATTGGTAACCAAATGGGAAAAAATAATTATTTCCATAAACAAATAACGAAAATCCTTAAAAAAAGGTTAAAATCCCATAAGAAGGGTCCAAATCCCCAAAAAAGAAAAAGAAAAAGGGGAAAAAGTCAAAACAAAATAAAAAAGGAGGGAAACTCAAAATACCACTAGCCAATACAACTGGTTTCCCAAAACCATGGGTCAATACTCCACCACCTAAAATCGCTATAAAAAGGTGATGGAGACCCACCATTACATACATCTATCACTCTTCATACCCTTATGCGGCCAAAATTCGTATTGAACTCTGGCCTACCTTTTTGAGCTTTCGCTCCCATTTAGTGGAGTCTTGGCCACCATTTGAACATTTGGAGAAGAGCAAGGAACCTTGGAGACCCAGAGCACTACTCTTCGTACAATTGCGAGGACCCCCATCACCTCACCTTCTGAGCTAAATCCATATTGTAAACCATTTTTACACATTAATACAAAATCAAATTCTCATTTATGGGTTTATGTTCATTTATTTTCTTATGACACTAATTAGTTAGATTTGCTTTTACTTTTATTTTCATTCAGACATAATATATTTTTGAAAATGCTACTAAGGGTTCCATAATCCTTATTAGGTGCGCCTTTGCACAGGCTAGTGTGAAAACACTAGCTACAATTTTTCGTGACTCCAATTGGGTCGGTATGTTCAATAGTTCTTTTTAGTTTTTGTCGGGCCGAGGTTGAGACAAAGTTTTGAAAACACCTTTTTGAGATAAGCAAGGAAAACTGAGCTGAGCACAGCTTAGAAAGATAATTTTGTCTAAGTATTGAGGATGCTATGAAGATGTGCGCAGCATCCAAGTTTTGGTCAGGCTGCGAAGCTGTGCGCAGCATCTAAATTTTGGGAAGCACTGCGAAGACCATTGCTACGAGGAAGCAGTGCTGGGAAGCAATCAGAACATGTGGAACTAGCAAAGCAGAGTGCTAGACATGAATCAGGTGCAGATGTTGGATGGACCGGTAATGGTCTATTTTTGGAAAGATGCTCCAGAAGTGCCAAGCGACGGGCATGACCAAATCAGGCAGGAGGCCAATGCACGAGACTGTTGAAGAAAGCGACGTCTTGGCATGCTTGGTGGGCGAAACCATTAGAGGTGAATGGTTTAAAGTAGGCGACTTGTTGGCACGCGTGCGACAGGAAGGCTGATAGCGACGGATTGAAGATGTGGCAAACTACCATGATGCAGCAGATGCTACCAGATGCCAGCAAGCCGGTTTAGGGAAACCGGTGCAGTTTGTAAACCCTAAGGGTTTTGGGTTTAGGTCTTCTATTTTGTAAAGACATGACCTGCGGGCATGATCTATTTAAGAAGATAATTTTGTATGGGATGGGGTTGTTCAGAGTTGTTGTTTAGCTAGCCAGTTGAGTGCTAGAGTTAATCTTGATATGACTTTTGTATTGTAAAATATCTTAATTCGAGAAGATTGTAAAGGATTTGCAACTGTGTGTGCAGAATCCTAGTTTTGAGAAGAAGGATAGTCTGCAGCTGAGTGCACAGACTAAGAACGGTTGTCCCCATCCCTTTCTAAAGAAATATATTACCAACCGTTCTTGTGGATGTAGCTTCCCACCTGGGGGAGTGAATGACGTTAAATCTCTTGTTGTGTGATTGTAGTTATGAATGAATACTTGTATTTTCTGTCAATGAAGATCTAAATGTTTTCTTGCATACTGTTATGAGAGAGCTTTTATATGCATTTTCCGTTAAGAGAAGTATGGAAATGATATGTTAAGCTCGCATGGATAGTTGAATGGTGAACATTTATTCTTGTGTATGAAGACAGCAAATCAGTCAATTCGTTAAAGTATTTTCTTACGCGCAGCAAAGAAATGTATAATTGTGGATTAGATCATTCGGCTATGTTTGAATCATGATATCTTGAGTTAATGAATGAATGTTAGACGACTGGACGGTTAAGTGTCTGAATGAATGGATGAGTGATATTCATTTCAACACCGTAAGTATTTCCAAGGTAATCAAAGTGAAAAATAGAGTCAGAGTGTTCACAGCTTTAGTGGAAGTCCTGCGGTAGAAGAACATAGTAGTGCGGACTGCAGTGTTTCCCATCGTTGTGCAGTCTCACCTCGCAAAAATTACCCTTTGTGGTGTTGCATAGTACGTCCGTCCAAGCAGCTCATCACTTACTATGGAAATCTAATTCTGCAGTACCTCATAGATACACCTCGGGTGAGACCTCAGCCTGGTTGCAAGTTGTTGCCGAAAGGGCTAGTGCGAAAGGTTTTTGTTGGTCAAAGGGGAAACCTCAAAGAACCTAGGTCTTATAGAAAACCTCTGGGTCAGTTATAGCCAACAAATGGCTCCATGATCGAGCTATAATCTGTGGTGAGTTGCAATCATGATGTGTGATGAAGAATACCAGTTCCGGGAAGGCTCTGATAACTAGCATCCTGAAAAGACAAAAATCCAAGCTTGGTGGGACAAGACTATAAGAGACTTTAAAGACAAGAGAATAGACATCCGCATCTAAGTGACATACAGAGGTCAGATAGATATCTATTCAATGATATTCAAGATATTTTCTTGGCATCATTTCCCAACGACCTGCATTCGTGGATCTCGTGGCTCGCAAAGAAGAAAACTTGTTTTCAAGGAGGATTTCCTATAGAGTGGATTCCTGAGCTCACGGAGCAGCTCAAAGAAATAGACAACCCATTGGTGTGCGCAGTCGATTTTTGGGTTGATCATATGCTAGAAGGCTTCGTAACGGAATTTGCTGTAGACACACTCAAATCCTACAACCAAGCATAAGCAGAATTTCTCGGAGGTTTTCAAGGTAAGTTCCTGAATAATCTCAGTCTATACATTAAGATGCTGTTAGCTGAGAAAGGTGTTTTAAGATTGCAGTAATATTCTTAAAGTTGGTCATGGTAAATAGTATATTTAGTGATTCGGATGAAGAAACACATAATCTTAGATGTGGTAAGAGATATAATTTTAATAAGAAACTTGGAGGCCCTAGACTCCATATTAATACTAAGATCCCGTGTAATGTTGATAATGAAGCCGCACCACCATTCACCCCCGAGAAACTACCGACTGCAGAGACCGCACCATATTTTTCTAAAAACCCACCTAAGACTCATCCCTCTCCGAAGAATACTCAATCCACCCTGCAGAAGACTCAGTCTAGCCTGTCTCTCCCAATAGTCCCATTTGTATTTACTGCGTAGAGCCCTTTATAGCAACCGTGCACTAATTTGGGCACCCCACCACCTAGTAGCACAATGGAAAATACAAATATGAAGCTACCTATATTCAGAGGAACTGGCTTAGAAGACCCTGATCAACATTCATTTCTTTGTGAATTCGTATGGAGTGTAAGACAAATCTAGGATGAAGCAGTGAAGAGAGCACTGCTCATCACCACTTTCAGGGACAGAGCGTTACATGGTTTATGAAATACTCTACCATACAGCTGAGAACCCTTGCAGAAATTAAAGCTGCGCTCATAGAAGAATTTAAGAAACCTAAATCTGAATCTTAGTGTATAACCGAGTTGAAAGAAATAAAGTAGAAACCAACTGAAATGGTTTGGGAGTTTGATCAGAAGTTCAAGACCCTATTTAACCAAGTGAGCTTTGTTATAGCTCCGGAAAAGAACAAGGAATGGTTCATTGTTGCACTATTGCCCCATATTAGGTTACCATTGATGCGGCAAAAGGTTGAGTCCGAGGAAGAGGCCTTGGAGATCACAATGAAGCTAGAGGCTTTGCCGATTGGTGAGACTAGTTCTGGGATGTGTCAGATCTAGAACCAGCTGACCACCCTGACACTAGAGTTGCAAAGCATGAAGAATGGCAAAGAACAAAGGTACAAACCTAGACATGAGGTCTCGTGTACAGCGTGTAAAGGAGAAGGCCATGAAGGAGCATTGCCCGTTATTCCGCGACTATCTTAACAGTGGTGCGCCAAACCCATTGAATCAGAATCAGGCCCCGTGGTGTGAAATCTGTAGAACCACATGACACAGAACTAAAGACTGTTATCTTATACATAAATATGTGAAAACACCTAAAAATTTATACTGCAATTTCTGTAAATGAGTTGGACATGATGAATCCAACTGCCGTGCATATGAATTAATGAATGAAAGAAAACGGGACATGGATTCAATGAGAGGTGATGGCTTGTACCATGTACAAGAAGATACCCAGCCGAAACAATAGAATGCACAATATGACCAAGGAGGATACAGAGCTCGTGGTGGTGGATACCATGGCAGAGGAAGAAATGCTGGCCTGGCGCAGGGAAGAGGCCGTGGCCAGGTCATTTGTTATAATTGTTTCCAACCAGGTCACGTATCTAGAGATTGTGTTAACCCCTGTACTATGTGTAATTATTGTAAATCATTTGACCATGCTATTGAAGATTGTCCAGTGCTAGAAGTGGAAATGCAGAAAAGAAGATGGACAGATGCGCCAAATACGAACGCCCAATGGATCGCACTAGAGAAACGACAAGAAAACCTGAGCATCAATGTGGTCACGCGCAGTGGCACTCAGATAGGCCATGACAGCGGAGAAGAAGCTTCCACATCAGGGGAGGCTCACACAAAGCAGTCTCCTCTTGAGATAGTATGGATAAGAAAAGCTCCGGTAAAAATACCTGCTATTGATCTACAAAAGAACAAGGAAGTCTTTATCGACGCACAAGATAGCTTCAGAGAGCCAACAATAGAAACACAGAGGATCCCATTGCGTAGTCAAGCACCGCATGTTGAAGACATGCCAGCGGCCTATGAAAAAAAAAGCACCACGACGGATGTCAGCACCTCCATTGCGCATTTCTTGCGAAGTTGCATGAAGTTATTGAAAAGGGAAAATGCCATAGTAGAGCTATAGAAGCTCATCAACTAGTATGAGCCACAGACCGAAACAGAGGCTTCTGATAGTGCAGTTCATCACATAAGGAAGCATAAAAGAATGGGCCGAGAAATAAGACTTACCGCGCAGAGTGGAGATTTTTAAATGGATGAAGTCATCCTTGATCTGAGATCTGAAGTAAATGTCTTAACTAAGCAGACATGGCAGCAGATGGGTGGACCAAAGTTGTCATGGTCACCTATCCAGTTAAGAATGGCTAATCAAGAGAAAGTCATACCTTTTGGTTGCTTAGCTGACGTGATAGTCGACATCGATGGAGTCCAAAGTCAGACAGACTTTGAAGTTATCGAGATTGTGGATGATAGTCAACCTTTTCCTGCACTACTAGGAATTGACTGGGCTATGGATAACTTGTCTATCATAGACTTAAAATCAAAGAAGATGATATTTGAAGGAAAGCATCTTAGGGTCATCGCACCGTTGGATCCTGCCGATGGTGGCAGATACAGTGAGCCGATTCAGGAGGAATCCAAGGCTCAAGACTTGGACAGACTATACTAGCTCACAGTGAACCAGGAAGATTATATCAATCCTACCACAGATGGCACACTCAGTTGGAGATGTGACAACTCCTGCATTTCTGAGTCAGAGGCAAGGCTGGAAAATTGGAAAAGCCAAATGCATAAAGTATCAGCAAGAAGGTGCGCTTAGGTTATGAAATCATTGCACTGGATTGGGAAGGAGTTAAGTCCTATTCCCACATATGATGGTTCTGCTAATGTTTATACATTCATTCAGAAATACACTGCAGCTATTGTAGATGAGCACAGACTACTAGCATTAGATATAGTGCTGTGCGACACACCCACGAGATGGTGGAATGCGCACAAGCAAACATTGACCACTTGGGATCAATGCAGAATCAAGATGCAGATTCGGTTTGCTGAAAAGGTCGCCTTACCTTTTGAGAAGTTTAATGGGTAGACAGACCCCAGTCAACACATTGAAGTTTGTTCACAGGCATGGGCAGAAAGGCCACACACAGAATGGGTGCATCTCTTTGTACATACACTGGATGATTACATTCCAAAGAAATGGTACCTAGACTTGGACTTGTGCAGGGAGACGACAAATTGGGAAATGTTGACTGCCAACTTGTGAGGAACCTGCAACAATTACTTAATGAAAATATGCGAAATAGCAGAAATGACAGAACTCAGAATCACTTTTATATTGATCACGGGCCACTTCGAGGGGGCAACCTCCTATGATCAAGCTCAATACAAATAAATTCACGATGCCTTCATAGATATCAACACACACTTATATACTAATTCTAGGCGCCAATACTATGGGTCGAAACCATGGGTCGTTACAAACTATGGATCAACAATACTACGGGCGACTTACAAAGCATATGTGCCAACAACAATAACACAAACTATTGATCAACAAATACTACGGGACGACTTACAAAGCATATGCGTCCAACAACAACATACTAACAAAGTAAAGACATGGGTTCCTAACATCCCCTCCCCCTTAAAAAAAAGCTTTGTCCTCAAAGCTTTAGATGTGGAAATTGTTGTTGAATCTGAAGGAGTGGTTCCTATGTAGCATCCTCTGGTTGCATGCCGTGCCACTAAATTAAGACCTCTGTGATAGAGCGAGAGTGAAGCTGACGTGTGCGTCGATTGATGATGGCCTCTGGCTCCAAAAGGATGGATCCTTCATTATCCAGTTCGGGTAAAATCGTTTGGCCGCTGATGTTGGTGCCAATAATTTTATTCAGACAAGAGACATGAAAGACTGGATGAATGCGGGAAGAAGGAAGAAGTTCCAATTTATAAGCAATGGACCCAATCTTCTGAAGAATCCGATATGGTCCATAGAACTTTGGAGCGATCTTATGACACCCTTTGAGTTTCAAGGAGGATTGTTTGTACGGCTGGAGATGAAGAAAAACCATATCGCCGACTTGAAAAGTGCGCTCCAAATGGTGTTGATCCGCTTGTTGCTTCATGTGATTTCTTGCCATGTGAAGATTGTCCCGCAAAATGCAAAGAATCTGATCGCGGTTGCGAAGGACCGTGTCAACTTCTTGAACTGGTGAACTGGTGGGGGTGTATGGAAGAAGAGCTGGAGGTGCTTGACCATAGACCGCTTCATATGGGGTCATTTTAGAGGCAGTGTGGTAAGAGGGATTGTACCACCATTCAACAAGAGGGAGCCACTTTTCCCACTGATGTTGTTGTTCCGAGGTGAAGCAACGAAGATAAGTTTCCAAGCATTTATTGACAATTTCAGTCTGACCATCTGTTTGTGGGTGATACCCTGAACTCATCTTCAGTTTGGTGCCAGTGTGGCGAAATAGTTCTGTCCAAAAATGACTGGTGAAAGTCGCATCACGATCTGAGACAATGGAAGAAGGGATGCCATGAAGACGAAAGATCTGGTACATAAAAATTTGAGCAACTGAGGAGGCTGTATAGGGATGACTGAGAGCAAAAAAATGACTATATTTGGAGAGGCGATCAACCACAATCAGAATCACTGTCTTCCCGCCAGATTTAGGGAGCCCTTCAATGAAATCCATAGAAATATCTGTCCAAATCCGTGTAGGTATGGGAAAGGGTTCAAGCAATCCTGGAACGAGTGTTGTTTCACCCTTATTGCGCTGGCAGGTATCACATTCGGCCACCATCTGTTGAATTGTCCTTTTCATGCCCTGCCAAAAGAAGTTACGCCGTTCTCGTTCATATGTTTTGAGGAACCCAGAGTGCCCGGCCAATGGAGAAGCATGGAGTTCATAGAAGACAGCTTGTTGAAGATCTGTGCTCTGGGGAAGCACCAGACGACCCTTGTATCACAGAGAAGCACCATCCCAAGAGTAATGTGGTACAACAGAAGGGTTGTTGATCAAGCGTTGGATGATCTGAGATAAGGAAGAGTCATTGACATAACCCTGTTGAACAGATTGCAACCAATTTGGAACAGGCATAGAAATAGCTGAAAGAGAACCTTGGGCACCAAATGTGCGAGAAAGAGCATCTGCCACAATATTGTCTTTACCCTTCTTGTAAGTGATCTCATAGTCATAACCCATGAGTTTGCTAACCCATTTCTGTTGTGCCGGGGAGGAGACACGCTGGTCCAAGAAATATTTCAGACTCTGGTGATTAGTCTTGATGCAGAAATGATTCCCTAATAGGTATGGACGCCACTTCTGTACTGCATGCAAAATAGCCATCATTTCCTTCTCATAGGTAGAGGCAGCTAAATTCTTACCTGAAAGGGATTTGCTGGTGAACGCAATGGGGTGTTCATCTTGAAGGAGAACAGCACCAAGTCCATTGCCGCAAGCATCACTCTCAATAGTGAAGGTCTTGGAAAAATCGGGCATAGCTAGCACAGGTGTAGTACACATAGCTTATTTTAGTTTGTCAAATGCACACTGAGCAGCAGGTGTCCATGTAAAAGCATCCTTTTTCAATAGAGCAGTTAATGGAGCTGCAATCTTCCCATAATCCTTGACAAACTTGCAGTAGTAGCCAGTCAACTCCAAAAAACCATGAAGGCTCTTGAGTGTCTGAGGACGTGGCCAATTGTTCATGGCATCGATTTTGGTAGGATCCACGCGAACCCCTTGTGCTGAGATAATGTTCCCAAGATACTCAACTTCCTTTTGTCCAAAAAAACATTTAGACTGCTTGGCATGGAGATGATGGTCAGAGAAAAGTTGCATGACAAGATCCAGATGCTGGAGATGTTCATCCCATGTTTTACTATAGATGAGGATATCATCAAAGAATACCAGAATGAATTTCCGCAAGTAGGGTCGAAATATTTTATTCATTAAGGCCTGGAATGTGGAAGGAGCATTAGTGAGGCCAAAGGGCATGACCAAAAACTCATAATGGCCATCATGTGTGCGGAAAGCTGTTTTAGGAATATCATCCTCATGAACCCGAATTTGATGATACCCAGAACGAAGATCCAACTTGGAGAAAAAGTGAGCCCCATGAAGCTCGTCAAGAAGCTCATCAACAATAGGAATTGGAAACTTATCCTTGATGGTGAGGTGATTAAGTGCTCGGAAGTCAATGCAGAGGTGCCATGACCCATCTTTTTTGCGGACAAGAATAACTGGAGAAGAAAAGGAACTAGTGCTTGGGCGAATAATACCTTGCTTCAATAAGTCCCGAATGAGCATTTCAATCTCCGTTTTTTGGTGGAATGGGTAGCGATAGGGCCTGATGTTGGGAGGAGCGCTTCCAGGAAGGAGCTGAATACGATGATCTTCTGGCCTGGAAGGTGGTAATCCCACTGGTTCAGCAAAGACACCTGTATATCGATCCAGAATTTGTTGTAGATCCAAAGGAGTAGTGGAGACTGCTGATGATTGCATCTGGATGGAATGGATCTGAGCGATGACACCATGTGAATTCTTCTTGAGGAGTTTTTCCATGCGATGTGAACTGATGATGTTGAGAGAACCTGGTTGTAATCCTGTCAATGTTTGTTTGTGTCCATTGAGGGAAAACTGCATCCAAAGTTCGGCAAAATCCCATAAGATAGGGCCGAGTGTGCGTAGCCATTGAGCGCCCAAAACCACATCACATTTGCCTAAGGGCAAGGCAAACATGTCAGAGCGCAAGGTATAATCTCCCATAGAGATACACACATTTGGACACTTCCCTTTGCAAGGTAAGGTGCCCCCATTGGCAACCATGACTTCAAAGTTGGAGCAAGTATAGATAAAACAATCAGCTTGTTTGGCGATCCGAGGGTCAATAAAATTATGAGTGCTACCAGAATCAATGAGGATTGTAAGAGGAAGCTTCTTGAAGTAACCCCTGACCCGCATTGTTTGGGGGGTGGTGATTCCAGCTAAAGCATGGAGAGATATCTCTTGCTTTTCATCCTGAGACGGAGGGTCAATAGGCGGTTCCTGAATGTCGACCGGAGCATCCAGTGTTTCTGGATCTTCGTCACCCATTTCAGAGGCAGGAGGAGACTCCACATCCAGGAGATAGAGCTTTTGCTGAACACATCTATGTCCCCGAGTGAATTTCTCATCACAATTATAGCAAAGCCCCTTTTCTCTACGTTCTTGCATCTCTGTTTCAGACAAATGCTTGATAGGAGTCGGTCGAGGAGCCTACGGTATAGGTGGTCGCTGAGAACCCATATTTCGGAAGGGAACAAAAGTGGGCTTGGAGCGTTGTTGGGATGCAATCTTGTCTTCTGCCAACTTAGACAACCCGAGTGCTTCCATCATTGTGTTGGGACAGAACATTTTGACCTCAGAACGGATGGCATCCTTTAGACCACTGATAAAACAACTCTGATAAAATTCATCAGACAATCCTTTGGTGTGGTTGGCTAGATTCTCAAATTCGGTTTGATACTCTCTCGCAGTGCCAGTTTGGAGAAGTTTAGTGAGGGCTCCTGTGAAGTCATCAAAAGCACTAGGACCAAATCGTTGCAAAAGGAGCTAGCAAAAGTCTGGCCAGTTGGGCTCTGGATGAGCCTTGATGTACCAACGGTACCATTGAAGAGCTTCCTGTTCCAAATGAAAGGATGCCAACGGAACTTTGTTGACATCAAAAGTATTATGCAGACTGAAATACTGTTCTACACGATAGATCCATCCAGTTGGATCGGTACCATTGAAGCGAGGAAAATCAAGCTTCGGCCCATGGAAATTGCTGGAAGAAGAGAACCCATTGTCTACTGAAGACTCGGACTGTCGTTTGTTGTTCATAGTTGAATGTTCAAGATGGAGACCAAGAAATTTTTCATCCAGATCCTGGAGTTTGGCTTGGATGGCTGCAAGTGCTTCCTCCATGGTTTTTGCTCCTACACGGGTGACAACCATAACCAGGATTTTTTTTTTTTGTTGACTGGGTAGGAAAACAAAAACAGGAACTACTTCAGTAAAGGAAAATTTGGATTTGGGAAAAACTCAGAAGGGTAATTGGGGTTTGACTAGTTTTTTGGACACTGTTGGAGAGATAGGGAAGCAAAAATGAGGATTTCAGAAGCGGGGTGAAAGAATGGAAAAATTTGGCAGAGGGGAACAAAGAAGCAGAATTCAGAAAGGAACTCTGTGGTAAAAATTGAAGGTGATTGGGTGAAATCTGAGGAAGTTATGGCAAACCCTAAAAATAGACAAATGTGGGATTTCGGCCTGTAGGAAGGGGAATTGAAGATAGGGTCCTCAGGGATGAAATATGCAGAATGGAATGACAGGGGTTCCCTGAAATTTTCAAGGGAAACAGAGGTAAAACAAGGGAGATATGGAGAAAAAACTGAATTTTATAATTTTTTATTTTTATTTATTTATTTTTATTTTTATTTTATTTTTATTTTATTTTTCCAGACTGGAGCGGCTACGGTTCGGAAGGAATCTGGAACAACGCCGAATGGCTGGATCTAGAACGGCTTGCAAAATGGATCTGAAATGGCATAGCAGTGATCGACAATAGTTCAGTTGAAAGTAGATATGGACCCCAGGTATGTGCGGATTCCTAACAGTTCAGGGTTTTCACTTGGCCACCAATGCTGTCTAACGGCTTACGTATTGGGGCAGTATCCCTCACTCCACGACTCAGGTAAAACTGATAACCTCTTTGCCACAAACGACAACTCTTGGTTTACCTCACGGGGGGGAACTAGTCAATCAGGTAGTGGTCGTTGCGCTTTTCGCTGGCAAGTCCTCTCAATGGGCCAGCTACTTCGGGGTTCCTGTGGTACTCCTCACAATGAGTTTTAGGGCTTATGCCCAAGTACTTCCCACAGTTAAGTGGATAGGGATTATTCCCAAATCCGAACCTGCAACAGATGCGAAAAAAAAATTTGGCAGAAATTTCACCCAACGAGCCCAAGAAAGTGCTCTGATACCAGATGTGAGGCACCTGCAACAATTAATTAATGAAAATATGCGAAATAGCAGAAATGACAAAACTCAGAATCACTTTTATATTGATCACAGGCCACTTCGAGGGGGCAACCTCCTATGAGCAAGCTCAATACAAATAACTTCACGGTGCCTTCATATGTCTCAACACACACTTATATACTAATTCTAGGCGCCAATACTATGGGTCGAAACCATGGCCCATTACAAACTATGGATCAACAATACTACGGGCGACTTACAAAGCATATGCACCAACAACAATAACACAAACTATTGATCAACAAATACTACGGGACGACTTACAAAGCATATGCGTCCAACAACAACATACTAACAAAGTAAAGACATGGGTTCCTAACACAACTTCCAGAAGGACTTCAACTTTGAGGACGAAGATCTGTTGATTCATGAGGCATTGCAAATAATTAAGGAATGCATATTCAGGGACGACTATCCTAACAGAAATATGACATTGCAAGAATTTTTCGGGCCAGATCATGTTCCTGTGCACTTACACTCAGAATGGAAGGAACATGAAGAACACCTTATCGAGTGTTACAATGTAGTTGAAGACATTGATGATGCAAATGAAGAAGATGATGACGATCTACGCAATATAAACATACCAGAGTCAGAGGGTGCGCGTGACGTAGAAGGACCTCCATTGGAAATCCCAGACATGATCGGACCAGTAAAAACACAGAAGGTCAACATTGGCACAAAAGAAGAACCAAAGTTTGTAGCAATTGGAGACTACTAGGATGATCAGACTGTGTCATAGAGTGCAGACACCCTGCGAGAGTATCAGGAGCTGTTTCCAACAAAATTCACAAAAATGAAAGGAATTTTGGGAGACCTAGGAGTTATGAAAATACCTTTGAATCCAGGTGCAAAACCTGTGAAGCAGAGACAGTACAGACTAAACCCATGCTACAAAGAAAGAGTACGTGCAAAGCTAGATAAAATGCTTAAAGCAGGAATCATCGAACCTGTTGAGGAATTAGAATGGATTAATCCCATGGTCGTCCAAGATGAGAAAGCGAAGGGTGAGATCAAGACTTGTGTTGATCTTAGAAAATTGAACAATGCTTCCATGCATGACCCATTCCCTACTCCATTTACAGATTAAGTGCTTGACAATGTTGGAGGGAATGATGCCTCTTCATTTACTGATGGTTTTTTCAGGTATCATCAGATCAGAATTAATCCCGCAGATAGACATAAGACAACGTTTGCTATAGAATGGGGGTCGTTCCAATACACAGTAATGCCTTTTGGCTTGAAGAACGCACTAGCCATATTCTCCAAAGTTGTCATCGCAGCATTTAAAGATTTCATGCATAAGTTTTTGGAAGCATATTTTGATGACTGGACTGTCTTTGGTTTATTGAAGAACCATTGTGAGAACCTTAGGATGATGCTTGAGAAGTGTCGACAGCATCAGATCTCTTTGAATCTGAAGAAATGCACTTTTGGTGTTCCTTATGGAATTCTACTTGGACATATTGTTTGTAAGCAAGGATTGATGGTGGATCCTGTGAGGATCGCAATAATTGTAAACTTGCCAACACCAACTTCAGTTAAAATGTTGCGCTATGCATTGGGCCATACAAGCTATTACAGGAAATTCATAAAGGGTTACGCGTAGATAACCGCAGCAATGGAAAAGCTGCTAAAGAAAGACGCATCGTTCGTTTGGAATGCGGAATGTGAACAAGGGTTTGATACATTAAAAGAGAAAATGGTGACTATGCCAATTCTAGTCTTTCCAGATTGGTCGAAACCATTTCATTTCCATGTCGACGCTTCATGCATTGCATTGGGAATTGTATTAGCTCAACCGGGGGAAGCAGGTATTGACCACCCCATTGCATTTTCGAGCAGGAAGCTCTCCACGACAGAGAAGAACTATACCACTACTGAAAGGGAACACCTTGCAATGGTATATGCCCTACAGAAATTTAGGCATTACTTGCTTGGTGCACACTTCCTGATGTTCACTAACCATTCTGCATTGAAGTACCTGGTCAACAAGCCAGGGTTAGGGGGCTGTATATGCAGATGGTTGTTGTTGTTCCAAGAGTATGATTTTGAGATTGTTGTTAAGCCAGGTAGACTAAAATTGGGACCTGATCATCTGTCAAGGATTGAGTCAGGAGAAGAGCCGACGAATATTGAAGACAGTCTGCCTGATGCGCAGTTATTTAGTATACAGGATGCTAATGACTACTATAAGGATATCATTCATTTCTTAACAACAGGACTGGAACCGCAGGAATTTTCTGTCCAGTAGAAGAAGCAACTAGTGGTGCACGCCACAGACTTCACTATAATTGCATGCCAACTATACAAACTTGGACCGGATGAAGTCATACATAGATGCATACTAGACCATGAGAAACCATTGATTCTAGCCGACGCACATTCAGGGGTCGCGATAGTTCACTATGCGAGAAGAGCCACTGCGTAGAAGATATTGCGTGTAGGGCTATAGTGGCCTACACTACACAGAGATTCCAAAGAATATTGCTGGAACTGTGATGTCTGTCAAAGGACAGGGGGACCTTCATGAAGATATGAAATGCCATTAAATCCACAGCTGACCTTGCAGGAATTTGAGAAGTAGGTAATTGATTTTGTGGGTCCTATAAACCCACTAGGGAAGAGAACTGGTGCAGGGTATATTATCACTGCTACTGATTACCTCACTAGATGGGCAGAAGCAAAACTAGTCAAGGACTGCAGTGCTAGTACTGCTGCACAGTTCATCTTTGAAGAAATATTATCAAGATTTGGCTATCTAAAGATTTTGATGAGTGACCAAGGTACTCATTTTTGGAACAAAACTATTGAGGCACTTACGAAAGAATTCCAGATTCGTCATCAGCGTAGTACTCCTTATCATCCACCGGCGAATGGCACTGTAGAGGCTTTTAACAAAATTCTGGAGAACACACTGACTAAGGTTTGCAATGTGAATAGAGATGATTGGGATCTGTGTGTCTCTTCTGTATTATGGGCATATAGGACAACTTGCAAGAAATTGATAGGACACACACCTTTTCATTTGGCTTATGGGTAGGAAGCTATAACGCCAATGGAGTACATTGTCCCTAGTTTGAGGATCACTGCATTCACAGGGATGGCAGAACGCGTAGCATTGGAAGAAAGGTTGCTACACCTTTTTGGATTAGAGGAAGATCGTTTCATTGTCGGCTTTCACTAGCAAGCTTAGAAAGACTGAGAGAAATCTTGGCATGATTGACATATAAGGAACAAGAGCTTTCCGGTAGGTGACCTTGTCCTCGTATATGACAACAAATTCATGAAATTTCCTGGTAAATTTAAGATGCATTGGCTTGGTCCCTACACTGTAATACATGTTACTAACACTTGTGCAGTCCAGTTAGCCAAATTAGCGGGTGATACTCTACCCACTTTGATAAATGGAAGCAAGATGAAGCTGTATCATGACAACCCTACTTCGTAGCATCATGAATGATAAGAAGAGAAAGAGATTTCCAAGTGTTAGGTATAGTTGAAATTGGACACTGGAAATGTCAAAGAGTCTGTACATATATCTTAATAGAGCAATGTGTGTACCGCACAACACTGCTGAAGCTACGCAGAGGAGGGGGGGGGAGAAAAAAAAAGAAAAAGAAAAAAAAAAAGGAAAGTCGTGCAGTTGAAATTTTTCGCACTGCAAAGTAACTGCGCAGGATCTTAGATGGCTTGCCGCGCAGCTCGACGCAGCACTCAGAAAAATAGTCGTTACACTGTCGTTGGAAAAATATAGTCGTTATGTGACCATTGCCATGAACCACTTGAGCATTTAAAGGAAAGATAGTCGTTCTGGACATGCTAACGATGGAAAAGACAGAAGGGTCTGCTCAAATTATCCAACAGACAACTCATTAAATGTTCATCTAGCTGTTGGAAGGCACGGGGAGGACCCAGCTGCGCCTATAAATAACACCACTATAGGACTCGCGGGCATTACCTATCACTTAGAATTTTCTTGCGATCACTCCCTAAGCTAGTATTCTTTTGTCATATGATTATCACAGTCTTTAGCTAACCAGTGAATGTATGAACCCTCCTATAGAGAAGAAGAACTGACCATTGAAGAAACACTTAGAGTCTTTCAGCACGGAGGAATTGCAGAGTTAATGGAAACCCCTACCAAGAAGGTTGTAATTGAGCCAGGTCAAGCATCCAGAAGATCACCTCGTCATAATCCGGTCATGCAGAAAAAAGGGAAAGATAAAGGGAAAGACATAACTGCACCATGAAGCAAGACCCTAAAAATAGGCCAGATGGCACAAAAATCACCGGTCTTCTAGAAAGAACCATTGAAGCTGACACAAGAGTATATATCACTGTGGGCATTGGATGCCCTATTCATCAAATTGGTCAAGAGCACCAAGTATGAGATCCCATTGTCGCCGATCTCAAAGCATGTAGAGGTTGCCAAGAACCTGCTTGGAAAGATTCCAGACTGCAAGTGGGAGGATTTTTACCTCCTAGGCGTGCAAAAGGAAGAGCCACAAGTGCCTAAGTACCCACAATTCCAACCTGACCAGTACATGTGCTGGAAGAAAGATGCCAAGGCCGCACCTAACTTGGTTGCCGAGAGCTGGCTGACACCGGTAGTTCCGTCAGGTTTGTTAAACCTCCTTAGACTGCCACATTTTGACCATTCAATGGAAGTTAACGCTGTAGTGCACGCTGATGGTGCAAACCCACCAGGGATACCTGTGGCTAGATAAAAACATTGATGTCAATATTGCCTTGATCCACCGCATAACAGGTCTCAGCAAGCATGGTAAGGATCCCAAGCAGTTCTTCCAAGGGAAGAGCAAGGAAAAAGAAGTTGTTGAGAAAATGAAGAAAATTCAGCCATTGGTCAAGTGGAAAAGAGGTTTTCTTACAGAAGACATTGAGGATAGAACGACAAGATTTGTGACCCAGTTACTCGCAGGAAAAATCCTTAGAACGACGAGGCCTCCAGAGGTGCCTGCGAGCGCGGTATTACTTGGTGCCGCAGCGGCTGAAGGCACCGAGTTCAACTGGTGTCAATTTCTTCTGAACGAGTTCTTGGATGAACTCAATGATGTCCAGGTAAATGGTGGATAGTTCCATTTCACATGGCTCATCATCCTCATTGCTTTTTGTGGATGGAAGGAGCCAAGGGACTATGTGGGTCTCAATATAGAGACCGGTGATCCCAGAGGATTTCGATATGCCAACCTCTGGGAAAATGTCATCGCAGAGTGACAGCTTAGGTGTTCTACCAATATTACACTCAGCTACGTGATGCGATTGTTCAAACACCCCGCATCACAAAGCAGATAACATCGAAGTACATCTACGTGCTCGAATTCAGCGCAGACATGCGGTGTATCTTCATTTCACGAAAGGCAAGAATGAAGAAGCTAGAGTGGTTCCCAGGTAGCTACCACATGTATGAGTAGGACATTGAAGCCCACATGAAGGATTGGCCTGCCGACTTCCGTGTGGAAGTCATGGATGTTGAGACATATTCTAAAGACGATGAGCCAATATTTCTCGCATGCCCAATTGTGGAAGAAATAGGAAAGCAAAAACAGCCATAGACTCCGCAGAAGCTGAAGGCAAGAAAGAAGATGAAGGCTACAAAGACCCAATCTGAGGCAGTCCTGAATGATGATGACTACGAGATGATAGCCGAAACAGTCTCTGAGCAAATGAAGGAGCTCATGGCGGCTAAGGAAAAGAAGGATATGGTCATCCAGGATGACCTACAGAAGACGTAGCTCACAATGCAAGGCCTGATGAAGGAAATGGACGATGTCCAGAAAATCCTTATCTTTCCGTGTGACACAGGAGCTGAAGGGAGTTCGGTAGGAACCTCGCAGCAAGAACCTACGCAGCTAGCTATAACGCTGCCGACAAAGACCAGAATTGTCCATGTTGACCCATTGGCTATTGCATTTCTAATGGCAGAACAAGTCGTGTTGGACACAAAGGGAGTCGAGAGGGTAGAGTTCGACTTGGAAAAGATCCCCTTACCAGGATTGCACTTCATCCACACACAGATCGTGGAGGAAATGCATGAATGGATGATGGAGTCGATGAAGTCACAAGCTGAGCTCACTCTAGCAAACAGACAGCTAGAGGTGCACGTGGACATGCAGCAGCGCGACAAACAGGACTTCCAGCAAAATCTGGAGAATACCATATCCACTGTTGCCATGGATATTGAAGGCATAGAACTCCAGGATGATCCTTCAAACATGGTTCTGAGGATCGGCGAAAAGCTCAGATCATTGAAGGTGTAGATGCAGGATAAGGATATCCTCCATGAGGTCGATCTCGCTGCACTGCAAAAGAAGCTAAATGAGTAGACACCATTAACTGAGTAGCAGTTGAGAGAACAAGCAGTCAGTACTGCTGCGCAGAACATAATGAGCGACATGACTTAGTGCCAAGAGATGTTGGAAAAAGTTTCCAAGGCATTCACTGCTCTTGAAGAGGATCAAGCACTGTAGCAAATGAAGACCGCGATAAAGGAAAAACAGACCACATTAGACAAATTGGACGCAGAGGTCAAAGCTCTGCCAACCAGGGAGAGGCTATCAAGATATAAGGAAATATCCATCTTAAAGAAGGAAGTCCAGGCGCTACGAGAAAAAGAGACTGAAATGGATAATCAATCACAACAGCTCCTGGAGGATGCCATGGTGGTGTCGCAGTAGATAGAGGACAAGCTGAAGGAACTGTGCAAAAACCAGGAGCAGGTACAGGGACATATTAGAGAGGAAATAACTCTAGTGCTGCTTGAAACACTTCAACAAGTTGAGTAGGATACCGAAGAAGCAGTGAAGCAATTGCTCGGTGTATATAATGAGTTTGCAGCCAAACTAGTTCCACCGATCGTAGAGCAGAGTGAGATAATTGAAACAGTAAGTGGCTCAAGGACAAGCCACATGTAAGTGTTAGGGGCATGTTGGGCCTAGGTTGAGATAAAGTTTTGGAAACACCTTTTTGAGATAAGCAGAGAAAGCTGAGTTGAGCGCAGCTCAGAAAGATAATTTTTTCTAAGTATTGAGGACACTATGAAGATGTGCACAACATCCAAGTTTTGGTCAGGTTACGAAGCTATGCGTAGCATCTGAATTTTCGGAAGCACCGTGAAGACCAGTGCTGCGAGGAAGCAGTGCTGCGAAGCAATCAGGACACGTGGAACCAACAAAGCAGAGTCCTGGACATGAATCAGGTGCAAATGTCAGATGGACCAGTAATGGTCTATTTTTGGAAAGATGCTCCAGAAGTGCCAAGCGGTGGGCATGAGCAAATCAGGCAAGCGGCCAATGCACGAGACTATTGAAGAAAGCGACGTCATAGCACGCTTGGTGGGTGAAACCGTTAGAGGTGAACAGTTTAAAGGAGGTGACCTATTGACACACGTGTGATAGGAAGGCTGGTAGCGACGGATTGAAGACATGGAAAACCGCCATGATGCAACAAACGCAACTAGATGCCAGGAAGCCGGTTTAGGGAAACCGGTGCAGTTTGTAAACCCTAAGGGTTTTGGGTTTAGGTCTTCGATTTTGTAAAGACATGACCTGTGGGCATGATCTATTAGAAGATAATTTTGTATGGGATGGGGTTGTTCCGATTTGTTGTTTAGCTAGCCAATTGAGTGCTAGAGTTAATCTTGATATGAATTTTGTATTGTAAAATATCTTAAGTTGAGAAGATTGTAAAGGATCTGCAGCTGTGTGCGCAGAAGCCTATTTTTGAGAAGAAGGATAGTCTGTAGATGAGTGCACAGACTAAGAATGGTTGTCCCCATCCCTTTCTAAATAAATATATTACAAACCATTCTTGTGGATGGAGCTTCCCACCCGGGGGAGTGAACCACGTTAAATCTCTTGTTGTGTGATTGTAGTTATGAATGAATACTTGTATTTTCTGTCAATGAAGATCTAAATGTTTTCTCACATACTATTATGAGAGAGCTTTTATATGCATTTGTCGTTAAGAGAAGTATGGAAATGATATGTTAAGCTCGCATGGATGGTTGAATGGTGAACATTTATTCTTTTGTATGAAGATAGTAAATCATTCAATTCATTAAAGTATTTTCTTACGCGCAACAAAGGAATGTATAATTGTGGATTAGATCATTCGGCTATGTTTGAATCATGATATCTTGAGTTAATGATTGAATGTTAGAAGACTGGACAGTTAAGCATGTGAATGAATCGATGAGTGATATTCATTTCAGTACCGTAAGTATTTCCAAGGTAATCAAAGTGCAGAATAGAGTCAGAGTGTTCGCAGCTTCAGTGGAAGTCCTTCGGTAGAAGAACATAGTAGTGCGGACCGCAATGTTGTGCAGTCTCACCTCGCAGCAATTACCCTTTGTGGTGTTGCGCAGTACATCAATCCAAGTAGCTCATCACTTACTGTGGAAATATGATTCCGTAGTACCCGATAGATACACCTCGGGTGAGACCTCAGCCTGCTTGCAGGTTGTTGCTGAAAGGGCCAGTGCGAAGGGGTTATGTTGGTCAAAGGGGAAACCGAAAAGAACCTGGGTCCTATAGAAAACCTCTGGGTCAGTTATAGCCAACAGTTTTGTACTTGTTATTTTGCTTGCATTTTATAGTTATGGCCTAGCCTTGGACCCTATACTTGCATGTCTGGCTCTTTTCTTTGCAGTAACCTTCATCAGTTCTATTTTTATGGCTCGGCTTGCGACTACATAGACTTTTTTTTGCGCTATAGAGTGCAATTTTTCTAACTGAAACTTGTTCCCTTAGCGCGACTTCCAGCCAGAAACACACGCTCCAGTGCGAATTTAGGCCTGCAACTCATTCCCTATGCATGCTTTTCATCCTGATACCCATGGGCTCTGTGCAATTTCTGGCATGATACCTGTGCACTTCACGCACCTGTCTGCCTGGAACCCCCACGGTCTATGCATTTATGAGACTAAAACATGCACCCCAATCACACCTTTTTTACCCAAGCCCATTCCCTTTCTCCTTCTTTTTGTTTTCCTATTTCAGAGTGGTTATTCTGCATCCTGTGGCACCTAGAGAGTGATTTTTCACTTTACAGCCTCACCCTGCACCTATTTTTTCCTTTTTTCTTGACCTCGGCTGCACCAACAAACCCTTGTTTTCCTGCACCCAGTTGTGAGGAACCCGCAACAATTAATTGATAAAATCCACGATATATTAGATCACATAATACTTTTATTGATGGAAGGCCACTTCGAGGGGTCAACCTCCTTTGAGAAATCCCAATACAAATAACTTCACGGTCCTTCATTGGCCTCAACACACACTTATATACTAAGTCTATGCCCAATACTATGGGTCAATACCATGGACCATATAATACTATGGGACTACTTACAAAGCATATGGGTCCAATACTATGGGTCAATACCATGGGATAATACACACTATGGATCAACAAATATTATGCAACGAATTACAAAGCATATGCATCCAACAACAATATACTAACAAAGTAAACAGGAGGGTTGAAACAGATTCCTAACATCCCCTCTCCCTTAGAAAAGGATTTGTCCTCAAAGCTTTATATGTGGAAATTGATGCGGAATCTGAAGGAGTGGTTCCCCTGTAGCATACTCGGGTTGCATTCTGTGTCATTGAATTAATACCTCTATGATAGACTGAGAGAGAAGCTAACCCCTTTTGAGTTTCAGGGAGGATTGCTTGGAAGGCTATAGACAAAGAAGAACCATATCACTTGCTTGAAAAGTGCACTCAGAATGGTGTTGATTGACTTGTTGTTTCATTCAAATTATTTACATGTGAAGATTGTCCTACAAAATGAGAAGAATGTGATCAAGGTTTCAAAGAACCGATTCAATTGCCTGAATTGGGGAATTGCTGAGAGTGTATGGAAGAAGAAATAGTGGTGCCTGTCCATAGATTGCTTCATATGGTGTCATTTTAGATGTTGTATGGTACCACCAGAGCGCTTCAAGGAAATCCATAGAAATAGTTGTCCAAATTTTTGTAGGGATGGGAAAGGGTTCGTGCAGTCTCGAAAGGAGTTTCGTTTCACCCGTGTTGACCTGGAAAGTATCACAGTCAGCCACCATCTGTTGAGTTGTCATTTCAATCCCTGCCAAAATAAATTACACTGTTCTCGATCATACGTTTTGACGAACCTAGAGTGCCCTTTTGATGGAGAACCATGGAGCTCATAGAAGACATAGCCATGTTGAGCAGATTGCAACCAATTTGGAACAAGCATAGAAATAGGTGAAAGAGAAACTAGGTGATCAAATGTGCGAGAAGGAGCACCCATCACTAGATTTTACTTACCCTTATTGTAAGTGATAGCATAGGAATAGCCCATGAGTTGGCTAACTCATTTCAGGTGTGTTAGGGAGGAGACCCATTGTTCCAAGAAAGCTTTTCACACTATGGTGATCAATCTTGGTGCATAAGTAATTCCCTAATAGCTATGGATACCACTTCTGTACTACATGCATAATAGCCATCATTTCCTTCTCAGATGTAGATGTGGCTAGATTCTTACCGGAAAGGTCTCTTGAAGGTATCAAGCCCACTAGTTCATCAAAGACACCTGCATATCTATCCAAGGAAGTAGTGGAGACAATTGATGGGTGCATCTGAATGGAATGGAGCTAAGCGATCACACCATGTGAATTCTTCTTAAGGATCTTTTCCAAGCGATATGAATTGATGATGTTGAAAGACCCTGGTTGTAATCCCATAAATGTGTGTTGTTTCCCATTGATTGACAACTGCATCCAGAGTTCAGAAAAATCCCATAAGATGGGGCCAGGTGTGCATAACCATTGAACGCCAAAAAACAAATCACATCCTCCTAGGGACAAGGAAGATATGTCAGAGTGCAGGATATAATATTCCATAGAGATACGCACATTACGACACTTCCCCTTGCAAGGTAAGGTGCCCCCATTGGCAATCGGGACTTCAAACTTGGAGCAAGGATGGACAAAAAAATCATTATGTTTGGCGATCCGAGGGTCAATGAAGTTATGAGTGCTTCTAGAATCAATGAGTATTGTAAGAGGGATCTTCTTGAAGTAACCCCTGACCCAATTGTTTGTGGGGTGGTGACTCCGGCTAAAGCATGGAGAGATATGTCTGGGTGGTCATCCAGAGATGGAGGGTCAAGCGAAGAATCCAGTGTATATGGAGCTTCTGCACTAAGTTCAGAGGCAAGCGAAGAATCCACATATAAGAGATAGAGCTGTTGCTCAACACATCTATGTCCCTGAGTGAATTTCTCATCACAATTATAACAAAGCCCTTTTTCGTGATGTGCCCGCATCTCTGGTTCAGAGAATTGCTTGATAGGAGTTGTTCGAGGAGCTGGTGTGATGGAAGGTTGTTGTGAACCCATATTTCTGAAGGGAACAAAAGTGGTTTTGGAGCATTTTTGGGTGTCGATCTTGTCCTTTTCCAACTTAGAAAACCCTAGGACTTCCATCATTGTGTTGGGACAGAACATTTTAACCTCTGAGCATATTTCATCCTTGAGACCACTGATAAAACAAATCCTGTAAAATTCATCAGACAAACCTTCTGTGTGATTGGCTAGTTTCTCAAATTCTGTCTAATACTCTCTCACAGTGCCAATTTGGCAAAGTTTAGTGAGTGCTTCTTTGAATTCATCAAAAGCACTAGGACCAAATTGTTGCAAAAGGAGTTGGAAAAAATATGTCCAGTTTCTTGAAGGGCTTCCTGTTCCAAATGAAAGGATGCAAGTGGAACTTTGTGGACATCAAAAGTATTATGTAGACATAAATATTGTTCTTCTCAGTGTATCCATCAAGTCGGATCAGTACCATTGAAGCGAGGAGAATCAAGCCTCGATCCATAAAAATTGTTGGAAGAAGAGAAACTAGTGGCTGCAAAATATTTTGGTTGTCAGTTATTATGCATGGCTAAATGCTGAAGATGGAAGCTAAGAAATGTTTCATCCAGATCTTGGAGTTTGGTTTTGAGGGCTAGAATTTCTTCATCCATGATTTGTTCTCCTGCACGGGTGACAACCATAGCCAAGAGTTTTTATTTTGAATGGGTAGAAAAACTAAAGCAGAAGCTGCTTTAGTAAGGGAAAATTTGGATTTGGAAAAAATGAAACATTACACCAAAATGTCGGGGTGATAGTGAAGGCCACCCACTAGGATCTTAACATCCCACCAGGCTCCACAGTCTAGACTCTGGGATGGATGTGCACCTGTATGGTGGTGTACCCTTTGTGCCATACGAGCCTCGAACGAACACTACAATGTCGACGTTGCCACCCACTCTGTGAATCAAACCTGGGTGGAGGCTCTGATACTCGATGTGAGGAACCTACAACAATTAATTGTTAAAATGCATGATATATTAGATCACATAATACTTTTATTGATCGCGGACCACTTAGAGGGGGAAACCTCCTTTGAGCAAGCTCAATACAAATAACTCCACGGTCCTTCATTGGTCTTAACACACAATTCTATACTAATTCTATGCCCAATACTATGGGTCAACACCATGGAACATATAATACTACAGGACGACTTACAAAGCTTATGCGTCCAACAACAATATACTAACAAAGTAAAGAGAAGGGTTAACACGGGTTCCTAACACCATTTTCCATTGGTTTTTTCTACTATTTTGCTTGCTGTAGCATTCGAGAGATTTCAATGTGCATGCACCCTTATTGCATTTCTATCTCTTGCATCATATTTCAGTGGGAAACAGTGTTTCCATTTCAGTGTGCATGCACCCTTCTATAACTACCAACATTATTTCCAACATGGACACATCAAAGCCATTCATGGAAATACCAAAAAATGTAAAGCACGTGCACATACCGTGACGGCCATAGAAATATTGTACAAAACTGTCAGTGATAATTTAGATTTTTCACCAAACCAAACTCGTCAAGTTGAAGAAGATGGAACATCTGCTCCTTTAAGGTTGTTTCCTTCAACTTACAGACAAAGTTCTTCGTTAAAGGAGATCAATGAGGCTATTCAAAAGCTCAATTATACATCAATATCACAACCAACAATGACCAAGATTTGGAATACTCATTTTCAAGATGTGGCATTCTCAAAGAACACCAACTTTAATAAATGTAGTGAATGCATCGTGTTGAAAGCAGAAATGAAGTCAGCGACTACAAAAGAGTTGAAAGAAAAGGAACAAGGTAGACTAAACAAACATAACAAGATTGTTATGTGTGGAAGATGTTGTTACTATGCATATTGAATTATTTCAAAGTGGTTTCCAAAGGAGTGATTGAGCATTATCCATGATAAAATGGATAAAACAAAGACTTCAATCCCAATATTACGTGTCAAATCAATATCTATTGTAGGAGCAAACTTGGGTTTGTCGTTAATAGGTATTCTAACACATGTGCATAACACAGGAGGTTTTGGTCATTTCTGCCTACCATTTGTACACATGGGATCACAATTTACCATTACATCTCTTACAAAGTGCTTGAGGGACCTTGAAGACCCACATCTTGATATGTATGGTGATCTACTTTATGAGAATGGAAGTTCAAGAAACCCATTTTCTAATGTAGTACTTGAAACCTCTATTTACTAAAAATGTAGAGTGTACAAGGATGATTTTCTATCTCGTGGAAGATAAAAAAATCAGAATGTTGATTTTAAACCTCTTCCTCCACATGTGTTCTTATAGTTGGACAATGCAACAAGTGATAATAAGAATCATTATGTTTTCATGTTTCTATCACTATTAACTGCACTTGGTGTCTTCATCACTATCGAGGTTGGGTTCTTGATTGTGGATCACACCAATGAAGACATAGATGGAACCTATGGAAGAATGTTTTCCAACTTGAAAAGTAAAGATATATATTATTTACCTGAAATGATGGATACATATCTCACATAAAAGAAAAACGAGTGTTTCCACCTACACTTATTGACAAGGTGTATGTGTTGATGTATATGTAACTTCAGAATGTATTTCAGCTATGTATTTCATATATGTATATTGTACTCCTATAGAGATGTTATTATTCCTCTATACGGAAGTGTTGTCATTTGTACTGACAAGTGTCGCAAGTGTCATAACTTGTCGATGGGTTATTAGACCACCATGTGTGTGGTCGGACCTGATTAAGTTAACCATTGGTTATTAGGCTAAGCTAGACAAGTCAGCCCCACTGGTTTATTGGATAGGACAGGACAAGTATAAATACATATCGGGAGATCTCTATTTCATCATCTCATTACTCACTCTTCCATCACTCGGAAAGTGGCGCAAATGTGAGGAGGAGGATCAGCTGCTAGGAGAAGACTATCTCTTGTACTTTGGTTGTATCATTTCTCTTTCTATCTCTAAGGAAGTTGTGGGGTTTTTCACCTTTATTGTTTTCCCCAATAAAACTCTTTATGTCTATTGTCTCATGTGATTGCTTGGTGTGATTGATATGCATTGTTAGATTTGAAGTGTTGTACATGTTATTCTCTCAGTAAAGATCCTAGAGTATATTGAATTAATGCTAAAAAATTAACATGGTATCAGAGCTTCCCTGAGAAGAAGACATTGTGCAGTGGCGAAAACCAGGGTTTCTTGTTTATTGGGTTTCTCTCCATAGAATTTGGAAAAGCAGTAAGGTAGATTGACTCTACTCATCAAGGAGAATCTATTTGTCCAATCAGAATTCAATTCTGAGCACTTTCAGGTTTTGCCCTAAAAATGAGGGTTTCCACAAAAATAGGAATTTCTGAAATTTGAAGACATAGCTGGAAGCTCCTTGGAAAAATTGAAGTTTAGAGCTTTGGATCGAGATTTTTGGTTGGGTGAAGCTCCAGAAAACTTAAACCCTAATTCAGGGTCCTCCTTAGTGAATCCGGGAAGACTAAAAGGAATGTTTGAAGGGTGAAACTTTGTAGATCTTAAATTCTTAATATACCAGGCTGATAAGCTCATCAAGGCACATCTTTCTATCCTTTCAGATGTTTGAAATTCAAAGTTTGAATTTTTAGGGTTTCTTTGACAAACCGGGACCAGATCTAGTTTTCAGCAAATCAAGTGGTAAGACCTAAATCTTTTCTATTTCCATTTGAAGTACTCTTTAAAGATGTCTCACCACACCAAGCTTGAGGATAAGCTTGAAGGGGCTGATAAAATCTGAGCATGGAAGTATAGGATTGGGTTAATCCTAGAAGAAAATGAGTTGGACACTTATATAAGTGAAGAGGTCCCTGTCCCAGAGGGAGAAGAGGCTAAATCTCTTCACAAGAAGAACTTGGTTAAGGCAAAGAGGATCATTGTTGATTCCATCAAGGACCATCTCATTCCACATGTGTTATCTCTAAAGACACCCAAGGCAATGTTTGACTCTTTGACCAAGCTGTGTGAAGGGAAGAACATAAATCAGAAGATGACTCTGCGGAACCAATTGAAAGGGGTAAAGCTTCAGAATGGAGAGACCATTCAATCCTATTTCTCCAAGGTCTCTCAGATCAAGGAACAACTCGAAGCTATGGATGAGATGGTGGAGAATGGTGAAATTGTCATGACCACTCTGAATGGCCTACCTAGGTCATGGGATTCCTTCATTCAAGGAATATGTGCAAGAAGGAAGTTGATCTCCTTCAGTAGTCTTTGGGAGGAATGTTCACAAGACGAGGATAGGCTTGTAGCCCGAGAAGAAAATATGGGAAGTGAAGATCAAGCTCTCACAGCTCACACCGAAAGAATCAATCCCAAGAAGGAGCACTCTCATCACAAGAAACCTCTTAAAAGGGGTAAGAAAGATCTGAGATGCTTCACATGTCATGAGAAGGGACACTTCGCTACAGATTGTCCCAAGAACAAAACGGACAACAACTTCAACAACACCAAGAAGAAGGGAAACAAGAAGAGATATCATGCTCATGCTACTGAGGATGGTGAACCTCCCAAGAAGAAGGGTAGAGTATAAAGTGATGACTCATCTAGTGAAGATGAATATGTTCTAATCTCTGCTCTCATAGGTACTATCTCTCGTGGATGTAATTATTGGCTTATTGATAGTGGGGCTTCCAAACACATGACTGGGTTTAAAGAATCTTTTGCAAATCTATTTGAACAGGAGTCACCCCATAAGGTGAAACTTGGGGATGACTATCAATATCCTATCAAAGGAATTGGTGAAGCCTCCTACAACCTAGAATCTGGGAAGTCTTTGAAGATGAAAGATGTTATATATGTACCTGGGCTCAAGAAGAACCTGCTCTCCATATTTACATTGGATGCAAAAGGCATGAGGGTTGCATTTGTAGATGGCCAAGTCCTAATGTAGCCAAAGGGTAAATCTATATATGATGGAGTGGTGATTGGAGAACAAGAGGGAGGATTGTACAAATTAAAGGGACAACCTGAACATGCCATGGTACATGAATCCATGGAGCCAAGTGAACTTTGGCATAGAAGGCTTGCACATGTGCACTATAGGGCACTACCAATTGCGAGCAAAGATATAGAAGGTGTTCCTAAAATATAGACAAAGCATGATGGTAGTTGCAAAGGATGTGCAAAAGGAAAGAACATTAAAAAGGCATTTCCGAATAGTAAAAGCTTGAAGGCTTATAGAATATACTTTCCAGGGTTCAAGAAGATTGATGTCCGCATGGATGTAACATTTGATGAAAACTCAGCCTTCATCAAATCAAGAAAGACATTTGTTGAAGATCATGAAGAACCAATGAAAAACAGATTTCAAGACACCACCATGACTGAATCAATTCCATAAGTAGATCATGAAGTTGAAGATCCACAAATACCTGTAGATCCACCCCGTGAGAATAACTCTCACAAGAGGAAACCTGCATGGGATATAGAGCTCATTCAAGATGCAGAAAGATATGGCATTCTAGAAGAAGAACACAGAGCAAAGAAGAGAACTAGATCACATACCAACTATGTTGCTTTACTCTGTGATATTATGAACAAAGAACCTTCCAATTATGAAGAGGCAACGGAAAATAAAGAATGGAATGATTCCATGGTCGAGGAATACCATTCGATCATGAATAATGATGTTTGGGATGTATTCCCAACACCTGAAGGGAAGTCTATTGTGACTTCCAAGTGGATCTACAAACTCAAGCATGCTGTAGATGATAGCATAAAAAAGTACAAAGCCAGATTTGTAGCTCGTGGCTTCTCCCAGAAAGAAGGGATTGATTATGAAGAAACTTTTGCTCCTGTGGCTAGATACACTTCCATTAGAACAGTACTTGCTCTAGCTGCAGTGATGAAATGGAAGATACACCAAATGGATGTCAAGGAAGCTTTCTTGAATGGTGTAGTCGAAGAGGAAGTGTATGTGGAGCAACCACTCGGTTTTGACACATGACAGAGAGTCATATGTGTGCAGATTGAAGAAAGCCTTGTATGGCTTGAAGCAAGCTCCTAGGACTTGGTATGGTAGGATGGATAGCTTTCTATCCAGTTTGGGATTTACCAAGAGTAAAGCAGATTCCAACGTTTACTACAAGGTTGAGGAAGGAAATCCAATGATACTACTTCTATATGTGGATGACCTGTTTGTTACAGGAGAGGATATTTTGATTATTGATACCAAGAGGGCTTGATGGCGAGTTCGAGATGAAGGAATTGGGGATGATGCACTATTTTATAGGCATGGAGGTGTTGCAGAGTGCAGATGGGATCTTCCTTGGACAAGAGAAGTATGCAATAGAGATCCTGAAGAGATTCGAGATGATGGACTGCAAGGCCATGGCCACACCTATGGCATCGAACCTGAAGCTTCTGTGTGATGCTTCATCTGATCCAGTTGATGTCAGGATGTATCATCAGATGATTGGGTCCTTGATGTACCTGACGAACAAGAGACCAGATATTTGCTTTGCGGTGAACAGATTGAGTGAGTTCCTGACAAATCCTAGAGGTGTTCACCTGGTTAATGTAAAGCATATTCTGAGGTACCTGAAGGGTACAATTGATTATGGGCTCAGGTATGATGCGAATCAAAAATTTAACTTGCAGGTTTATGTTGATTCAGATTGGGCAGGCAATGCTGCAGATAGGAAGAGCACATTTGGGTGTTGCTTTAGTATGTGATTAGGTGTGATCTCTTGGCTTTAGTAGGAAGCAGTCCTACATAGCACTGAGTATAGCTGAAGTAGAGTATGTTGCAGCTTGTTTGGCTAGTTGTGAGGTAGTATGGCTCCAGAAGCTACTGTCTAAGCTATTTGATTTCCTATTGGAGGCTACTGGTATCTTTTGTAACAACCAGAGTTGTGTGAAGCTGTATAAGAACCCAGTGTTCCGCGATAGGTCGAAGCACATTGAGATCAAATATCAATATATCAAGGATATGGTGCAAAGAGGAGTAGTGAAGCTCCTGTAAGTTGCGATGGATGAGTTGGTTGCAAATGTGTTGACGAAAGCACTAGCTAGAGTGAAGTTCGAGTAATTCAGAGAGAAGCTTGGTGTTCTTCAGATTGATGAAACTTCGAGGAAGAAGTGATGGACACATTTGCAGGAGCCATTACAAGCATGGTGAGAGGAGTATCCTTCCCATGGCTGTGGATGTAAGTGCTGGATGATGAACATTAGGATGATGCTCCAGTTACTACTCTGTATATGCATCATGTTGGATGCTTGTTATGATCAGTTGGATCATGTATATGTATATGCATCATGTTGGATGGTTGGACCATGTATATGTATATGTATCAGGTGGATATGATTGTATGATCAGGTAGATCATGTATGTTGATATATATCAGGTGGATTATGTATCTATGCATGTATTAGGTGGATACATTGTATGATCAGGTGGATCATGTATGATGATATGTATCAGGTAGATACTTGGTATACATTAGGTGGATGCATTGTATGATCAGGATGATCATAGATTACGAGCTTCAGGATGTTTCTCCAGATGACATGTAGCAGGACGATGCAGTGATGATGATCAGGATGATCATGTACATCAGGACGATGTATGGTGAGTATCAGGTTGATACTCTGTGGCCGTGGACAGGTTGTGCAAGGGTAGCATGTAATAAGTCCTGGAGATCTGAACAGGATGAAAAAGGCCTCAGATTCTCTTTAGAGATCTTACTTGGAAAGACACTCTTTTAAGGTTTTGCTAGACCACATGTAATAAGTCCTGGAGATCTGGATAGGATGAAAAAGGCCTTAGATGCTCTTTAGAGATCTTGCTTGGCAAGACACTCTTTTAAGGTTTTGTGGGGACCACATGTAATAAGTCCTGGAGATCTGGAGACGATGAAAAAGGCCTCAGATGCTCTTTAGAGATCTTGCTTGGCAAGACACTCTTTTAAGGTTTTGTGGTAGGGGTCACATGTAATAAGTCTTGGAGATATGGACAGGATGAAAAAGGCCTCAGATGCTCTTTAGAGATCTTGCTTGGCAAGACACTCTTTTAAGGTTTTGTGACAGTCACATGTTAAAGATCCTGGGACATCCGATAGGTTGAGATGTGTGCTCGTAAAATTCCTGGGATGCTCTTTTGAGGTTTTGTTGATGCACGTAATCAGTCTTGAGGATTCCACAGTATGGACAGTGATGATGAAGATGTACAAGTGGTGGGCCTACATCCAGTATGAAAAAGGACTGGCTCTGTAGAAATTCCTATGATGAGTAGATTAGAGATTGATTGAGATAGCAGCAGCAGTGACGATGTCGATGATTCGAGGACAATGATTCACTGATAATGATCCAAAGAAGAAGACTTATGCTAGCATATCTATGTCGAGAAATACATTCCTAGTTAAGAGGGACTTTTGATGTATATGTATCTACGGAATGTATTTCACCTATGTATTTCATCTATGTATATTGTACTCCTATAGAGATGTTATTATTCCTCTATAGAGAAGTGTCATCATTTGTATTCACAAGTGTCGTAACTTGCTGATGGGTTATTAGACCACCATGTGTGGGGTCGACCCTGATTAAGTTAACCATGGATTATTAGGCTAAGCTAGACAAGTCAACCCCACTGGTTTATTGGGCAGGATAGGACAAGTATAAATAGAGATTGGGATATCTCTATTTCATCATCTCATTACTTGCTCTTTCTATCTCTGAGGAAGTTGTGGGGTTTTTCACTTTTATGGTTTTCCCCAGTGAAACTTGTAAAATTAGTCACAGCAAATCTAATGAACAAGTAAATCAATCACAATAGATGAACATAGAAAATATGGTGTAAAACTGTGCAAAACATGCACAGTGCTCAATATCCCAATAAAGGTGAATGATTACAATACAATAATCTAACACTGACTGAGCAATTTGAATTGACTAAGAAGGTCATTCGAATTACTGAATGGTGTAGCTTGGCTCCAACTAGGATTCATCATCATCAATTAGTGGTGGTCATCAATGCACAAGAACCAGTCATCCAGGTGTGAATCTGAGTCTAATTGAGTGTAAAAAGTGTAACTGAAGTGTGTAGCACTAATATAGGGAAGGAGACTCAGTGGAGGGCACATGGGAGGCTTAACTGAAGTCAAAACAAGTCATCTAGTCAATCTGGAGGTCCAACAAAGTGAAATAGTCAGTCGAGAGTGAAACTAGCCTCAAATCAAGGAGAATCGGAGCTAACTGAGTGTAACTGAAGTGCAATTGCAGTGGTAGGTGAAGAAGTGCGCCCTTCTTTGGAAATAGGTGAGAAGTGGGCACCTTCCTGACTAGGAGGGATAAAAATATGATGGAAGGAGCTCCCAAGTTCTAGAATGAAGTGGATAAGGTGTTGGAGGCATCAACCTGGTGACTTGGATGCATGCAAACCCTAATTGCATGCAAGGTCCTGAAAATGATGATGTGGATATCCGAACACCCCCCCTCAAGCTAGACTATGATTTAAAAAATAATAATAATGTAGGGTCCTGGTAACTAAGACCAAAGGTCACCCCAATACAATAATAATACAAACTAATAATAGTCAATAAACCGAGGAAATGGGGAAAACCTCATGGGAAAAATACCCCCCTCAAAATAGACTGTAGCACACCAAAAGATTTAACTGCTCCAAAATCAAGTAGATATGTCTGGAGGTATCTTACTCTTGGGAGTAAATGGTTCATGCTCCAAAAACATGTGCTTGAATTCTCCATCAGTGGATGCAAGCGAATGTGGAGACTTTACGAAATTGCTCTTTATACTGAAAATGGTGAGAACAAATCTGAAAATATGAGGATGATCCTGGAACCTATGATTCGAACCAAGTGAGGTTGGAATAGTTCCAATCGGATAAAATAGATCTTGAAACTTGAACTTCTTATCAATAGAAGTTAAATCAGCTCCAAAAATAGATGAATGGTTTCTTGAGATCTCCTTTGAACCAACAAGGGTGAGATCAAAACCAAAATCAGCAAAAAGTGCATGAGAATTGAACTCAAGCGAATGGTAATGCTCTTCGTCTTCATTAAAAATCTGAGAAACTTTGCAAATCATAGAACATAAGTCTATAGGAGGCATGCAATTAAGGAGGGTGAATGCTTCACCTCCAAAATCAGATTTTACCTCCAAAACTTCAAGTAGATCATTATTCTGCATGCCGGCAAACTCATGTGAAGGAGAGGATTCAAGAACCTCTTCGGAATCTAGAGTATGAGCTGGTTTATCTTGCTCAGAATTTGAAATAGAAGACATTGAGAGAGTGAGTTTTGAATCTACAGTTTCTTCTTCATCTTGAACAATTGTTGAGGCCAAGACATGATCGGAAAGAACACATAAGGAGATCTCACTGGGCTTGTTCTCCAAAAGGCTAGCATGATCCTCTTCTTCCTGCTTTCCAAATTCTCTTTCAAGTTGGACCCATAGATCACTTGGATTTTCAGCAGTATTACTGAGGTAGCGCATACAAGGAGACATAGCAAGACACATTGCTCCAAAATCTTTGTCACAATCATTGAGCCAATCATTCTCCTCTTCATCGAAATCAAAATCTCTTGTATTACCAATGCACATATCAAAAAGACATTGTCTCTTCAAGAATGCAATCATCTTTGGTTTCCATTCATCATAGTTGAATGGAGTAAGAATATCTTGTGAAGAATAATATTCCATCTCTGCAATATCGAATGCAAATGGAGAAAGTAAGAAACTTGAAAATCACACACAAACAAACACTATGTTTTCAGCCTTGCATGCACATGAGATTTTGCCTGCTGCTGCTGAAATATATTGGTGAGAAATTCACTCAATCTTCATGTAGAACACCCGCAGAAAAGAAATCTTGTCCCTACCATGGCTCTGCTACCATGTAAAATTAGTCACAGCAGATCTAATGAACAAGTAAATCAATCACAACAGATGAACATAGAAAACATGGTGTAAAACTGTGTAAAACATGCACATTGCTCAATATCCCGATAAGGGTGAATGATTACAATACAATAATCTAACACTGACTGAGCAATTCGAATTGACTATGAAGGTCATTTGAATTACTAAATGGTTTAGCTTGGCTCCAACTAGGAGTCCTCATCATCAATCACTGGTGGTCATCAATGCACAAGAACCAACCATCCAGGTGTGAATCTGAGTCTAACTGAGTGTAAAAAGTGTAACTGAAGTGTGTAGCACTGATATAGGGAAGGCGACTCAGTGGAGGGCACATGGGAGGCTCAAATGAAGTCAGAACAAGTCATCTAGTCAATCTAAAGGTCCAACGGAGTGAAATAGTTAGTCGGGAGTTAAACTAGCCTCAAATCAAGGAGAATCGGAGCTAACTAAGTGTAACTGAAGTGGTAGGTGAAGAAGTGTGCCCTTCTCTAGAAATAGGTGAGAAGTGGGCGCCTTCCTGACTAGGAGGGCTAAAACTCTGATGGAAGGAGCTCCCAGGTGCTAGAATGAAGTAGATAAGGTGCTGGAGGCATCAACCTGGTGACTAGGATGCATGCAAACCCTAGAGTTTGCATGCAAACCCTAATTGCATGCAAGGTCCTGAAAATGATGATGTGGATATCCGAACAAAACTCTGTGTGTCTATTGTCTCATTTGATTGCTTGGTGTGATTGATATGCATTGTTATACTTGATGTGCTGTACATGTTATTCTCTCAGTAAAGATCCTAGAGTATATTGAATTAATGCTAAAAAATTAATGGTATGACTTCAAAATTTTCCTTAATGGATACGTTAATGAGGGAAAATATGCACTAACTGGACATCTTAATGTCCAATACTTCCAATTTCATGTACTCAATGATGTTCTAGTGATCAGGTATAAAGAATCGATTAGAGATATTGAGTGGTCAGAACCAATTGAGTTGTGGAATATAGATGATGAAGGTCGACCTAAATTTCCCACAGGGAAGCCATCTTTATTAGATCCCAAAGAGAATGTTGTCTATTTAAAAGAACTAAAGGAAGGAATAACATCATACATAAAAATGTGGAAACACACTATTGACAATGAGAATTCACCGATTGTTACAGAGGAATGGAAAAATAAATTTGAGTATTGGAAAAGAGTTCTTGATGCTTTAGATGAAATATACAATGATAATATAATAGTGGATGGAAGTGATTCATCTTCTGAGTAAGTTTATTTCCCTAGACAAGGCAAATTGTCAATGTTGACTATAATGCACTCAATGTAATCTCAAGTATTATGCATGGGGATTTTGATAGTGTGACAAATGAACTAGTATATGTTGGACCCAAGAGAAACAAGCCAAAGCCAACATTCAATCTTATGATTGATGTTGAGAAAGGAAATATGTTGCTAGTTTGATCAGTAAATGAAGATGACGGAGAGATGATTTGGATGGAAAAAACCACTTCAGATATCTTCGAGGATGATCAAAGTCAAACTATTCATGTAAATGTTGACTGGTGGAAGCCTACTTCAGGGAAATACAAGGGAAATTTTTTAGAACAATATTGGGTACCAAATCCCGATGACACATAACTTGGATCTATTCCAATGAATACAATAGTTTGGGCTTGGATGCCAAAGAAAGAACATTGCAAGAAGACCAAGATAAATAAATGTGGTGTAGAAGTTGTACTTGATCTACTTGACCAAATATAGTGAGATTAGGTGGAGATGATTTATGAATGTAATTTTGTTCTTTGAAGGACCTATTAATATCCATGAAGAAACACTTTGAAATGTTTGATGTATACCAAATATTGTTTTCATGTTATTTTTTGAGGAATTTTATATTATTTAGTACATATAATATTCAAATTTTGGTTCAACTTCAATGTTAATTGATGTGATGGTTCTTTATGTGAAATACATATCACCATTCAATATTTAACTTTTCAATGTTTTGTTTAGATCAAAATAATTTGTCACTATATCGAATGTTTATAATCAAATATAAAAATGCACTTAAAAACATCTTTTAGAATTGGCCTTTCAATAAATTCAAGGCAATTGCAATAAGGTTTGAAGTGAATTTTCCGTAATATTCCTAATTATGTTTGTTATAAATGGAACCATACTACTCTATTGCATTCTTATTCAAAATAATTTGATTTTGATCATTAAACATCCAAAATATGTTTTCTTGTAGACTATAAAGTGATGCCAACATTGTACTAGTTGCACCAAGTGAAATGAGGTACTCTACAGCCCAGTATGTGGGAGATCTTCTAACGTGTGTGATGTAGCATTACATCTAATAAAACGTAAAAATGTAGCGTTACATATAATAAAATGTAAAAAGTGATTGCGCGTAAAAAGAAGTAAGTAAAGTAAAGTACAGTAAAAAGAAGTAAGTAAAGTAAAGTAAAGTAAAAACAAGTAAAGTAAAGTAAAGTAAGTATGGAGGAGATGTTGTAAGGTTTGTGATGTAATGTTTGTTACTAACAAAATAATTAAAAAAAAATCATGTCCGCTCATTAAAAAATATTATAAAAAGTATTTTAAAAAAATCCATGTTGGTTCATAAAATAAAATATTATGAAAAGTAATTAAAAAATAGATGTTTGTTTATAAAATAAAAACTTAAAACTTAAACCCGGATCTATCAATCAAGAGAGATCAAATTTCTTGAGTTTAAATTTAAAAACAGAAATATACGTCAAGAAATTCGATCCCTCTCAGTGCTTAATAGATACGGGTTTAAGATGGATCTATGCTGGTATAATAACTTATACTTAGCACTCGCAAAGTATTAACACTTAATGTATTTAATACAATGGTTAATAATAGTCACAAACAAAACATTAATATGCCATTAAATAACTTGATATGTAAGAAATTTCTCACACAATTTATTATTCATGAGTTATCTTGATGAAATTTGTTTTAATATAGAAATATAAATGTTAATGATAATATAAATATTGTAAGAAATCCAACTTTTAGAGGAATATTAATATGCTCTTTTCAATTTAACATGTTCAAACACTTTAATGAACACTTGCAATAACTAGTTTAGTCAATTTTTTTTGCTCTAGGTTCCATCTTGTATTTGAAAAAATAAACATGTGTTGTGCATATTGTTTCTATTATAATTTATAATTAATTTTGATTGTTAGAATAGTTAATATTAATAAATAATGGAAATTTTACTAACATCAATGTCATTAAATAACTTTATATGTATGAAATTTCTGGTATGTTAATTTGTTATTCATAAAGCAAACATTCATCAACCTAGATTTTAATACAATAATAATAATGAAAATAAACTATGTTCATATTCTAATTCATAATTTATTTTGATCATCAGAAGGGTAAAACCTAGATAAATATTTTCTCTTGTCAACTATAAAGTGGTGTCAACTTCCTAAAATAAAACATCATAATAATAAAGATCAAATTAGTTACTAATTCGACACTCAACCTAGACACAATAGTTAATATAATATAAATTTATAATCAAAATCAAAGTTATTAATAATAACAAACACTGATTATTAATGTCATTTAATAACTTTAATAATACGTAAGAAATTTCTTTCACAATCTATTATTTAAAATGTAATCCTCGATCAACTTAACTTTTAATAGAAAAAAATATAAATAATAATAATATAAATAAATTATATTTCTATTCTAATTTATAATTGATTTAGATTTTTAAAACAATAAACTTAAACATAGTATACTTAATATACAATATTTTATCTTGTCGACTATAAACTATTGCCAACCTCCTAATATAATTGGATAAAACGATGTTCATATTTGAAATTCTGGTCGCACCCGTTATCTTGTACGGTTGTAAAGTTTGTCACATGGCATTATCTTGTATGGTTGTGAAGTTTGAGGTTGTACCATCTCTGGAGAATCTTGGAGAAACACTAAGCAAATCCTTAAGCATTTTAAAACTTATAACCGCAAAATTAAAATAAATACGCCCGACCCAGTACTCTCTTAATCGAAGTCACGGGTGTTTCTCTCATCGAGAGCATGGCTATGACTAGGTTCATGATGTACAAGTAAAATTTTTGCAAATGATTGACTAGTTCAAAGAAGATAATTAAAGGTGAACTCTCATGAGCTCCATAGTGAAACAGGGCGTTGAACAATTCCTAAAACGTCGTGAGCGGAAATAATTTTCCATTTTGTGAGACTGAGCATTGAATATTAAAATCATTTTCTCTTAGAGTGTCCTGCATACACCCATACATTAACAAAGACATTGGCATTATGTTATTTAATAGTTTTTTATGGGTCATTATAAAATTGTGTCAATCTTCGACCAGCAAGTAACTCAACATAGACATAGTAGTTACGATATCAAATTATAATTTAATTGGTTAATCATTGTAACATACACAATATTAATGTCATTATATAACCTTAACCAATTTAGCTTTTAATACAACCCACGGAGTGTATAATAGACAGTGAATCCAAGTAAGAAAAAATGTAAGAATCCAAGTTTAATACTTTACTCATTTTGAAAAAATCAATCTAGTTGAAGTCCGAAACTCTAGATCCACTGTATAATTCCACATTTAATGAAACATGTGTTTAAGTAATACAGTTGATCTCTCTTTTCAACCCATTTCCTCATGAATTGCATTTCTAAGGCAAGCTAAGAATTCATAGAATTTGCAGGTAAGGTTCTAAACCACTTTCTGACTTCTCCTCCCAAAGATTGCACAAAAAGCCTCATGAACACATCATCTTCTTCAATAAGAAGGTCATGTGTGAAACCTTGAAAGTTAGAGATGTGGTCTTTGACTGTAATATCTTTTTCTCCATCATATTTAGGTAAAATATCCAGGTTTTTTTAGGAATATCATGAAGATTATTTGGCAAATTTTAAGCACCAGACCTATTGGCTAGCCATGGATTCACGACAGGCGGTGGATTTCCTTGTCCTCTACCAACCATATTTAAATGTTCTAGGATAATATTCTGAGCTTGAGGAGTGACCAAGTTTCTTTGAGGTGGAATAAAAGAATGATCATATCTAGATATGCTAGCAGATGATATTGGAGAAGTGAACTGAGGTTCAAGAACTATATTTAAAGGAGTCTCAGGAATGTTCTGTAGAGTATGAAAATTATTTAAATCTTCAATAACTTCGTGATTTATTATTGTAAGAGATATCACATTAGAATTTAAATGAGGAATACCTCTCCTTGAGTAGTACGAATGTTCCTCCAGTGAGTTCAAGAGTCTGGTAGCTTCCATAATTCCTTTGATTGAGGATTGGATCTTATATGTCTCTTACTAGGAACTAGATTGATCCAATGGAGTCGCTAGGTGAAGATTCAACCAAGATGTCTGTCCTGCTTCACCGAGCAGAGCTCGGACTGTCTTCAATTTGTAACAAGGGTAATATTTCTTTCACTTGCATTCCCTAGTATGGTCGCCATTTTTCATGTTGGTCCCATAGTTGAACTAGGATGAATTGACTCATGCTTGGGCATGATAGAAGCTCATTTGTTTATAGATACCAGAGCAATATCTTTATGCATAGTATTTAATTTTTTTTTGTAGAAACTTTAAATGGAATAGATCATACACAGTGTTTAACAAATTAAAGGTGTTCATGCAGAGGAAATTCATAGCTCATTTCAGAATGCAAGGATAAATGCAAATGGAAATAAAATATGAAAACTAGATATATTCAAGAAGTGACTGATATTATTAAATTTATTGAAACTATGGACATTTAGAATGTACTGAAGCTCATGCACAAAGAATTTCAACAATTCATACACAGTTGTAAGTAAACTCAGGGAATAGAGTAATGTGTCACATTTTCATTACACAATACAAGTAAGAAAATATCATGTCCCAAATTTGGAATTGGGTCACAATGGCCTAATCACATTGGCCATATTCATTGGAGTTTGTAAAATTGATGTTAAAGGTCAAATAATTGCCAAGGAGGAAAATTACAAGTTTCCTAGGTTTGGGGTGGAAGCTTTGGGATTTGGAATAATGGGGATAATAAATTATGTTTGAACATTAGAGTGGCATAAATATTTAATAAAGGAGATAAATAAATATATACAAGTGAAAAGCAAAGTGGAATTTGATCATGAAGACACATGGAGGAAGTGAGACCCACATATGGCTAGATTTCCCCACTACACTTGGCATCATTCTCTCACCAATTCGAATTCAAAATGAATGGTAACATTCTTGGGGGAGTACAAAAGGTATTATTCATGGCATGACTCATCCAAGATCGAAATATAGAGGAAGAGTAACTCCCATGGAAGAGGAAGAGGCAATTTGGATCTAGTGAGACACTTGGGCTAGATTCCCTAGCTCTATGACAACAATGATGAAGATGCTATGACACCTATGACACAAATCAGACCTAAAGGATGACATATGACATACATGACATGTAAGGGCTAAAAATAGACTCCAAGAGGGAGCTCAAGGGTGTTAGGGCAGCTAATATGCTTCCACATGTGATTTGGTGGAAGTGGGAGACTAGGAATTGTTGTACAAGTGGCGTTCTTTGGAATCTCTTCCCAACTTGAGTTGGCATGAGTCTCTTGGAAGGAATTCGACCCATGGAGGACATTAGAACTTTATAAATGTCAATAAAAAATAATGAAACCAGCTTTTGCTCATTTGTATAATTTGCAATTGCATTTGTGAAGAGGGAGAGCTAGTGGATGACTAGTTGCTTGCCTTAGCCAATTTCGAGGGTGAAAGATTCCCATCCATGTTGGCAATTGGAAAGGCCATTCAAACCTTTCATTTGGAGATTTAATGGAGTCTTTATTTGCAGGTGTAAGCTGCATGGCAGCTCATGGTTTCTGCTATTGCAGCTCACTCCTTCAACCATTTCCAGTTTTGATGGCATATTCTTGATCCTTGAGGGAGGGCATTTTTGGTGAGCTATTGTACTCTTTGGGGGAGCTTCTAATGCCACATTTATTTTGTAATATTAATTAAATACTCTGTTATTCATCTCTAGAAATTTTCAAGTCGAAATTCCAAGTAGAAATGTATAAATCTCAATTTTAATGAAAGGACAGTGCCATTTCCCTACTACCTTGTTGTGAATCAATGTAATGCTAATGATTTCGAATGAATGGATGATTCTCTGATGAATTTGTGATTAATGGACTACCATGGATGTATTTTACAAGTTTCATGTACTGTACTTGAGTATTTGAAGTATTTTTACTCAGTTTAATTGCATTGGGAGAAGAAATAGTGCCATTTCCCCAAGGGTCGAATTGGTGATTTTTGCAGTTGAATGGGAGAGGGTTGGAATAGATATAATAATAAATTAATGGTGCACATGATACCTAAATAAAATCCTTAATATATTCCCTACCTCTGTTCAGAAATTTGAGTGGGTTTGGAGGCATTTGGGAAGCCATTTTTAGTACTTACCCCAGGGGGATTTGAACCCCAAATTACTAGTAAAATTGCATACTTGGTCCAGAATCTTAATATAGTTTTCAGAGGTCTTTTGGTGGCCATATTTCATCCCTGAAAATCATATTCAATTCCTAGTATCATTCATACACCTTGAATATTTGAAGGCATTTGGAGTCAATTTGGGACCTAGAGACCAATACTAGTCAAAGGGAAATCACTAGTAAAGTTACCTACTTTGACCAGAATTGAAAGAGGATTTGTGGAAGTATTTTAAAGGTTCAAAGGAATCCTTGAAAAAAATATTTATGTTCTAATATCATTCATATTCCTTCTTAGAATATTTGGGATCATTTGGGGCGAATTTGGGACCTAGAGATCAAAACTAGTCAAAGGTCGAATTAGGGAAAAAAATTGGAAAAATATCATTTTAATAAAATTCCTAACAAGGGACATTACAGTGGTATCAGAGCATGATCTTGGAACTTGATGTGGTCTGATATTTATGATTACAAAATGTTAGATACCAATATTATACATTGGAATCAGAAGTAATATTGTTGAAGAGGAGGAACTAGGAAAAAAAAAAGAAAAAAAAAGAAAGGAAAGAAAAGTGCATTTTGAGAAAACTATGACTATGGATAAAAAAGGAACCTTGGAGGAGAATGAGGGGCTTAGAAAATTACTGAAACCTTCCTTTGAAGACAAGTGGAGGCAATTCTTTCAAGAGTTCAAATTGTTGCTTAGTGAACTTGGAAGCAACTCGGAAAAAATAATGAGCAATGGTTCTCTTTTCAAGGAAAATGATGAAATAATTTATGTCACAAAAGAGGAACCTAATGTAATTGTGGAACATGAGGTACATGTTGATATGTAGGTTCTTGAATATGCTACACTAAAACAAGAATAAAGAAAAGCACTTGTCCTTGTTCAAAGGGATTATGAGTTGCCTCATGGAGAGAGTTGAAAAGCCTTGGAAGAGGTACATGATCTCACAATAATTGGACCAGCCAATTATGGAGAAGATGAATTAAATATTTCAATGGGTAAGAGTTGTTAAGAATTAAAGTTTGTTCATAATTCTTCACCCCACACTTCTTTTCCAGCTACATCACTTTGGGATGAAAATTGGGTGAAAGGTTGTTTTCTAGTGGTGCCACATGAGCGGTATGAAACTCCTACCTCTCCTTTCGATGATGACATGAATAGAGAACCTAATTATTTAGAATTGTAGCAATATATTGCTTTACCTTATGATGATACATATCCTCATGGATGTATGGATGATACTTCTTTGAGTCCTTTGAAGTCTCCTTGTTTTTCATGCTCATTATTTGTTTCAGATTTTAGTGGAGATTCTTCATTCACTTCTTGGATGAAAGAATGCATGGCTGAATATTTTGATGCATATCACATTCTTTTGGAGCAGCACTATCGAACATGGGATCCTCACCTATGTCATTGGAGAATATTTGATTGGTCACTTGAAGATTGTATGCACCTAGCAAATGGTGGTCTACTTACTTGGACGTATAAACACTTTCATCATTCTTTGATGAAGCATCTTCTTGATGTACATTTTCATTATGTTGTTATGTACTTTGATGATATATATTTTGTACTCATGATGTTTGGAAGAATGCATACAAGAAAATGGGATCCAGGAATCATCTTATCTGATGGTATGGGTTGGAGAGCACTCTTAATTGTTGGGGTGCAATATAAGCAATGGGACCCTGGAATAATTTTTATCTCAATGGTTTCAAATTTTTTGGGGAAACAAGCAGTATGGGAGATGGATTTACCACTTAATAAAGTGATTTTTATCAGATTAGTGCAGCAGCAAGCATGGTGGTGTTAGGAAACCATGTCTTTACTTTGTTAGTATGTTGTTGTTGGACGCATATGCTTTGTAAGTCGTCCCGTAGTATTTGTTAATCAATAGTTTGTGTTATTGTTGTTGGCGCATATGCTTTGTAAGCCGCCCGTAGTATTGTTAATCCATATTTTGTAACGGCCCATGGTTTCGAACCATAGTATTGGCGCCTAGAATTAGTATATAAGTGTGTGTTGAGACCTATGAAGGCACCGTGAAGTTATTTGTATTGAGCTTGCTCAAAGGAGGTTGCCCCCTCGAAGTGGCCTGTGATCAATACAAAAGTGATTCTGAGTTCTGTCATTTCTGCTATTTCGTGCATTCTTGTTAATTAATTGTTGCAGGTGCCTCACATCTGGTATCAGAGCACTTTCTTAGGCTCGCTGGGTGAAATTTCTGCCAAATTTTTTTTTCGCATCTGTTGCAGGTTCGAATTTGGGAAGAATCCCCATCCGCTTAACTGTGGGAAGTACTTGGGCATAAGCCCTAAAACTCATTGTGAGGAGTACCACAGGAACCCCGAAGTAGCTGGCCCATTGAGAGGACCTGCCAGCGAAAAGGGCAACGACCCCTACCTGATTGACTAGTTCCCACCCGTGAGGTAAACCAAGAGCTGTCGTTTGTGGCAAAGCGGTTATCAGTTTTACCTGAGCCGTGGAGTGAGGGGTATTTCCCCAATACGCAAGCCGTTAGACAGTATTGGTGGCCGAGTGAAACCCCTGAACTGTTAGGAAGCCGCACATATCTGGGGTCCATATCTACTTTCAGCTAAACTATTGTCGATCACTGCTGCGTCGTTTCAGATCTATTTTGCAAGCCGTTCCAGATTCAGCCGTTTTCAGTCCATTCGGCACTGTTCCAGATTTCTTTCGAGCCGTAGCCGCTCCAGTCTGAGATAAAAAAAAAAAAAAAAAAAAAAAAATAAAAAAAATCCTGGTTATGGTTGTCACCCGTGCAGGAGCAAAAACCATGGAGGAAGCACTTGCAGCCATCCAAGCCAAACTCCAGGATCTAGATGAAAAATTTCTCGGTCTCCATCTTGAACATTCAGCTATGAACAACAAACGGCAGTCCGAGTCTTCAGTAGACAATGGGTTCTCTGCTTCCAGCAATTTCCGTGGTCCGAAGCTTGATTTTCCTCGCTTCAATGGTACCTATCCAACTGGATGGATCTATCGTGCAGAACAGTATTTCAGTCTGCATAATACTTTTGATGTCAACAAAGTTCCACTGGCATCCTTTCATTTGGAACAGGAATCTCTTCAATGGTACCGTTGGTACATCAAAGCTCATCTAGAGCCCAACTGGCCAGACTTTTGCCAGCTCCTTTTGCAACGATTTGGCCCTAGTGCTTTTGATGACTTCACAGGAGCCCTCACTAAACTTCGCCAAACTGGCACTGTGAGAGAGTATCAAACCGAATTTGAGAATCTAGCCAACCACACCGAAGGATTGTCTGATGAATTTTACCGGAGTTGTTTTATCAGTGGTCTAAAGGATGCTATTCGCTCTGAGGTCAAAATGTTATGCCCCAACACAATGATGGAAGCACTCGGGTTGGCTAAGTTGGCAGAAGACAAGCTTGCAGCCCAACAACGCTCCAAGCCCACTTTTGTTCCCTTCCAAAATATGGGTTCTCAGCGACCACCTATACCGCAGGCTCCTCGACCGACTCCTATCAAGCATTTGTCTGAAACAGAGATGCAAGCACGCAGAGAAAAGGGGCTTTGCTATAATTGTGATGAGAAATTCACTTGGGGACATAGATGTGTTCAGCAAAATCTCTATCTCCTGGATGTGGAGTCTCCGCCTGCCTCTGAAATGGGTGATGAAGATCCAGAAACATTGGATGCTTCGGTCGACAGTCAGGAACCGCCTATTGACCCTCCGTCTCAGGATGACCAGCCAGATATATCTCTCCATGCTCTAGCTGGAATCACCACCCCCCAAACAATGCGGGTCAGGGGTTACTTCAAGAAGCTTCCTCTTACAATCCTCATTGATTCTGGTAGCACTCATAATTTCATTGACCCTCGGATCGCCAAACAAGCTGATTGTTTTATCCATCCTTGCTCCAACTTTGAAGTCATGATTTCCAATGGGGGAACCTTACCTTGCAAAGGGAAGTGTCGAAATGTGCGTATCTCTATGGGAGATTATATCTTGCGCTCGGACATGTTTGCCTTGCCCTTAGGCGGATGTGATGTGGTTTTGGGTGCTCAATGGCTACGCACACTCGACCCTATCTTATGGGATTTTGCTGAACTTTGGATGCAGTTTTCCCTCAATGGACACAAACACACATTGACAGGATTACAACCAGGTTCTCTCAGCATCATCAGTTCACATCGCATGGAAAAACTCCTCAAGAAGAGTTCATATGGTGTCATCGCTCAGATCCATTCCATCCAGATGCAACCATCAGCGGTCTCCACTACTCCTTTGGATCTACAACAAATTCTGGATCGATATACAGGGGTCTTTGCTGAACCAGTGGGATTACCACCTTCCAGGCCAGAAGACCATCGTATTCAGCTCCTTCCTGGCAGCGTTCCTCCCAACATCAGGCCCTATCGCTACCCATTTCACCAAAAAACAGAGATTGAAATGCTCGTTCGGGACTTATTGAAGCAAGGTATTATTCGCCCAAGCACTAGTTCCTTTTCTTCTTCAGTTATTCTTGTCCGCAAAAAAGATGGGTCATGGCACCTCTGCATTGACTTCCGAGCACTTAATCACCTCACCATCAAGGATAAGTTTCCAATTCCTGTTGTTGATGAGATTCTTGATGAGCTTCATGGGTCTCACTTTTTCTCCAAGTTGGATATTCGTTCTGGGTATCATCAAATTCGGGTTCATGAGGATGATATTCCTAAAACAGCTTTTCGCACACATGATGGCCATTATGAGTTTTTGGTCATGCCCTTTGGCCTCACTAATGCTCCTTCCACATTCCAGGCCTTAATGAATAAAATATTTCGACCCTACTTGCGGAAATTCATTCTGGTATTCTTTGATGATATCCTCATCTACAGTAAAACATGGGATGAACATCTCCAGCATCTGGATCTTGTCATGCAACTTTTCTCTGACCATCATCTCCATGCCAAGCAGTCTAAATGTGTTTTTGGACAAAAGGAAGTTGAGTATCTCGGGCACATTATCTCAGCACAAGGGGTTCGCGTGGATCCTGCCAAAATCGAGGCCATGAACAATTGGCCACATCCTCAGACACTCAAGAGCCTTCGTGGTTTTTTGGGGTTGACTGGATACTACCGCAAGTTTGTCAAGGATTATGGGAAGATTGCAGCTCCATTAACTGCTCTATTAAAAAAAGATGCTTTTACATGGACACCTGATGCTCAGTGTGCATTTGAAAAACTAAAACATGCTATGTGTACTACACCTGTGCTAGCTATGCCCGATTTTTCCAAGCCCTTCACTATTGAGAGTGATGCTTGCGGCAATGGACTTGGTGTTGTTCTCCTTCAAGATGAACACCCCATCGCGTTCACCAGCAAAGCTTTTTCAGGTAAGAATTTAGCTGCCTCTACCTATGAGAAGGAAATGATGGCTATTTTGCATGCAGTACAGAAGTGGCGTCCATACCTATTAGGGAATCATTTCTGCATCAAGACTGATCACCAGAGTCTGAAATATTTCTTGGACCAGCGTGTCTCCTCCCCGGCACAACAGAAATGGGTTAGTAAACTCATGGGTTATGACTATGAGATCACTTACAAGAAGGGTAAAGACAATATTGTGGTAGATGCTCTTTCTCGCACATTTGATGCCCAAGGTTCTCTTTCAGCTATTTCTATTACTGTTCCAAATTGGTTGCAATCTGTTCAACAGGGTTACATCAATGACTCTTCCTTATCTCAGATCATCCAACGCTTGACCAACAATCCTTCGGCTGTCCCACATTACTCTTGGGATGGTGCTTCTCTGCGATATAAGGGTCGTCTGGTGCTTCCCCAGAGCACAGATCTTCAACAAGCTGTCTTCTATGAACTCCATGCTTCTCCATCGGCCGGGCACTCTGGGTTCCTCAAAACATATGAACGAGCACGGCGTAACTTCTTTTGGCAGGGCATGAAAAGGACAATTCAACAGATGGTGGCCGAATGTGATACCTGTCAGCGCAACAAGAGTGAAACAACACTCCTTCCAGGATTGCTTGAACCCTTTCCCATACCTACACGGATTTGGACAGATATTTCTATGGATTTCATTGAAGGGCTCCCTAAATCTGGCGGGAAGACAGTGATTCTCGTTGTGGTTGATCATCTCTCCAAATATAGTCATTTTTGCGCTCTCAGCCATCCCTATACAGCCTCCTCTGTCGCTCAAATTTTTATGGACCAGATCTTTCGTCTTCATGGCATCCCTTCTTCCATTATCTCGGATCGTGATGCGACTTTCACTAGTCATTTTTGGACAGAACTATTTTGCCACACTGGCACCAAACTGAAGATGAGTTCAGGGTATCACCCACAAACAGATGGTCAGACTGAAATTGTCAATAAATGCTTGGAAACTTATCTTCGTTGCTTCACCTCAGAACAACAACATCAGTGGGCAAAGTGGCTCCCTCTCGCGGAATGGTGGTACAATACCTCTTACCATACTGCCTCTAAAATGACCCCATATGAAGCAGTATACGGTCAGGCACCTCCAGCTCTTCTTCCATACACCCCCACCAGTTCACCAGTTCAGGAAGTTGACAAGGTCCTTCGCAACCGCGATCAGATTCTTCACATTTTGCGGGACAATCTTCACATGGCAAGAAATCGCATGAAGCAACAAGCTGATCAGCACCGTTCGGAGCGCACTTTTCAAGTCGGCGATATGGTTTTTCTTCGTCTCCAGCTGTACAAACAATCCTCCTTGAAACTCAAAGGGCGTCATAAGATCGCTCCAAAGTTCTATCGGCCATATCGGATTCTTCAGAGGATTGGGTCTGTTGCTTATAAATTGGAACTTCCTCGTTCTTCCCGCATTCATCCAGTCTTTCATGTCTCTTGTCTGAAGAAAGTTCTTGGCACCAACATCAGCGGCCAAACGATTTTACCCGAACTGGATAATGAAGGATCCATCCTTTTGGAGCCAGAGGCCATCCTCAATCGGCGCACGCGTCAGCTTCGCTCTCGTTCTATCACAGAGGTCTTAATTCAATGGCACGGCATGCAACCAGAGGATGCTACATGGGAACCACTCCTTCAGATTCAACAACAATTTCCACATCTAAAGCTTTGAAGACAAAGCTTTTTTTAAGGGGGAGGGGATGTTAGGAACCCATGTCTCTACTTTGTTAGTATGTTGTTGTTGGACGCATATGCTTTGTAAGTCATCCCGTAGTATTTGTTAATCAATAGTTTGTGTTATTGTTGTTGGCGCATATGCTTTGTAAGCCTCCCGTAGTATTGTTAATCCATAGTTTGTAATGGCCCATGGTTTCGACCCATAGTATTGGCGCCTAGAATTACTATATAAGTGTGTGTTGAGACCTATGAAGGCACCGTGAAGTTATTTGTATTGAGCTTGCTCAAAGGAGGTTGCCCCCTCGAAGTGGCCTGTGATCAATACAAAAGTGATTCTGAGTTCTGTCATTTCTGCTATTTCGTGCATTCTTGTTAATTAATTGTTGCAGGTGCCTCACAGGTGGTTCCTCTCTAAAATCTTCATGGAAACTCAAAGACTCAAGGTTGGGCAATTCAATGGCAACTTCAAAGAATTATATAGAAAGCAGGTTCTTCAACACCCATGTTTAAAATTGCTTGAAGACAAGCAATATTGGGAAGGGAGGATTTTTCATATCCCAAATTTGGAATTGGGTCACAATGGCCTAATCACATTGGCCATATTCATTAGAGTTTGTAAAATTGATGTTAAAGGTCAAATAATTGCCAAGGAGGAAAAATACTAGTTTCCTAGGTTTGGGGTGGAAGCTTTGGGATTTGGAATAATGGGGATAATAAATGATGTTTGAACATTAAAGTGGCATAAATATTTAATAAAGGATATAAATAAATATATACAAGTGAAAATCAAAGTGGCATTTGATCATGAAGACACATGGAGGAAGTGAGACCCACATATGGCTAGATTTCCCCACTACACTTGGCATCATTCTCTCACCAATTCGAATTCAAGGTGAATGGTAACATACTTGGGGGAGTCCAAAAGGTATTATTCATGGCATGACTCATCCAAGGTTGAAATATAGAGGAAGAGTAACTCCCATGGAAGAGGAAGAGGCAATTTGGAGCTAGTGAGACACTTGGGCTAGATTCCCTAGCTCTATGAGAACAATGATGAAGATGCTATGACACCTATGAGACAAATCAGACCTGAAGGCTGACATATGACATATATGACATGTCAGGGATAAAAATAGACTCCAAGTTGGCGCTCAAGGGTGTTAGGGCAGCTAATATGCTTCCACATGTGATTTGGTGGAAGTGGGAGACTAGGAATTGTTGTACAAGTGGCGTTCTTTGGAATCTCTTCCCAACTTGATTTGGCATGAGTCTCTTGGAAGGAATTCGACCCATGGAGGACAATAGAACTTTATAAATGTTAATAACAAAGAACAAAACCAGCTTTTTATCATTTGTAGAATTTGCAATTGAATTTGTGAAGAGGGAGAGGAAGTGGATGACTAGTTGCTTGCCTTAGCCAATTTTGAGGGTGAAAGATTCCCATCCAAGTTGGAAATTGGAAAGGCCATTCAGACATTTCATTTGGAGCTTTAATGGAGTCTTTATTTTCAGGTGTAAGCTACATGGCAGCTCATGGTTTCTTCTATTGCAACTCACTCCTTCAACCATTTCCAGTTTTGATGGCATATTCTTGATCCTTGAGGGAGGGAATTTTTGGTGAGCTATTGTACTCTTTGGGGGAGCTTATAATGCCCCATTTATTTTTTAGTATGATTTAAATACTATTTTATTCATCTCCAAAAAGTTTCAGGTCGAAATTCCAAGTAGAAATGTATAAATCTCAATTTTAATGAAAGGACAGTGCCATTTCCCCACTACCTTGTTGTGAATCAATGTAATGCTAATGATTTCCAATGAATGGATGATTCTCTGATGCATTTGTGATTAATGGACTTTAATGGATGTATTTTAAAATTTTCATGTACTGTACTTGAGCATTTGAAGTATTTTTACTCAGTTTAATTGCATTGGGAGAGGAAATAGTGCCATTTCCCTAAGGGTCGAATTGGTGATTTTTGCAGTTGAATGGGAGAGAGTTGGAACAGATATAATAATCAATTAATGGTGAAAATGAGACCTTAATAACATACTTAATACATTCCCTACCTCTATTCATAAATTTGAGTGGGTTTCGAGGCATTTGGGAAGCCATTTTTCAGTACTTACCCTATGGGGATTTGAACCCCAAATTACTAGTAAAATTGCATACTTGGTCCAGAAACTTAAGAGAGTTTGCAGAGGTATTTTGGTGTCCATATGTCATCCCTAAACATCATATTCAAGTCCAAATATCATTCATACACCTTCCTTGAATATTTGAAGGCATTTGGAGTCAATTTGGGACCTAGAGACCAATACTAGTCAAAGGGAAATCACTAGTAAAGTTGCCTACATTGAACAGAATTGAAAGAGGATTTGCAGAAGTATTTTAAAGGTACAAAGGCATCCCTAAAACACATATTTATGTTCTAATATCATTCATATTCCTTCTCAGAATATTTGGGATCATTTTGGGCGAATTTGGGACCTAGAGATCAAAACTAATCAAAGGCCGAACTAGGGAAAAAAAAGTGAAAAATTGCCATTTTAATAAAATTCCTAACAAGGGACATTATAGAAAATATCACTTAACCTTGAATCATACATGATTGGAATTAGGTAAACCTATTTGTAAGTTTAGGAATCTATCATGCTATATATGTTTTGTTAATATCATTTTAGGAATCTCTCATGATAGAACTCAGTAGTATTTTATATATTTTTATTGCAGACCAATGATTTGTTGTATGAAACATCATCACAATGATCAATAGCTTTTGAAGTGGATGAGTTATTGGCATATGCTGACATAATTGGTTTATCTCTACACCCGGTTGAGGTGATAGAGAAGACCTTGAAAAAAATTAGTGTGGATATCCTTTGTCTGTTATTCAAAATTCTGCAGACAAACAAGATTAAAGCCATGATTGAAGTGTTGCAAAAGAGATCTCAAGCCCTTAATGTATGTTGGGGATTCTTGAATTATAATATAAATTGATTTATAAGATTATAATTTTGACGTTTATATGATAATGTACTTATAAAATGTGGTTTGTATTTACATGATTTTCTGGGACCACACACTAGTGGTCAAGGCAGTGTTGGCCCCAGTGATGCTCATGGAGAGACGTCGCATCATGAGAAAATGAATCCACATGCATTGACTCATTTTCCATTTTTTTCGACTGAACATTCGGAAACACGTTCCGCGACACCCTATATGCCAACTATGAGTGCACCGACCGCTAGTGACCGACGCACACCAGATCATCTAGAAGAAGGGGTCAACACTGAGCCTCCTATTATTGATATTGTTGAAGCTGCATTTCCTGGATATTCCTGTGTCACTAGCACGGGAACAATTGAGAAAAAAATTTTGGTGGACAAAGATCTCATTCCAATAAATATAGAGAAGATCCCAGGTAATTATACGTTGATAAAGTTAGTGTTTATAATTGGATTGTAATATACTGATAAAACATTTTTTGCCAACTAATTATGATCATGGCATGATCATTTTGCAGGAAATGATCTTTTTATAAACATATAAATTATTTTTCCTTCGATAACTTTGGGCCCACCATTCGCACAAGGTGGGATAGACAATTTTCTTTTTTTAAAGATGAGCTCACTAATCGGTTGGTTGGCATGTTCAGCAATGAGACCTTCGATCGAGTCGTAGTCTTGAAAAAGGATGGACAACATATGAATATTATTCGAGACCAATATAGGGTTCACCTAGAAAGGAAACCTAGGTATGAGCTCCCTCCGATAATTCCATCAAGAGAGTGTAAAGATCTAGTTGAATATGGAAAGGAGAGGTCTCTGGGAAAAGAAGGAAAGCTAAGACCAGGCACATGGAGGTATGAAATACTTTCCACAATGTAATTCTAAACCTTAATATTATTGATTTTTATATCGAATTTGGAACATCTAATGTATTTCAACACTTGAATAGGATTCCAAACACATCAAAGGACACAAAGGAAAGACTGGAAAAAATTGGTTAGCACAAGCTTGGGCCTGGTGGTTATTCGAATTTGGCGGCACAAATTGTAAGTTTTGAAAAAACAATAATACATCCAAATAATAAATTGCAAATTATTTTTCGTTTTATTGCACTGCAATGTGTAAATTAACGACATTATGCAAATATGCAGGCTGACCGATTTAAAGAAGTTCCCACTGAGGAATACTTGAAGCTTGGCTTTCAACATGGCTTTGGAGTTATTGTTGAACACCAAAAAAGCTTGTCTGGGAAAACAAAGCCTTTTGGTACTGATCCATATGGTGCACAGTTATATAAAATCTATATAGTTTAATGAAGATTTATTACTTGTGCAATCTATTCGTTATAAATAATTGACATAAAATATTAACTCTATTTTGAGCAGGACAACAATGATCCCCTTAATGTCGAGGAGGGACAACAACAAATCGAATATCATGCTTCGAATCGTGGTAATGAATTTATTCATATGATACAATTTTATATATAGCATTGCAGATGGTGAACATTAATTGTACTTCTCCATATTTCAACTGTAGAGCATGTAGAGGGTCACACTGTACATGTTGAGCCTGAACAGGAATATGAAGAACATGATGTGGCCACAACAGGTAAAAAAACACCTTTGTAATATTTTTTTAAATGAAATACTTGTCATTATAATAACAAAATATATCGATGTAACATTTTCACATTATTGTAGCAAATCTGAACCCCTTGCCGCAAACTCCACATCGCGAGCACTCTACAAGGAAGACATCACGAAAAGCCAATGAAGCACCAAGAACTAGAGGACAAGATCCAGAAGATGAGATTCTTTCTTTTGTAAAGAGAAAAAAAATAGAAAGAACTAGTGACTGAAGAAATATTGAGTAATTATTTTTGATAATATAATGTCATGCATGATTTTTGGCCTAATGAATGAATGAATAGTTTAATGAATTTCAGCTTCTATTGAATGGATGTGATGACTGATTGAATGGATGGATTAATGAATTCTATATTTGATTGAATGAATGGTAAATGCTTGTTTATGATAAAATATGCATGAATTTGCACATAATTTGTTTTTCAAGTATATGCATTGGGTATGGGGAATTGAGAGTGATGTGAGGGGGGGGGGAGGGGATATAAGAGCTTCCATCTTCATGTGGTTGGCCCTGCTCAGTAGAGAATATTAAATTATTCTTGAAACATAGAGGATCTCAATGAATGGTTAACATTGTAAGCAAAAAACCTCCATTCAATGGTAAAAGAGGTATTTTGGCTGTGGTCCTATTTTTCCATCTTGACTTGCTGGTATTCAAAGAATAAATATGTAAAAGAACATGCCTCATTTAATAAGATGCATTTTGGTGTGCAACGACCATCACCACACCAATGCATGATGGTCATTGTGATCATGAAGGCATTAATGGAACATGAAAGAGTAATGCATGAAGGTATCCTACCTTTGAAAATCAATCTTGATTGAATCCTATATCGCGATTGCTAGGAAAAAACAGCTCTACCTGCCATCTTATCGATTTAGGCATTGTGTTTGAAATCAATTATTTTTTTTAGAAATAGCATGTATAAGATCTAGACCCCATAGTGTATCTAAATCAAGTTCTTAGGGCTTGTTGGAAATAAGACTAAGTGAACCACCTTACACCTATCGCATGCTTCAAGTTGACACTCATAGGATCTCTTCATGTCGCTAGCAAAAAACAAACCATACCTCCTTGGTACATCCAAATACTTATTTAAAATCAACTAAGAACACTGAACTATCTAATTCTTTTAAGACTCAGTTCTTTCTCTTTAAAATTTTCAGGTTATCTCCACCAAGTCTTTGTTCAAAGAATTCCTCCTTCACCCAAAGTTGCCACAACAACTCTACCACTCTTGAACTTTGGCATTGTAATATTCCAATAAAAGATCAAAGGAATGTCTTCAATCATCCACTTGGTCTATGCAATTTGAAAACACAAAGAATAGCTTATCAAAACCTTACTTTCTTGGGTCTTCTAGTAAATCTTGGGAACAATTTTTGTTAATCACTTAAAAGGATACATTTTAGTCTATGTATTTAACGATTAGGTGTTGAATTCTGAAGTATGGCATTGGAGTGAAAGGAGCATTGGAGTATAAAGTAATAAGCACTTGATTCTATTGTAGTTATAAGAAACATGTTTTTTGACAATCCAAGATAAGCTATTACCACAAGAGCCGTGGATACACCTTGGTTGACTTATATTTATAATTCATTGACTATTACTATTTTAGATGGAGCTCTTTATTATCTACTGGATAAGGCCATGAAAAACCTTCCCATGTTTTAGGTAAAAATACAATCACGTCAAAGGCTCATTTAAAGGAATTCACTAGAATTGACACTATGTTGAAGGTTCAACATGTTCTTGTTTTATAGTTGTTTATTGTCTTTTCATTACAAGATGATGGACTTGTTTGGTTTCTAAATCTCAATAATGAAAACATTAGCACCTGGGATAAATGTGGACATGTTTTCCTTGAGTGATGCAAAGAAAAGACTACCAAATTCTTATCAGCTACTTCAAATGAGATTAAAAGAAAGGAAAATGAGACAATTGAAGAATTCAATGTAGGGTTTAGTAAGACTGTCCAAAATATTCACAAAGAAATCAAACCCCCAAGTACATCCATCCTTATCCATTACATAGATGCCTTCCATTACATAGAATAAAAATATGTTGGTCAGGTACTAATTCCCCAAAAAATAGCCCATGGGCTAAATTTCTCCCTTAAATTTTTCTCCAATCTAATTCTAATAAGGAATTGGTCCCCTATTTGATTCATAGCCTCTCACCTTCTGAGTTATAAGGCATAGTTTTGGAACCTTCACAAGGGCGTGTCATGAGGTCCAAAATAAGAAGGGGGAAAAAGGAATGAATGATGATTATTTTCTTAAGGATAAGAAATGTGTGTATATTAATTATGTAATTTTGTTCTTGTTAGTATAGTCTTCAATTGTGTTTGCAATGTGCTTTGAACATCTAAAGAATGTGGTTTTTATTTTACATCGAAGAAAAAATAGCAATATTTTCTTAGAAAAAAAGTGATTTAATATTACATTAATATAAATTTAGAGCTAACAACTCTTTACATATTTTTTTCAATGGTGGTTCACCGTTTTCAAGGTTACATCCATCGAGAGAAATGCCAACACATGTTATTCCACAGAATTAAGGTATGGTCGCAATTACATAATCCACTCAATCATTACATAGGGGCTCAACAAAAGCATAATGTCACTTACAAGAATTGAACCTGGGTAGGGAGGGTAACAATCATTCCTCCCAACCACCCAAGCTACATCCAATGGAGAACAACTCTTTACATATTATTTACATATTAATATTAAATAAATTTATATCAGATTAAATCAATTCCTATTTCTCACAAATTCCAAATTAAAATGAATTTATGTCATATTAATGTAAAATTGAGATATATATATATATATATCATGAAATATTCATAAATAATTATTAATGAAATACTTTAACTCTTGAAAAGGATAAAGTATGTTTTTATTTACTATAATTGATAAGGTTTTGACATCCATGATCAAAACATTCATTTTATGCATTTCAAGCTTACAAATATTCATGGGAGGCCCGACACCCCATGTTTACACCCTTGCTAAGGACATTAGTGTCGTGTTGGTAAAGAGGTAAATATGTGAACTCTACGAGTATGGAATACATGGGGAGTATATATCTTTGCATAGAATCCCATTGGAAATGTTGGAGGCATCCTACATAAACCTACATAAATATTATTGGAGATCATATGAGTAGAAAGGAGGTGACTGAGATAGTTTCTTTGGGTGGAAGTGTTTTATAGGGGAGAAATGATACCCCCAATGTCACTACCCTGGTGGCTCTTTTTTCTAGGAAATGAGGGAAGAGGGTTCATAAGTGGTCATAACTTGGTAGTAGATAGTAGTACTATGACTTGGTATGCCAAGATGGATGTTAAGTATTTGAAGAAGTATTAAGTGTTGGGCACCAAGGATCTCGAGGATATTCACCAAATGTTTGACAAAATAGTTGCTCACCTTTTTCTTGCAAAAACCATGGTATATAATATTCTATGCCAAGTGTTTGATGAAAGTTTTGTTCATCAAATGTTTGAAGAATTTATCTTTGGCATTGGAGGTCAAAAGTATCGAATTTTTACAAAGTCTTCACGGCCAAAAGACATGTTGTTTCATCAAGTATCATATGCAGTTTTGGATGCCATGGTAAAATCCTAGATAATCATAAAGAATATTTTAGGAAAGCTCCTAATTTTGTGGGTGAATTCTAACTATTATGTGGTGGATATTAAGTAGAAATTAGTACTATCACAATATTTTCCTATGGATCAACAATGTTTAATTTTTTAGGGAAAACAGCTTGAAGATGTAATCCATTTATCTGAATACAGCATAGTTAAGGATTCAACCCTTATTTTGGTGATGCAATTGGGGGGAGGAGTGGTGGGTACTAGTATTAATTCAACTTCAAAACATCTATTTGTTGACCAATGGGACCTCAGTCAACATGGGTTTGTCTCGCTGTTGACCCATATCGCAGTCTCCTTGGGCACCGGCCTGGGTAGGTTTGAGCACACCCAACAACACCCGCAGAGAGGATGAGGTCTCACCTAAGGCATCCAGGAAGAGCAGACGGAACCATGTTTCAACCAAGGTAGGAGGAGAGTTGTGGCTGTGCAGACTAGCTCTATTGCAGTACTTAAACAGAAGTCAAAACATGGAATTATAACATTTTAACTAATCGTAGCATTCATATTCCATATGAAACAGATTATTTAACTGCATCATTTATCATTCCAATAATAGTAAACATCAAATAACATGTATATATCGCACCATTGCACAAAGATTGCACCAAAACATCATTATATTACTATTGTGGTCAAAACACCAGAGGCAAAACATACATCTTCTTATCTCTCACCTGTTATTCTCTTGTCGTCTTTCTTGATCTCTCCTTTTTCTCTTTTCTTTCTTCTTTAACACTTACAACTCTCATCTATTTATAGGCTTCTGCCATTACAATATTTGTCCACTTACAACTAACTTCCTAAACGACACTATGGACAATTGACCCAATAAACCCAAAAACCCGCATACCGCGGTACAACTAACTCACTATTACATAATATGTGGTCCAAGTGACCCAAAACCCACCAACTGCGGTATTCTTTACACAAAATACTCCTTTTTCGCCCTCCTCTAGTGTGTCACGACATCAGCGGTACCACAATATTTCCCCATCAAACCACCTACGAACAGGCCTCCAACACAATCTTGTGGCTCGCCCTCGAGCCACGTCAACTGCTAGACAAAGTGCACGTCGTTGTCCTTGCCTTCAAGTCTACATACAGCTGTTCGACATTCCGCACCAGTTCCTGAGCCTCCTTAGCTGCTTCCTGACTACTAATCACATATTCGACCGATGGGTGATCGACAAGCTTGTGCATGACCTGTTGTCAAAACTTCTGAACTGCTGGGAGGGCTTCACTAGCCTACAGCATTAGTTTACCGCCAGTGTCTTGGAATTCTTCCAACTCGGCCGCACGCAGCTTCTGTCATTCATCTACCTTGGTGACCCATTTTTGCAAGTCCTTCAGCTCATGTGACTTAGCAACTTGCTCCATCAATGGAAAGGTTCTCATCGCAACCTTTAATGTGGCCACCTGGCCCTCCGCTTCCTGCAGGATCTTAGTGAGATGTTCGATTTTCTCATCGTGAACGATGTGGCCCCAAAACTCTATTGTTTTGGTATTGAGCCTAGTTTCCTCCATCTCCAGCTCCTCCATTTGGGTGGCAACTTCCTCAAGTGCCCTTCTTCATTCATCCACCTCGGCCTAAGGCGTACTTGGCTTCAACTGAGCCTTCAATAGGTCATTCTCCTATCACAACTGAACAATGGCATCCTCTAGCCGCTGCACTCAGTGGAGCACGTCTACCTCTTCAGTGGGCTCTGGAACATGTTGATAAGCCTCTATGACTTCCTGGTCAACCTGAACACTGTCGTCACACATGTGAGCCTTTTCCGTAATAAGGAAGTCTTGTTCCTTTTTAAGTGCTTCAATGGTGCGACTCATCTCGGCCCACTCCTGCTTAAGGTCGGCTTCAAGGTCATCCAATGCTTTTCGCGCTGCAGCAGCCCTGCTTGTAAGCTCATCAATCTCGGCATTCGAAGCTACCTCTCTTGCCTGCAAGTGTTGAAAGATCTTGCTAATTTCATGCATTCTATCCGCCATTTCCTCAAAGGCACCCCTTTGCATTGTCGTTAGTGCATTGCCAATAGTGCATTAACATTGACAGTCACCTAGTCAATCAACTACACCACATTTTGCAAAACCTCGTTGTCAGTCACAACCGCAGTCGGGGGAATGTTGACATTCTTTACCCAGGGTGTAGTGCAGATTGTGATTGTCTCCTACATGGGTACACTGCCAGATTCCGTTTGTAACACGGAATTACACAAAGAGTCCATACGAGCAGTAAGCGTAGAGAATCCCTCCTCCACTTTGATGGACATCTTGTCAGCACCTGCCATGGGGGCATGGTTAATGGCTATGATTAACCGGCCCAACTGCACCTCCACTGGTAAATACATCCCGCTGATGGTGGCATGCTTGTGGTGTCATTTTGACCAGTTTTCCTCAAGAGCACAGTCACTATAGTCTGCAGTTGGTGTTCATATTGACTCATGATCGAAACTATGATGACTCTGCTGATCCTGAGCTAATACTCGATCCATAGGGCCCTCCGGCAGACCTCCAACATCAATTTCTACAGAACTCATGGGTTGTCACCAAGCCTCCAGCCACTCATTCACAATAGCCTCCAAATATGCCGCTATCACTTTATACATTTCCTACAACCATTATCGATTAATATCACAGTGAGCTTGTATATGTATGATGCTCGATCGTATTGCAAATGCCATGATAGGTGTGAATCATGCTACAGTGTCTGCGGATATTTGCGGGACCTGTGTTGCGGCGTCACAAAGCATTTTTGAGTACATCCAAAACTGCATTTGGCACTCTCGGATGCGCTTAGGCTCTTACACAAACCATAGATTATGATAGCGTGCCCCTCATCATTTCGCTGCAGCCGCGTAGTCCATACCCTGGTAGGTGTCGGGCTCTTTCCATGCAACTAGAGCAATCGACAACAATAACCAACTATATGAGAAAGTGCCTCTACCCACTTGGACATCTGCAACATCCTCCATTAGCTGGTTCAAGAGATATAAGGACCAGTTCATCTGAACTCCTTCAGCGCATTGCTCTGCACAAGCAACTATCGCCAAATTACATTGGTTAGGGAAACGTCCCCTAATCACTTTACAACAAAGGATCTTAATGCCCATGAGTACCGCCTGATTATTGCACCTACTGGTGCGATACCCACGCCCATCCGATACCAAGGCATACTTTTGTACCAACTGACATGCTTGCTTTTTCTCATTGTGCTTTCCTTGACTAAACTGCATTGGATCAACACCATTCTTGGGCAAGCCGGTAATGTGAGAAATCAAGTCAACAATAACCAGGACCTCTCAGTCCAACCACAACGAACCCCTGTGGAAGCATGATAATAGCTGCTTTACACAAGAGCCAACTTCCAATAGGCACCCAAAATGCGGCATGTTAATTAGCCCTAACAAGCTAGCCTGCCGCAGTCCTAGTGCCCATTCATGTATCTGTGGGTCCGGTGAATTGCGTGTCTCAGGCACATATGGTGCGGATGCAATTTCAGGTTGAGCCACCATGTTGTGGTCCTCATACCGCAGGTGCATCAGTGCCGACCCAATGTCTACTGAGCATGTCATCCCATCCGAGAGTGTGGGCATCTTCACACGGAATTTTGGTTTGAGATTTAGCTTACACGGGGGGGCATCCGACCGAACAGGAGGGATGTAACCAAGGATATTACTCGTGGAGTGTCCTAGCCATGGGGCAGATGGAGGAATGGTGCGACTGGACTATCCCACCTACTCCGGAACATCTCTAGCCACCGCAGACCAAAGTAATCTCTTCCTCTGCGGGGATGCAGAAGGCTGACCCCCTCAGCACTTCTTAGCAACACTTGATGTTCCCACTTGCATGTTGGCAACCTCGGCTCCAAGATCAACAGTGTCCGAGGATGGACGTTCACGTTCTAGAGCAACCAAAATGAATGGAGACTCCACTTCACTACTAATGTCCACTATCTCCAGTTCTCCTGGCATACCTCACCACTCTTCGTGATATACCTAACAGTAACTGACTGAAAGCACGACAGCGTTCCACAACAACACGGCTTGCTAATTTCTTGGTGTCTTCTGCCCGACGCTAAACCATACTTATAACATCGATCCAAATCGACCGTAATCATGACTAAATCATGCATTAACTCAACCAAATCCTTGTATTATTGAGGGAAATCCGCCGGCAATCCTATCTGCCAATCGGCTGGATCCGCCATTAATGCCCATAATTCAAATAGTGCCATTAATTAACTATCTCCACTTTTGGCATTTATTACTGATTTAACCGGGTCGCCACGTTGCCAAGTAACACCGACTGTTCCAAACGTGGAGTACAATCTTTCTTGCTATCGCATACCTTCTTCTGTTGGTGCACCATCTGCCACTAATCAACCTGCAACAATCATCATTTTTTTTTTTTTGATGCAATTTAAACATCGCACTGCTCCAAGCCCGAGCGATAGGGCTTCAACCTGTGACCATTTACCAATTTGGGGAGCATCGCCCCATCTAATCGCGGCAACTGAATTGCTCCTCCTAAAGTAATACTATTGATGTGATAGGGACCCAGCCAATGCATCTGTAACTTGCCTAGATGTTTCATAAACTTGCTGTTGTATAATAACACTAAGGTGCCTTGCTGAAACTGTTTGTTTTTTATGTGGTGATCATGCCATGCCTTATGGCAGTCCTTCTCTACCCCTTGGTGAAAGCCAACAATAAATCGATCGTCTTCGAGCTCCACCAATTGTGCTAGACGTTCGTCTAATGCTGCAACATCATCAATGCTCGTAACAGCCGCAATTCAAAGACTGGGAATAATGTACTCCATAGGCATAAATGCTTCCTTCCCATATACGAGCTTGAAAGGTGTCTGACCAGTCAACCGTTTACAGGTGGAGCGATAGGCCCACAATACTGCTAGAACTTTCAAATTTCAGTCATAGCAGTTTGCATTGCACACCTTTGCCAATGCATGCTCCAATACCTTGTTAAACGCCTCCACTGTGCCATTCGCCTATGGGTGATAGGGTGTACTCTTCTTATGCTGTATCTGCAATTCTTTCGTCAATGCGATGATAGTGCGATTAAGAAAGTGGCTGCCTTGATCACTCAGCAATATCTTGGGGCAGTCGAAACAAGTGATGATGTGGTCAAACAAAAATCGAGCAGCCATGGCGGCGGAGCAATCAAATACAGGTGCTGCCTTAGCCCATCGAGTCAAGTATTCTGTCATCGTGATAATATACCGTGCACCTGTCCATTTCCCTGGTTGATGTATCGGTCCTACAAAATCCACAACCCATTTTTCGAATGGTTGTAATGTTATTTGAGGTAGCAGTGGCATCTCGTCCCGTCTGGATGGCTTGCTAGTTCATTGAAAACATCACAAGACCGCGCGTAGTCTGTCACATCATTATGTAATGTGGGCCACCAAAGGCCTGCATGCAGTACCTTTCGGGTAGTCACCCAACCGTCGTAATGTCCTCCTATGACTCCACCATGTGCCTCAGCCAATATCTACACTTGCTCATGCGGCAAGACACATGTGTGCAATATCTCATCAGCACCCAATCTATACAACTCTCCCCCGATCAGTTGAAAGTCGGCAGCCTTGACAACCAATTGCTTCTTCTGAGTAGTGGTAAAGTCATCGGGTGCAGTGGCGGTCACCAAAAAATGAAGGATGTCATCAAAATATTGATCAACAATTGCAACATGAAACAGTTGGGCATCTGGAAACCCGTCTTCAATATTAATCGGTTCCTCCCCTGTATCAATCCTTGACAAATGATCTAGTCCAGCATTCAACTGCCCTGGTTTCACAATGACTTCGAAATCAAATTCCTGAAAAAAAAGTAGCCACCGATAGATCTTCCCCCACAACACAGGCTTATTGACCAAGTATTTTAATGTAGAATGATCAGTAAACATTTTAAGGTGGCCATCCAACAAATAATGCCTGAATTTCTACAGTGCATAAACCATGGCCAGACCTTCACGTTCTGTGGTAGTGTAGTTGCATTCTTCAAAAGACAGCTTCCGACTGGCAAAAGCAATGGGATGATCAATGTCACCTTCTTCTGGTTGAGCCAATACAACCCTTAGTGCAACCGATGAAGCATCAACATGGACATGGAATTCCTTACTCCAATCTGGAAAGACTAAGATTGGGGTCGATGCCATCTCACTTTGAGCGTTTCAAAACTATCCTGACATTTTGGGTTCCACTGGAATGCCGCATCCTTCTTCAACAACTTTTCCATAGGGGAATTAATCGCAGCATACCCCCTAATGAACTTGCGATAATATCTCGTGTGACCGAAGGTTGCGCACAGCTACTTAATGGTGGTCAGCGGTTGCAACCCCAAGATAAGTGCAATTTTGGCTGGATCAACCAGCAATCCCTGCTTACACACGATATGACCCAACAATATCCCAAATGGTGCACAGAAAATACATTTCTTCAAGTTCAGTGATATCTGGTGCTGTCGGCATCGCTCAAGCATTAACCGTAGATTGGCCAAATGATCATGAATCAATCCATAAACGGTCCAATCATCCATATATACATGCAGAAACTTTTGAATAAAATATTTGAATGAGGCAACAACGACCCAGGAGAATATCGTAGGTGCATTCTTCAAACCAAATGGCATGACCGTGTACTGAAAGCAACCCCATTCGGTAACGAAAGTTGTCTTATGGCGATCTTCCTTGGCAATGCGAATCTGATGGTAGCTAGAGAATCCATCAGTGAAAGAGTACATCTCCTGGCCACCCACTCCTTCAAGTACTTCATCAGTAAATGGGCATCGTTCAACTTCCGCAAGTCGACACAAATGCATACTTCGCCCATTTTCTTGTCCTGCACCACCATAGGACTGATCCATTCGGATTCTTCCACAGGTTTGATAATACCAGCATCCAACATCCGATCAAGTCTCACCTTGACCTTTTCTTTATGTCGTGGATCTAGCCGATAAGGTCACTGTCGGACTAGCTTAGCATCTAGTTTCAATGGAATTTTCATCTCTCCGAAATCACCCATGATTCCCTTCATTTCGGAAAACTTCATGGGAAACACGTCCTGAAACTCATGCAGTAACTTGGTAACCTTACTCATCATCTCATCATCCCAATAATCCCCAACATTAGCAAACTTAGGAGTAGCTTTGGTGCCGATATTCATCTTGCGAAGCTGCAATGGTTGACTGAATGGATTACTTGGCACAGTAGGTGGGATTGCATCACAAATTCCTTCAGATTCAAAATTGTTAACATTTCGGGGATCATCATCATCCTCCGGGCCACCACTGATGTTGAAGCACTCCATGAGAGACTGCATCTGACAGTGGGTGTGCGGGTCAATAGGGTAGGCCGTGGGAACAACCTGAAATATCACATCACGAATGAGCTACAAGGCGTTATGGACATCAGGGTTGGCATCCGCAAAAGTGAACGTATGAGTGAAACAGATTGTCAACTCCCCCGATGTTGTAATATCTTGGCGTAACTTGGCTGTAGTGTACCATGAGCGTGGTATCTCATCCAATATATGGACAAAAGCATGGACCCACTCGTCTCTGGGTCGTGCTACCCATAATCGTTGGCACTCCATCACATGATCGCTAGGATCAGTCTGACCATCATACTTTCTAGTGTGATAAACTTCAATATTGCCAAACCGAACCATCATCAATCTTCGATACTATGACCGATCTTTAATGAATTTCTTATGTGTCACCCACCATCGTGCTGGAGCAGCCTTCAGTGCTTCCTCCAAGGCCAACAATAGCTGTGGTTCTGGGATGCAGTCTTCAAACTCTGCTACAAAGGTGTTTAGGCTAGGAAACCCCTCATAGACAGGCAATGTGATCGTTTCTATCACAAAATGATACAAGGATTGCGTAACTAAACCACATTTGCGGACGAATACTTCATGCATTCGATTTTGCCAATGCTCCAATGAATCATCAGAGTCAGAAGATGCAGAGCTCTCGCTATGCCACTCCAACTCACCGTAGGAAATAGGATGAATATAATCCTCAGAAATATTGAATGCATGGTCCCATCTAGTGGGATTGTCATCTTTTAAAATCTCCACATAGCGATGTCCTTCAGCCGGATCCAAAGGGGCGATAACTTTGAAATCGTGATTCTCAAAGGTCATCATGCACTTCTTAAAGTTGATTACAGCTCCACTGTCGTTAGCCCATCCAATCCAAAAGAGAACTGGATAAGAGCTTACTCCATCAACCACTTCGATAACATCAAAATCAGCATAAGTCTTCATGCCCTCAATACCAATCGTGAGCCATAAAACTCGCCCAATGGGTGTTACCTTCGCATGATTAGCCAATCGGAACTGCACAGGAGACCAGCTCAATCGGGGACTCCCCATCTTCTGCCACGCCTACTTGGTCAAGATGTTAACATCCGAACCAAGGTCAAGAATCACAGATTCAACATCATAGTCACCAATCTGAATATTCATTTGCATTTCCTTGCCAGTCTTCCGTCGCTGTAAGGAGTTTACTACCAACTCCTGCTGTCCTTTCAGAAATCACTGCAACCATCCCTCAATCTCAGCCAGGGTAGGTAGGTCTCGTGCCAATGATAGACAGTTTTCAAGGAACTTCTGCAATGTCCCTGGTGGTGGTGGTCGATCGGCATCTTATGTGGCATTAAAGACGGGTGGCATATCGCAAACAACATCCTTACCGCGGTCTTTCTCCAAAGTGCGACGTGGCTCTAGAAATGTCTCTCGCTCTGTATCAATGTCAAAGGGTACCATCTTCTGACCAGCTAACCGAATCCATGGTCACGATCTATCTTCCCCAGCCGTCTTGCCTCCGCGAGTGACAACAGCCACCGAAGCATCTTGTGGTTGCAGTCCTACAGAAATGGTCACAACATTTGCACCTTGTGTCTGGTTCTGCTGCAAATTCCCTGGTTGATTGATATTTTGATTGGCTTTCGGCAGTGGTCGCGGAGGCTGGTTCTGTACTCGTTGCTATACCAGGGTTTGTACTAGTTGTTGTGGCTGGGCCTGATTCTGTAGCTGCGGAGCATTCCCAGCCTACCATCGTGCAATCAACTGTGGACAATTCTCAACTATATGATCATTAACAAAACAAAACGTACATTGATTCTGTAGCAGCGGGCAATCGCACTAATAATGCCCCCATACCGCACAGTGGTAACATTGAACATGTCCATGACCACCTTGGCCTCCTCCTCCATGACCAAATCCGCCACCGCATCCGCCCCTTTATCTTCCCCGGTAACCAGCCTGCTGCTGGTATTGTTGTTGCATTGGTGCTGGTGGAATCCCTTGCCCTTGTGGTGCATACTGCGGTTGTTGTATGTATTGTGGCTATGGGGGAGTTGTCTGCATCGGGGTGTATTGCGGCATGAACTACTGCAGTTGCTGTGGTGCAAACTTCATTAGCGGCTACATTAACGGCTGGGATACTTGCGGTTGTAGTTGTGGTTGTTGCACCACGCGTTGATCATCCTTGATGTAGAATGCATCGCACATCCTCTCCTATAGCAACCCATATGCACGGAAATCCTTGTCATCATGACCCACCGACTTGTAGAATGTGCAGTAAAGATTTTGCGGGGTTGTGACCATTTTCTGCATATACGAGCAATTATCATGACCTTTCCCAAACACGTGACAAATGCAACACCACGGCATACTGTGGACATTAAACGGGTTTGGTGCTCCTGACACCAAATAATTATGAAAATCCTGACAATTATCGTTCGTATGGCCTTCTCCTCGGCATCGCGTACACCATACTTCATCACATTGTTCCTTGTTCTTCTTCAATCATTGCAACTGTATAGTCAGGTTGGAAAGCTGTGTCTGTATCTACGACATCCCGGCTGCATTATCTCCGATCGATGATGCCTCCAATCGCATTGGAATCTCTAGAGCTTCACTAGGCATCGATATGTTTTGCAGCATCAGTGGTAGCCGAATGTGGGGTAACAGTGCGGCAATGAACCATTCTTTATGTTGGACAACGCTCATATCAAAACTAACCTTTGCCATCATCGTCTTGAATCGCTAGTCAAAATTTCATACCGTCTCATTGGGGTACTGCTTAATTTCCTTCAATTTAGTAATATATTGAGCCTCCGACTTAGGCCGTCTAAATTTAGCAATCAACCCATCCCGAATCTCATCCAGTGACTTCTCTGGGGCCCTCATAGGGACTATAATAAACTTCATGAACCAATCTAATGCATGACCTCGCAGAATCGTGGCTAACTATCCCTTCTTAGCATTGGCATCAATGATCTGTTTCATGGTCCAGACTGCTTCACACAAAAACCAATACTGTTCTAGGTTGTCTGTCGCACTTCCATGGAACAACGGTAGCTTAGCATCATCGCCCGCCATCGTGGGATTCCTTCCTCCTATCGATGTGCTACTACTACCAATTAACTTCTACGGTGTTGACGCACTTGGCAGTGTCAAAGTAGTGTTTCTTGCTGGCTGAGAGTTAGTGAGCGGAGGTGTGGGTATGTTGGTGCTGGGGTTTGGTCCTGCCTCTATCCTAGGCATAGCCTGGTCGTTCCTATCAGGACTATGAGGTTGCTTCATCCCGTGTGGTCTTCCTTTGCGGTTTTGCGGTTCGATCGTAGCAGCACCTTCTCCTGTCCTCTACCTCTTTTCCTGTCGAAACCTCGCTCCTCCTCTTATAAGACCACTTTATTCCTTGGCTTCGCTCACAATTTCCTCATGGTCTGCACCCATCTACCCCTTTACCATTCCATGTACCATTCCCCAGCAGTTGTGGTACCCATGGCCTCCACCCACCAGGATGTCTACTGATCAAGGTGCATCTTTAATATACCCTTTTCACAGATTAGCATCTTAATCGACAACAAAAACCTTCCCCGTGGTCCTCGGAAGAAGTACCTTTCGGCTTCACTATAGGATTTCTTCATGTTGACCGCAAATTCAGTGATATATCCTTCCAAGATGCTATCAAGCCAAACTTCGACAGCCCGTGATGCCTTATTATCGACTTCCTACAATTCCTGAATCAATTCTGGGGTCCAAGCCATCGGCTCACCACCCTAGAAGTTCCTCTTCTGGAAGGTCAACTTCAACAACCATTCATACAAAATGATCGAAAATTCACAAAAAAACCATTCATGCGGACTTTCGTGAATATATCTTCCAACCCAGTGATCTATTGTCAGGCGCGTGTTCCGGCTTTCTTCTTTACCGAACTACTGCAACTTCTGATCGAACCATTTCTGTCTCTCCGGCTTTGTTGGATGCCACAACATGACCTCCTTCTACTCTGCACACGGTCCCGGCAATGGAACCATTTGTTGACCAATGCAACCTCAGTTGATAGGGGTTCGCCTTATTGTTGACGCATACTGCAGTCTCCTTGGGCACCGGCCCGGGCATGTTTGAGCCCACCTAGCAACACCTGCAGAGTGGATGAGGTCTCACCTGAGGCGTCTAGGAAGAGTAGACGAAACCACGTTTCCGCCGAGGGAGGAGGAGAGTTGTGGCTGTGCAGACTAGCTCTATTGCAGTACTTAAACATAACTCAAAACATGGAATTATAACATTTTAACTAATCGCAGCATTCATATTCCACATGAAACAGATTATTTAACTGCATCATTTATCATTCCAATAATAGTAAACATCAAATAACATGTATATATCGCACCATTGCACAGAGATTGTACCAAAACATCATTATATTACTATTGCGGCCAAAATACCAGAGGCAAAACATACATCTTCTTATCTCTCGCCTGTTATTATCCTGTCATCTTTCTTGATCTCTCCTTTTTCTCTTTTCTTTCTTCTTTAACACTTACAACTCTCATCTATTTATAGGCCTCTGCCATTACAATATTTGTCCACTTACAACTAACTTCCTAACCGACACTATGGACAATTGACACAATAACCCCAAAAACCCACATACCATGGTACAACTAACTCACTATTACATAAGATGTGGTCCAAGTGACCCAAAACCCGCCAACTGCGGTATTCTTTAGCACAAAATACTCCTTTCACGCCCTCCTCTGGTGTGTCGTGGCGTCAGCGGTACCGCAACCTTTCCCCATCAAACCGCCTGCCAATAGTGTCTTTTAGGAATGTAGTAAAAAAAACTCTACCATTCAAAAAGATTTGTACCCTTCTCCTATTTCTAGTGCTTATATAGTGGAGCACGTTGAGAAGGTTCCATTAGTGGAGATCAAAGTTCCAAATTAGGTTACTCATATCCATTCCGCTTATAAAAAATATTCTATTATTTGCATATTTAATGGGTTATTGGCCTCCTACAATGGCTTTGTACCAATGGACTCGATCAACTTGGGAACAAAATGCATGATATCTCTTTATTAAAAAAAAAATTTAACGGTTTAGTACTATGCTCATGATGATTAGCTGAAAGTCTTTAGAAAGGTCCCAAGTTTTGGGGGAGTAACCTTATCAGTATCTTTGTATTTTTTTTTTTAAATACACATAGTCGTCGGATATCCGAATCCCCATTCCAGGATATCCAACGAAGTTTCCATACCACCGATGACTGAACACGTCGGATATCCGACTTCTTACAATGAAAATAACGTCAGAAATACGATGAACCCGCCATACCACCGATGATGGAAAATGTCAGATATCCGGCTTCTTACAATTCAAATCCTGTCGGATATCCGATGTCCACTTCGGGGATATCCGACGCACCTGCCATACTACCGACAGTTGAAGGCAACGGTGTTTGATGTCAATCAGATATCCGACCGCCTATAAAGTTAGATTGGTCGCATATCTGACGAACCAATTAAAGTGGGGTCGCTAAATATCCGACTGCCTATAAAGTGAGTGTTGTCGGATATGTGACAGAAATATTAAAAGCGTAGTTGTCGGATATACAACTAGTAGGTGTCAGATATCCGACACGTTATTTTACTATCGGATATCCACCAAAGTACCACCAATGTTTAAACAAGATGATGCTTGTCGGATGGTCGACAACAAGATGTCAAAAATCAAACATCTATGCCGTCAGATTTTGGGTTCAAAAAAACTAGTGTAAGTAGTTGGGCTAAATAGTTCATGTGTAAAATACTTCCAATGAAGCCTTTAATTATGTTGATAGCTTGTTTGGCTTAAATGCACTAGTTCATCAAAGGTATTTAGTGTATCTCTCCTTCCTCCGAACTAAGCACTACTCCACACCACCTTTTTCCGTATTCAGAAAGTCTGTGTTTCTAAATGATACATTAGGTATTGTTGTTGCATTAAGGATATTGAGTTATTGACTGCATGTATTGTAATGTCCCTAGTTTGACCCCATGGCATTAAATTGTAAATGATGTAATATTGTTATAAAATCGTGGTGAGGAGCTCAAGGCCAAGGCCCTGCCATCGATTTAGTGATGCATATGGTTTACGTGCTAGCGAGGCACATTGAAATTGTAAATATGCATTTTAATAAATACCCACAACTAGCTATGCAATGCAACAAGAGATGGGGGCATGATTTTACAAGGAATTGGGAGGAAAAACATTCAAACCCTTGAGCCAACCAAGTCAAGCCAAGTGTCAATGAGATAACCAATCAAACCCTGAACTACCCATGTTGACTTTTGTACCCAATCATTGATTTCTCCCAAGAGTTGCTTGAGGTAGTTAATACCTTGGGGAATGGGAGGTATGGCTGTCCAAATTCGGGTATGGGCAAGCCACCATGCATGGGAAATCAATTTTTGCTTCTTGGGCAAGAAAGGAGCCATGAATTGCTCCCCAAGCCATTATCCATCAAGCAATTGCTCTCCCTCACGAGTTGGGATCTACTTGGGCATTTTCCAGCCATGTTTTTGGGTGCTGTCCTTGATCCTCAGCTAGGATAAGGGTGTTTTTGTATTGTATACCAGTGGGGAAGATGGAAATTCGAATTGGGGTTCCATAGAGACCATTCTGGCTGTTAAATGCTGAGATGGTTGGGGAGAAATCATTTTTCCTCCACTGTGAATGTTTTTCCTCATCCCACAATTTGTTTTTGGATGGAAACGATTTGGGGAAAGCCCAAACCCATGGCCATCTTGATGGTAAATCCATTGCTTTGGCTTGAGCTTGAGTGTAAGCCTCCAGGGTTCAAATGTAGCCTGATAAACCCAGCTATGGACTGGATTGGCTCAAATGAAATGATTAATTGGCTGTGAATCAGTGAATGTCCCCTTTTCCTTGTAAGAATCATGCCCAGCTCGGGGGTGGCAGTTGTGTTGAGAGCTTGATGAACACAACTGGCCTATGGTTGGGTGGAATGTTGCAGCAACATAGCTAGTTGTTTGGGACCAATTGCACAATGAAGATAAGTGTTTTTCTATCTATGTATTTACTTCTGCAATGCATTAATTTGATGACTGTTTTGATATGCTGGATGGGCATGAATTGTGTATGGATTAGTTTCAATTCCGCTGTGCATATTTCCTGATTTGTATCTGCACACCAATGTTTTTTTTATTCATATGATTCTAATGACTGGGCTGAGTTTTATGAAAATCCCCACAGATTGTTATCATCTTCCCTCTCTTATTGGTTCAGCAGGTGGGTACATTAGATTTCGGTATCATAGCTGCTAGTTGCAACATTGGGCCTTTATGGACTACCTATCATAGTTGCAGAGGTAAGTATGCTTCCTGCTCAGCACTGATAGTTAAGAAAACTTTCAAAATTTTCAAATTTTCAAAATTTTTCTAAGTGTCTATGAGTTTCTGCCAAAAACTGTGTCGGCGAATCTCGGTGAGTTCGTCCGCAACGGCGGAGGAACTCAGCAAGTTTGTCCGCAATGGCAGAGAAACGCAATGAGTTCATCCGAAACTGCGGAAGAAATCGGTGAGTTGGCCCGAAACTGCGGAAGAACTTGGCGAGTTGGCCCGAAACTACGGAAGAACTCGGCAAGTTGCCCCGCAACGACGGAAGAACTTGACGAGTTGGTCTGCAACGTCGGAAGGACTTGGCAAGTTGGTCCGAAATTGCGGCAAAAATCAACAAGTTGGTCTGAAAATTTTTCTAAGTGTCTTTCGGTGGAAAGAACTCGTATGTTTTTGCCACAACGGCGGAAAGATAAAAGTTTTGGGCTGAAACGGCAGAGAAAGTTAACGAGTTGGTCCGAAATTTTTCAAAAAATTTTCTAAGTGTTTTTCGGCATCAAGGAAGAAATTTCGGAAGAACTTGGCGAGTTGCTTCGAAATAGCGGGAGAACTAGGAAAGTTCGTCCGCAACGTCGGAAGGAACTCGGAAAGTTGGTCTGTAGCGGATCGGAAGGAAAAACTAAGTTTTCAATCGGAAGAACTCAGCGAGTTGGCCCGAAACAGATCGGAAGAACTCGCTGAGTTTCTCCGAAACAGGAAATTTCAGTGGCTTTCCAGGAAGATTTTTCAGGCGCCGAAAGTTGAAAAATGCCATGGAACTTGTGCGCCAGATTACATGAAATGGAAATATTTACAAAAAAAAAAAAAACGAGAGCGCTACCCTTGACTCTCCCTACAGTGGTGCAGGGAATCCACAAGGGGGAAAGCCCCCTTGACCCTCATCGATCCCCGAAGACAATTGCTATAAGTGTGAAATGTATTCTTTGAATGAAGAGCAAGAATTGCATAGAAGGGGTTGTGAAATATCAGTAAGAGTAATGGGTTGTAATACCCATTATGGAGGATGAAAGGGAAATTCCTCACCTTAAACTATTTTTGTTTATAGCATAAGAATTGCATATTTGGAAAATATCAATAATGCATGTTATACACATATGTATATACTGAATTGCTAATTCGTGAGAAGATCATAGCTAATGAATCCTTGTGTGCTTGGTAGGGAAGCCAAGAAAAGGATCATCTATGATGTGGAGGAGGAACTCCATGTCATGATGAGGAATTGTAAAGGGAGAATTCCTTAACTCCTCCATTGCTATTATATTTATATTTCTTGAGTTGTCTATACTGAAAATTATGGCATAGGGATACTGGAAATGAAAAAGAATAAAAAGATGAAGTGAATATGTACTAGATGGCATATTGCACAGTGCATGTGAAAATGTTTTTTGCAGGTATATGATATTGCATATTGGTAAAATAGTGAGGTTTTACATATGCAATAAGCCACTTAAGATAATGATTGTGGTTGCTAATAATTAGTTGTGTTCGTATTGGTTGTAGGACCAAAGACAACCAAAGCATGGCTAAGGATGTGGATGATGTTGTTGCATATGACCAAAAACCTTATGAGGAAAGGATGGTGCAACAAATCTATGATCATGAGGTTGGAAAAAGGACTATTTAGCCTTGGTAAGAGGCCAACCGATCAAGTAACATCAAGCGATGTTAATGATAGCCATGCAGGTAATGGTTATTTATGCTTAATTGCATGAATGATTGAAGGAGGATTTGGTGAGATTACTTCAACTATGTTTAAACTATGTTGATTGATTTGCATGTAGTATTGTGTGCTCGAATGTGAATGTCAACCTACCAAGTATGGTGAAGTGTGGGTAAATGAAGGCAATGATCCTTACGCCCTATAATTGCTTAGAAATCTCAATGCATTCATATGAAATTGTATCGTGCCACTTGTGGATGTTCGTTGTGAAGTTTTAACAACCCAAGCAAGTGCTGAATTATGGTCCTGTTATAATGTATGCCATATGAGAGAGACATGGTTAGGCCATTAGATGTTTGAAGGCATAATATTCATGAATTAATGCAAGGCTGCATTGAGGGGATGTGCATTAAAAATATTTTGTACAATCTCGTGGTTATGCATGAAATGGTGATCTATTTAATTGGCTGCTGTGAATGCAGGAGAATGATTGAATATAGAAGGTAGACATGTTGATGGGCGACCAAGAGTGCTATGTTGGAAGGACAGAATTGCATGAAATGTGAAGTAATGAGTATTTACTGTTTATCTAAATTGCATGGATAGTGTGACTGTGTCTTGCAATTTTTAATGCATATATAGAGATGTATATATTTCATTGCATTTAAAATGTTAACCGCTGAAAGTGTTTGAATTATTGAGCATTATAATTCTAAGATCACTTCAGTGACTGTTGTAGCATTGAAGAGAGTATATGCATACATACTCACAACGTGTTTGGCTAATTGAAATTTCAGTTTTTAGGTAGAAAAGTCTTGCATATGGAAATGAGGATAAGTCCATAGTAAAGACCAGGATCTACCTTGTGCAGAAGCCAAAGGTTATGAGAAGGTTCTCATGGTTGTAATTTATGCATGAAACAAATTTGAAAATTGTCTGGTTTAAGTTTATGAGAATAGTCTCATGGTTGCAAATCTAATTTCTGTAGGAAAACAGATTTACAAATTTCAGATTTGAGAATTTGCCGATAATTGCTAATGACTGTTTGGCTTATATAGAATTTTGTCAGGAGGACATGTTGTAGGTGGATGTTCATGTATGCTATCAAGGGTGAAACCATAATGGACAGAGTGATACCACTTACGAGAGCCAGACAATATGAGGATAGCCTCATTACTAAGCAAATTAATTTCTGTAGGAGACAGAATTGTAAATTCATATTGAATTTAATTATTAATGACATTGATTGGTTATGAAACAATCAGATTTGAAGCTTATTGCTAAATGTTGCTGGCTGTTTGGCTATTTGATAAGTGTGCCAGGATTACACATTGCAGGATGACCATGTGTGATGGCCTGCAAAAGACAAACTAGATGGGAAGGATCCCATGCTATGGAAATGGGTTTCGGGTGAAACACCATTGTAAATGTTGATAATGTCGCAGCCGAATTGCATGTTGGTAAAGCATGTGAGTGAGACAGTAAAATTATGCCAAGAAGGCATGTGTGGGTTAAGGAACATGAAAGGATTGTGGTGGCAAACCGAAGGACTGTTGATTCAGAGAAGGGAGCCCCCATTCTTCGCCATTAAAGAAAGATACATCTGTAAAAAGAATGAGTATTCAGTAACCCTAACTAAGAATATACCTGTCTGGTTATTAGATTTGATATGCAGAGCATGTTTCATTGTTTCATTATTATTCCAGACTGCTTGAGTATGATTAGGTCCTACATGGCTCACATCAGAAAGGGATGCATACCTTTTAGATGTTGGGTTATGTTAGGGTTGTCAATATTGACTACACCCTAAGGGAATGGACACATTCCTGGTGTTTCAATACTTGATAGTGAATGTTATGAAATATGGTTACAATTTTAAAGCAACAATACTGATGAGTCTGCTTATCCTTCTTGTGCTATCAGCTTACACAGATCCAATTTGGTGTTGCATGTAAGAGGCAAAGTGATGAAAGGGTGCTCAAGAGGACTGTATGGGAAGTGGTAACCTTTCTACGCTCACACTAAAGGACACTAGAAGAGATGGATAGGCTCGAGGAGCTGTGTTGCAGAAAAGGGGTATCATCCTTGTGTAGTGTGAGTGGGTATTGTGGAGCCATGCTATCCTGTAGTCAAGTGAGTCACCTATGGAGTTCCTAGAGGTAACCACTAGTTGCATAAGAGAAGGAGCCACGTAATCATGTTATGTTGTTCATATTTCCTGATAAACCTAGTCAGTGTACTGGCTTGGCATTGGTTATTTAGATGTTGTGGAGAAGAGTTGTTGGATGCCTGATAAACCTAGTCGGTGTACTAGCTTGGCATGTTGTTAAATTGAATGCCTGACAAACCCAGTCGGTGTACTGGCTTGGCATTGGTTATTTGGATGTTGTGGAGGTATTGGTGAAGGGTGTTATTTCCTGACAAACCCAATTGGAGAATTGGCTTGGAAATGGTTGTCGTATGCTTGATAAACCCAGTCAGCGTACTGGCTTAGCATACTGATTTTTGAAATGATTGATAAACCCAGTCAGCGTACTGGCTTAGCATACTGATTTTTGAAATGCTTGATAAACCCAGTCGGTGTACTGGCTTAGCATACTGATTTTTGAAATGCTTGATAAACCCAGTCGGCGTACTGGCTTAGCATACTGATTTTTGAAATGCTTGATAAACCCAGTCGGCATACTAGCTTAGCATACTAATTTTTGGGATGCCTGATAAACCCAGTCGGCGTACTAGCTTGGCATTACCTATTTGGATGATGTTGTGGAGAAGCATGTGTGCTGGCCAAGCATCCACCCCACAGGTGATCCAAGGCTTATAAAGAAGACAAGGAAACTTGTGGAGTAGCGAGGAAAATGCACAATATAGATAAGTATTCATTTTCATTTATTTGTTGTTTGGAATAATGAAGATTGCAGGTACAAGTCTTATGACAACGAAGCTAATACACTATTGTTTCTTTGTTGGAACCTTGGCCGTTGCAGGAAGTAAGGACCCTGAAAGAGCCACAAATGCTTGGTAAAACCAGAGAGTAAATGGTTGGGCGCTATAAATTTCTTGGTAGAACCAGAGAGTAACTGGTTGGGCGCTATAAAATTCTTGGTAAATCCAGAGAGTAACTGATGATTGATAAATTCAGAGAATAGTTGGTGGGAACATTAACCACTTGATGTTGTGGAGCAGTCGGTGTACTGGCCAAACATTCCTTAAATAATTGATAAACCCAGTCAGTGTACTGGCCTGGCATTGCCTATTCGAATGGTTGTGGAGTAGCCTACGTGCTGGCCCAACATTCATTATTGTATCCAAGGGAAATCCAATGCTTGGAAAACAAAGAAGGATCCTATGGGGTAAAGTGAATACATCCAATAAAGATAAGTATTTGGTTATCTTGCAACTCTTGCTTATGAATATACGTGTGTTTATGATTTAATTATGATTCCTTAAACTCTTGTTTAGAGATAAACCTTACACAAATACACTAAGCATGTGAATTGATTCAATGCTTGAGTGTAGGTACTGCTGGAAGCAAGAACTATGAAAGCATCGGGAGGATGCATGTGGACATGTGACCGTCCTAAAGAGAGCTCAGTATGAGCAGTAATGAAAGATGGTGCTAGTGGACATGTGTGGGCCCTAGTAGCCAAAGGTTTTGTAAGTAGCAATGGGGAAGGGTACCCTAGCTAAAAAGCATTAGACATACCTTAGACACTAAGTATCATAGGCAAGAAAGGGCAAGTCAATCATTCACATTGAAGTGAAAGAGGCTAAGGAGCATAGAACCACAAGTGATGGTGTGGCTCCGGATTGGAACAAGACTAAGAGGGGGAAACTCTTACTCTTCTCTTTCCTTCTGACTGATGCATCTTAGAAAAAATTTTTGTTGAGTGCATGTCATAGATGAAGTTGATTGTGTTTATTCCTTGAAATAAATTGTGAATGCTGAAATAGTTATATTCCCGTGGAAGGATGAACATGAGTGAGTTCATGTGTATGTTAGGAAAGCATGAAATATGTGGAAGTCTCATGAGTAAAGCATGGACGTTCCAAGTCAATTGGAAAAATAATTGATGTTGGGCCTAGGTTGAGTTAAAGTTTTGGGAAGCACCTTGTTGAGGCAAGCAGGGAAAGCTAAGCTGAGCGCAAATCAGAAACACAATTTTGGCTAAGTATTGAGGATGCTGCGAAGTTGCGTGCAACATCCAACTTTTGACGAGACTATGGAGTTGCGCGCATGGTCTAAGTGTTGGTCACGATGTGAAGATCAGTATTACGCAGAAGCAGTGCTACAGAGTTAGGAGGCCACGTGGAGCCAACAAAGAAGTGTGCTAGACAAATATCAAGTGTAGTTACCGGCTCGACCAATAGTAGCCATTTTTGGAAAGATACTTCGGGATTGCCAAGCGGCGGACGTAGAAAAAACAGGAAGGCGGGCACGCGTGGGTTGTTAAGGAAAGTAACGTTTGGCACACGCAGAAGGTAAAACCGTTAGAGAGAAACGATTCAACAAAACTAGCCTGCAAGCACATGTGCAGCAGGAAGGCCAATAATGATAGAATGAGGACGTGGAGATCTGCCATGATCAAGCAGACGCTACCAGGAGCCAGCAAGTCAGTTTGGAAAACTGGCGCAGTTTTGGAAACCCTTAGGGTTTTGGGTTTTTAGGTCTTCGACATTGTACAGACATGACCTTAGGGCATGATCTATTTAAGAAGACATTTTGTATGGGATGCGGGTTCTAGCTTTTTGGGGGTTGTTCTCTTTGGATTATGGTTAAGTCTTTTGTTGTTGCTGAGAACTTAAGGAGATAACCTTTTGGTATTGTAAGATCTCCCTGAGCTGAGAATATTGAAAAGGTTTGTAGCTGTGTGCGCAGAGACCTAGCTGAGAGAAGGAGAGTCTGTAGTTGAGTGCGCAGACTAAGAACGGTTGCCCCATCCCTTTTGAAAGAAATATATTACCAACCATTCTTGTGGATGTAGCTTTCCATCTGGGGAAGTGAACCACGTTAAATCTTGTGTTATGTGATAATGTTTATGAATGAATGACTGTATGTATTTTCTGTAGAGTGAATTCTTGAAAGTTTCCTTGCATGCTGTAATATGAGAACTTTGATATGCATTTACCAATAGGAGAAGTTTGGGAATGATATGCTAGGTTCTGCGGAAGCAGATGAATGGTGAACATTTTAAGTCTATGATAAGGTCATAAATCAGTCACTTATGTATAATTACTTTCTTAAAACACAGTGAAGGAATGCAGCATAGTTAATCATGTTTATTATTTCAGTTCATGTTGTAACAATCCAAGTTCTTGACTGTAGCTAGGGTTTTACCCCTAGCTTGTGCAAATGAGCACCTACTAAGGAGAATGGACTCCTTAGTAGCAGTTCAGTAAATGTAAATAATTAAGCTGAAATAGAAATAGAAGCTACTCTAAAACATGCATGAAAAATAAACAATAATTTGTAAACAAGGGTTTTTGTATTGATATTACCTCCAATGTGGAGGTTGATGAAGCTCCTTGCAATGTCCAAGAGGGTTGCTCCAAGCTCCAATATGCTCCTTCTCTTTCTCCAATGGTGGGGATGGGCCAAAAGTGGCTCTCAAGGTGAAAGTAGTTCAATGGTGAACTAGGGTTTCGAGAGAGATTTTGGCAGAGTAAGGGTATACTTGATTGTGGATATGGAATAAGGGATCTCCATCACCTATTTATAGTTTTTTGGTGGTGGAGTGCTGACCCATGGTTTTAGGAAACACATGGTTTAGGGCAGCTGTATAGGGTTTTTTTCTCCATTTCCTCAATATTTTATATTTTTTATTCCCTTTTTAGGGGATTTTTGCTATTTTTGGAGGAAAAGGGGGTTTTTTTAGCCTTTTTGAGGCTATTTTGAGGGTTTTGTGGCCTTTTGGAGGCTTTTTAATGGGATGTTTTGAGATTTTAAGGGAAATATGGTAGGAAAATGGACAAATGAGCCATATAATGTGGTAGATGAGGTAGTGAACACTTTTTGAGTGTTAACATTGACGAATGCTAGAAAGATAGCCCGTAAGTGCCTGAATGAATGGATGAGTATATTCATGTTAGTGCCTTAATGTTTCTGAGATTTTCCAAGTAGAGGATAAGTGTGGATGATTCACAGCTCCAGTGGAAGATTTGCAGCAATAAGAAACCCTCAGTGCGGCCTGTAGTGTTGCCTGCACTGCGTGGTACTATTCGGAGCATAGATCCTGCTACGTACCACATCACTCTGCCCGCAGTGCTGTCCTTCTGTCCAGCGCTGTGCAGCCTGTTCAGATAAAAAACTCATCATTTACTGTGGAAACCTGATTCCGTAGTACCCCATAAAGACACACCTCGGGTGAGACCTCAACCTGCTCATAGGTTGTTTCCAAAAAGGCCGGTGCGAAGGGGTTTTGTTGTTCAAAGGGAGAACCGCAAAGAACCCGGATCTATTTGAAAACCTTTGGGTTAGTTTGAGCCAACAAATGGTTCCGTTGCCGTGCTAGAATCCATGTTGAGTTGAAATGGTTCTGTTCCACGCTAGAATCCATCATGAGTTGAAATGGTTCCCTTAAGTTGCAATTACGATGTGTGAAGAAGAATATCAGTTCCCTGAAGGATCTAACTATTGGCATCCTGAAAAGACAGAAATCCAAGATTGGTGGGATAAGATCATAAGCGATTTTAACAGACAAGAAAATAGACATCCGCGTCTAAGTGACACACAGTGGTCGGATAGATATCTGTTAGACGACATTTACGAGATCTTTTGGGCATTGTTTCCAAATGAGCTACATGCATGGATCTCGTGGCTCGCAGAGAAGAAAAACTGTTTCCAAAGAGGAGTTCCTACGGAGTGGAATTCTGAGCTCATAGCACAGCTTAAAGCATTAGACAGCCTGTTGTCATGCGCAGTTGATTATTGGGTCGATCATATGCTAGAAGGCTTTGTAACAGAATTTGCTGTAGACACACTCAAATCCCACAGCCAAGCAGAAGCAATGTTTTTGGAGGATTCCACGATAAGTTTTTGAACAATATCAGTCTATACATTAAGATGTTATTAGCTGAGAAAGGTGTTCTAAGAATGCAGCAATATGCTTGAAGTTTGTCATGATAAATAGTACATATATTGATTCTGATGAAGAGACACATACTCTTAGAAGTGGTAAGAGATATAAAATTAATAAATATACGGAAGGCCCTAAACTTCATATAGATACTGAGATCCCCTGCGATCTTGATAGTGAAGTTACACAACCATTTACCCCTGAGAATCCGTCGGCTGTAGAAATCATGCCACCCTTATCGCAGAACCCACCCGCTGCACAGCCCACCCCACAGAAGAATCAGCCTAGTCCATCTCTCTCGATAGTCCCATTTGTATTTACTACATAGATCCCTTTACAACAGGCACGCACTAATCCCGGTGCCCCACCACCTAGTAGCACAATGGAAAACACTGATATGAAACTGCCAATATTCAGAGGAACTGGCCTAGAAGACCCTGATCAGCATTAGTTCCTTTGTGAAGTCGTATGGAGTGTAAGACAAATCCAAGATGATGCTGTGAAACAAGCATATCTCATCACCACTTTCAGGGATAGAGCGCTACATTGGTTTATGAAATACTCTACCGTATAGCCGAGAACCCTAGCAGAAATTAAAGTCGTGTTGGTGGCAGTGTTCAAGAAACCTAAGTCTGAGTCTCAGTGTATAACTGATATGAAGGAAATAAAGCAGAGACCAATTGAAATGGTCTGAGAATTTGATCAGAAATTTAAGACCTTACTAGACCAAGTAACTTTTCTTATACCACCAGAACCGCATAAAGAATGGTTCATTGCTGCGTTGTTACCTCATATCAGATTACCATTGATGCAACAGAAGGTTCTATCCCAGGCAGAGGCCTTGGAAATTGCAATGAAGCAGGAAGCTTCACCGATTGGTGATACTAGTTCTAGGATGTCTCAGATCTAGAACTAGCTGACCACCTTGACACTTGAACTACAAAGTATGAAAAATGGTAAAGAACAAAGATATGAAGCTAGACAGGAGGTCTGGTGTACAAGTTGTAAAGGAGAAGGTCATGACCGCGAACATTGCCCTCTGTTCCACGACTAAATTAACAATGGTGCGCCTAACCCATTAAATCAGAATCAGGCCCCATGGTGTGAAATTTGTAGAACCACGGGACACAGACCTGAAGACTATTACCTCATCCAGAAATATGTGAAAACTCCTAAGAATTTATACTGCAATTTATGTAAATCAGTTGGACATGATGAATCCAACTGCCGTGCATATGAATTAATGAATGAAAGAAAAAGGGATATGGACTCAATGCGAGGTGCTGGCTTGTACTGTGTACAAGAAGAGACCCAACCAAAACAAGAAAATGCACAATATGACAAAGGAGGATATAGAGGTCGTGGTGGTGGATACCACGGCAGAGGAAGAAATGTTGGTCCGGCACAAGGAAGAGGCTGCGGCCAAGTCATTTGTTATAACTATGGCCAACCCGGGCATGTATCTAGAGATTATGTTAACCCATGCACTACGTGCAATTATTGTAAATCGTTTGAGCATGTCATTGAAGATTGCCCAGTATTAGAGGTGGAAATGTAGAAGAGAAGACGAACAGAGGCTCCGAATCCAAACGTCGAGTGGATCACAGTAGATAATAGACCAGTGGATCCAAGCATTAATGTAGTCACGCACAGTGGCGCTGAGACAGGCCACGACAGAGGAGTGGAAGCTTCAACATCATGGGATGCACATACTAAGAAGGATCCCCTTGAAACAGTATGGATAAGGAAATCTCTAGGAAAAGCACGCCCTCTTAACCTACAAAAGAACAAGGAGGTATTCATTGATGCACGGGATACCTTTAGAGAACTAGTGGATAAGTCATCAAGGATCCCGTTGCGCAGTGAAACACCGCATGTTGAAGACATGCCGGCTCCATATGACAAAACGAGTACTGCGACAAATGTCCATACTTCTGTTGCGTTGTTTTTGTGAAGCTGCATGAAGTTACTAAAAACTGAAAAAGCCATATTAGAGCTCCAAAAGCTTATCAGCCAGGATGAACCTCAGATCGCAACAGAGACTCCAGATAACATTGTACATCATATAAGGAATCCCAAAAGAACGGGCCGAGAGATGAGGCTTATTGCGCATATAGGAGATTTTGAAATGGATGAAGTCATCCTTGATCTAGGATCAGAAGTGAATGTCTTGACTAAGCAGACATGGCAGTAGATGGGTCAACCAAAGTTGCTCTGGTCACCTATCCAATTACGAATGGCTAATCAGGAGAAGGTCATACCTTTTGGCCGCTTAGCTAAGGTAGTAGTTGACATTGACGGAGTACAGAGTCATGCAGACTTTGAGGTTATTGAAATTGTGGATGATAGTCAACCTTTTCCAGCAATATTGGGAATTGATTGGGCTATGGATAACTTGGCTATCATAAACTTGAAGACAAAGAAGATGATCTTTGAAGGGAAGCATCTTAGGGTCATCGCACCATTAGATCCTAAAGATGGTGATAGATACAGTGAGCCAATTCAGGAGGAATCCCAAGCTCAAGATTTAGACCGACTATACCAGCTGACTGCAAACAAGGAAGAGTACATTAATCCTACTACGGACGGTACGCTCAGCTGGCGATATGACACTTCTTGTATCTCTGACTCGGATATAGGACTGGAGAATTGGCAAAACTGCATGCATGAAGTATCAGCAAGACGATGTGCGCAGGTTACAAAATCACTACGCTGGATCGGAAAAGAGGTGAGTCTTATTCCCACATATGATGGTTCTGCTAATGTTTACAGTTTCATAAGGGAATATACTGCAGCTATACCAGATGAGCATAGACTGCCAGCTTTAGATATAGCATTGCACGATACACTTGCCAGATGGTGGAATGCACATAAGAAAACATTGACCACTTGGGATCAATGTAGAACTAAGATGTAGATCCGATTCGCCGAAAAGGTTACTTTACCCTTTGAAAAATATAATGGACAGACAGACCCTAGTCAGCACATTGAAATCTGTTCAAAGGCATGGGTGGAAAGACCAATTATAGAATGGGTACATTTATTTGTACATACATTGGATGCAGGTATCCCAGAGAAATGGTACCTCGACCTGGAGTTGCGCAGTGAACTCACTTATTGGGAGTTGCTCGCTGCGAACTTCTGGAAGGACATCAGTTTTGAAGACGAGAATCTATTAATCCATGAAGCATTACAACTGATCAAGAAGCGCATATTCCAAGATGACCGTCATCATCAAAACATAACATTGCAGGAGTTTTTTGGGACAGAGTGCGTTCCCGCGCACCTACAGTCAGAATGGAAGGAACATGAAGAGCACTTGATCGAGTGTTACAACTTAGCTAAAGATACCAATGATACAAATAAAGATGACGAGGATGACCTGCACAAGATAGATATACCAGAATCAGAAGGCACGCGTGAGGTAGAAGGACCTCCGTTGGAAATCCGAGATATGACTAGACCAGTAAAAACGCAAAAAGTGAACATTGGCACAGACAAAGAGCCGAAGTTCGCATCAATAGGAGATTATTGGGATGATCAGACTATTGCAGAGATCGCAGATACCTTACAAGAGTATCAGGAACTATTTCCAACAAAATTTATAGAGATGAAAGGAATTTTGGGAGACCTAGGGGTCATGAAAATACCTTTAAAACTAGGTGCTAATCCTGTCAAGCAGAGACCATACAGATTGAATCCGCGCTATAAGGAAAAAGTCCGCACGGAGCTAGATAAGATGCTAGAAGCAGGCATCATTGAACCAGTCGAAGAATCCGAATGGATTAGACCCATTGTTGTTCAAGACAAAAAAGCAAAAGGTGAGATCAGGGTTTGTGTGGATCTCATAAAGTTGAATGATGCTTCCATGCATGACCCATTTCCTACTCCATTTACATACGAAGTACTTGATAGCGTTGGAGGAAATGAGGCATATTCTTTCACTGATGGTTTCTCTGGTTATCATCAGATCAGGATTGATCTTGTGGATAGGCATAAGATGACATGTGCTACAGAATGGGGGTCATTCCAGTACACTGTCATGCCTTTTGGGCTGAAGAACGCACCTTCCATATTCTCTAGAGTCGTCATCGCAGCATTTAAAGATTTTATGCACAAGTTTTTAGAAGCGTATTTTGATGATTGGACTGTATTTGGTCTATTGAAAAATCATTGTGCAAATCTCCGCATGATGCTCGAGAAGAGTCGATAGCATCAAATATCCTTGAATTTGAAAAAGTGTATTTTCTGTGTACCTTATGGAATTTTACTTGGCCACATTGTCTGTAAGCAAAGACTGATGGTAGATCTTACAAAGATTGCAGTTATTGCGAACTTACCAACACCAAACTCAGTCAAGATGTTGTGATCTACATTAGGCCATACTGTATATTATAGGAAATTTATAAAGGGTTTTGCATAGATAACCGTAGCAATGGAAAACCTACTGAAGAAAGACGCACAGTTCATTTGGAACGCAGAATGCGAACAGAGTTTTGACACATTAAAAGAAAACATGGTCACTGCGCCGATTCTAGTCTTTCCACACTGGACAAAGCCATTCCATGTCCATGTTGATGCATCATGTATTGCCCTGGGGATCATGTTAGCTCAGCCAAGAGAAGGAGGTATTGACCACCCTTTTGCATTTTCTAGTAGAAAGCTTTCGACAACAGAAAATAACTATACTACCACTGAGAGGGAAGGCCTTGCGATGGTATATGCCCTATAGAAATTTAGACACTACTTGCTGGGATCACACTTCCTTATGTTTACTGACCATTCTGCATTGAAATATTTGGTCAACAAGCCAGTGTTAGGGGGACGCATATGCCGATGGCTTTTGCTATTCCAAGAATATGACTTTGAAATTATTGTCAATCCAGGTAGACTAAACTTGGGACCTGATCACCTGTCAAGGATCGAGTCAGGAGAGGATCCGACGAATATTGAAGATATTCTACCTGATGCGTAGTTATTTAGTATACAGGTTTCCGATGATTATTACAAGGATATCATTGACTTCCTAACCAAAACGCTGGCACCCCAGGAATTCTCGGTCCAGCAGAAAAAAAAAACTGCTAGTGGTGCATGCCGTAGACTTCACTATAATTGCAGGTCAGTTATACAAACTTGGTTCGGATGAAGTCCTGCGCAGATGCATACTAGATCGTGAGAAGCCATTTATTCTAGCTGACGCACACTTAGGAATCAAGGGAGGTCACTATGCAGGAAGGGATACTGCACAGAAGATATTGCGCGCAGGGCTATGGTGGCCTACGATCCATAAAGATGCCAAAGAACATTGCAGGGACTGTGATGTCTGTCAGAGGACAGGAAAACCATCATACCGAGATGAGATGCCATTAAATCCACAGTTGACACTACAGCCATTTGAAAAATGGGCAATAGACTTTGTGGGTCCTATAAACCCACCAGGAAAAAGAACGGGTGCAAGGTATATTATGACTACTACGGATTACCTCACCAGATGGGCGAAAGCAAAACCAATTAAGGACTGTAGCGCCAGTACTGCTACGCAGTTTATTTTTGAAGAAATACTTACCAGATTTAGCTATCCAAATATTTTGATGAGTGACCAAGGTACTCACTTTCTGAACAAGACGATTGAGGTGCTTATAGAGGAATTCCACATTCGTCATCAGTGCAGTACTCCATACCATCCATAGGAGAATGGTACTGTAGAGGCTTTCAATAAAATATTGGAGAATGCATTCACTAAGGTGTGCAACGTAAATAGAGACGATTGGGACCTGTGCATCTCATCTGTGCTATGGGCATACAGGACTACATGCAAGAAATTGACAGGATAGACACCCTTTCGGTTGGTTTATGGGCAGGAGGCTATAATGCTTATGGAATATATTGTCCCTAGTTTGAGAATCGCTGCATTTACAGGGATGGTAGACTCCGAAGATATAGAAGAAAGATTACTACATTTACTAGGCTTGGAGGAAGATTGCTTCATCGCAGGCTTCCACCAGCAAGCTTAGAAGGACCGCGAGAAAGCATGGCATGATCTCCATATAAAGAACAAGTGTTTTCAAGTAGGTGATCTAGTCCTCCTGTATGATAGCAAATTCATGAAATTTCCTGGTAAAATTAAGATGCATTGGCTTGTCCCATATACTGTGATGCATGTTACTAACACAGGTGCAGTCCAGTTAGCCAATTTAGCTAGTGATACCTTGCCAACTTTGATAAATGGAAGCAGGCTGAAGCTATACCATGATAGCACTGCTTCGTAGAACCCTGAATAATGAACCAAGGAAGGAAGTTCTAAGTGTCAAGTACAGTTGAAAGTGGACACTAGAAATGTAAAGGAGTTTGTACATGTATGATAAAGAGAAAAGGGTATGATAAGAAGAATGATCTATGCACCGCGCAACACTATTTAAGCTGTGTGGGAAAAAAAAAGAGAAACGGAAGAAGAAAAATAGATAGAGTGGAAGCTGCGCAGTTGGAAATTTTTGGCACTGCGAAGTATCCACGCAGGGTTGCAGATGGCTTTCCACGTAGTTCGGTGCAACACTTAGAGAAAAATAGCCATTGCATGGCTTTTCAGAAAAATAGTCGTTAGATGACCGTTGCACCAATCGCTTCAGCATTTAAAGAAAAGATAGATGTTCTGAGCACGCTGATGACAAAAAAGACCGAAGGATCCGCTCAAATTAACCAATGGAAACCACATTAAATGCTTATCTAGCTGTTGAAGGGCGCGGGAGAGGGTCTTCTGTGCCTATAAATAACACCGTTGGGAGACTCGCAGGGTTACCAAGCACTTAGAATTTTCTTGCGATTAACCTCTCTGAGCTAGTAGCCATCTGTAGTCGGTTTGCCTTAGCTGCTACCTCATTTATGAATGTCCGAACCTCCCTTTACAGAAGAAGAGCTGACCATTGAAGAAGCCCTAAGGATCTTTCAGCAAGGAGGGATTCAACAGTTAATGAAAACTCCAGTTAAGAAGGTAGCCGTAGAACAAGGAGAAGGATCATGCGGATCACCAAGAATTAATCCCACGATGCAAGAAAAACCAAAAGATAAGGGAAAAGTGGTAATGGCACCTCAATCCAATATCATAAAGTTGGGATCCTCGTCATAGAAAGAACTAGCCTTTCAGACAGAACCTCTGAACATGACACCTCAATACATCTCTCCGCAGGCACTGAATGCCCCTGTGTTTAAATTGCTCAAGAATGGAAGATATGACATCCCGCTGTCACCTATGTCAAAGCATGTAAGCATTGGTAAGAATCTGCTGGGAAAGATAGCAAATTGTAAATGGGAGGATTATAACCTCTTGGGAATGAAGAAAGATGAGCCAAATATTTCCAAATACCTGGATTTTCAACTAGACCAGTATATGTGCTGGAAAAAGGATGCCAAGGGAACTCTAAACTTGGTAGCTGACCATTCGTTAGCACCTGTTATTCAGTCAAGGCTACTAAACTTGTTAATATTACCACATTTTGACTGTTTCCCAGAACTGAATATTGTGGTTCGCTCACTCATAGTGCGAATCCATCAAGGTTATCTGTGGCTGGACAGAAACGTGGATATTAATATTGATTTGATCCACCGCATTACTGGACTAAGCAAGCACGGTAAGGATCCGCAGCATTTCTTCCAAGGGGAGAGCAAAGAAAAAGAGGCCGTTGAGAAGATGAAGAAGACCCACTCGGTGGTAAAGGGAAAAAGAGGATTCCCGATAGAAGACATAGAGGACCGAGCAACAAGATTTGTAACACAATTGCTCGCAGGAAAGATGCTCAAAACAGCCAGACCTTCGGAGGTGCCTACGGGCGCAATACTCCTTGGCGCCGCAACGGCCGAAGGCCAGAGCTTCAATTGGTGTCAGTTTCTGCTTAATGAGTTCCTTGAAGAACTCAACGACGGCCAGGTGAATGGCGGCCAGTTCCATTTCACCTCGCTCATCGTCTTGATCGCTTTGTGCGGATGGAAGGAACCGTGAGATTATGTGAGTGTCATTATGGATCCCAAGGATCCTAGAGGGTTTAAGTTCGTCAACCTCTAGGAAAACACAAATCCCAAACGCCAGCATGCAACCGCAGAAGTCTTTTACCAATACTATATGCAGCTGCGCGATGCAATCACGAAGACACTCCGCATCACAAAGCAGGTCACGTCAAAGTATATCCGCATCATCGACTTTAAGGCAGATATGAAATGCATATTCATATCGTCGAAAGCACAAACGAGGAAACCCGAGTGGTTCCCAGAAAATTACAACATGTACGAGTAGGATATTGAGGACCTCATGAAAGATTGGCTAGCAGAATTCCGCGTAGAGGTAATGGATGTGGATATAGATTCAGAAGAAGTTGAGCCGATCCCGCTCTCATGCCCAATCATTGAAGAAATAGGGAAGATAAAAGAAGCTGAGACTTCGGAGAAGCCAAAGTCGAGGAAAAAGGTGAAGGCTACAAAGCTTCAATCAGAGGCAGTCCTCAATGATGACGACTATGAGATGATAGCTGAAACAATCTCAAAGCAGATGAAGGAGCTGATGGTGGCTAAAGAAAAGAAGGACAAGGTCATCCACGATGACCTACACCACACGAGGCTCACAATGCAAGGCCTAATAAAGAAAATGGACGATGTCCAGAAAAGCCTTATTATGCCGCAGGAAGCAGGGGTTGAAAGGAGGTCGGTAGGAACCTTGCAGCAAGGAAGCCTGCAGCTAGCAATAATGCTGTCGTCGAAGACTAGGATTGTCCATGTGGACCCATTGGCTATTGCGTTGCCAATAGCAGAGAAAATGGCCTTGGACACAAAAGGAGTCGAGAGGGTAGAGCTTGACTTGGCCAAAATCCCTTTTCCAGGATTGCACTTCATCCACACGCAGATCATGAAGGAGATGCATGAACGGACAGTTGAAGTGATGAAGTTACACGCAGAACTCACCGCAGCAAACAGACAAATTCAGCAGAAGGCAGAAGTACAGCTATGCAACGAGCAAGACCCCAACAGAATTTGGAGACCACCATATCCAATGTGGCGAAGGATATTAAAGACATAGAAATTCAGGATGATCCTGCAGACACAGTTCTGAGGATCGGAGATAAGGTGAGATCCTTGCAGTCAGAGACGCAGGACAAAGAAATTTATTATGAGGATGATATTGCTACATTGAAGGGGAAGCTAAATAAGCAGGGGCCATTAAACGAACAGCAGGTCAGAGAGCAAGTAGTCAACACCAGCTCGAAAAGCATCACAAGTGAGATGGCTAAGTGCCAATCTCTCCTAGATAAGGTTTCACACGAAATTGTGATGCTTGAAGAGGATCAAGGATTGCTATAGGTCAAGACCACGGTAGAAGAAAAACAGATTGCACTGGACAAGTTGAACGCAGAGGTGAAAGCTTTTCCACCTAGAGAAAGGCTGCCGAGATATAAAGAGATATCCAGCTTGAAGAAAGAAGTGTAGGAATTACAACAAAAAGAGACTGAGATGGATAACCAGTCGCAGCAGCTCCTCGAGAATGCCATGGTGGTGTCACAGCAGATTGAAGATAAGTTAATAGAACTATGCGATAACCAGAAGTAGGTACAAGACCAAATTGGACAAGAAATAACTCCAACATTGCTTGAGGCAATTAAACAGGTTGAGGAGGATACAAGAGAAGCAGTGGTGCAGTTGTCCGGTACATATGACGAGTTCGCGGCCAAGTTTGTCCCACCGGTCGTGGCGCAGAGTCAGACAGCTGAAACAATCAATGGCTTGGGGACGAGCCACATGTAAGTGTTGGGGGCATGTTGGGCCCAGGTTGAGTTAAATTTTTGGGAAGCACCTTTTTGAGGCAAGCAGAGAAAGCTGAGCTGAGCGCAGCTCAGAAACACAATTTTGGCTAAGTATTGAGGATGTTGCGAAGTTGCGCGCAGCATCCAACTTTTGACGAGACTGCAGAGTTGTGCACAGTGTCGAAGTGTTGGCCGTGATGCGAAGATTAGTACTGCACAGAAGCAGTGATGTAGAGTTAGGAGGCCACGTGGATCTATCAAAGAGGCGTGCTGGACAAATATCAAGTGTAGTTACCGGCTCGACCAGTAGCAGCCATTTTTGGAAAGATACTTCGGGATTGCCGAGCGGCAGATGTAGGCAAAACAGGAAGGCGACCACGCGTGGGTTGTTAAGGAAAGTGATGTTTGGCACATGTAGAAGGTAAAACCGTTAGAGAGAGATGGTTCGGCAAAAGTAGCCTGCAGGCACGCATGTGATAGGAAGGCCGATAGCGATAGAATGAGGATGTGGAGATCTGCCATGATCAAGCAGATTCTACCAAGAGCCAGAAAGCTAGTTTGGAAAATCGACACAGTTTTGGAAACCCTTAGGGTTTTGGGTTTTTAGGTCTTTGACATTGTATAGACATGACCATAGGGCATGATCTATTTAAGAAGACATTTTGTATAGGATGCAGGTTCTAGGTTTTTGGGGGTTCTAGATTTGGGGGTTGTTCTCTTTGGATTATGGTTAAGTTTTTTGTTGTTGCTGAGAACTTAAGGAGATAACCTTTTTGTATTGTAAGATCTCTCTGAGCTAAGAATATTGAAAAGGCTCTGCAGCTATGTGTGCAGAGACCTAGCTGAGAGAAGGAGAGTTTGCAGCCGAGTGCGTAGACTAAGAACGGTTGCCCCATCCCTTTTGAAAGAAATATATTACCAACCATTCTTGTGGACGTAGCTTTCCATCTGGGGAAGTAAACCATGTTAAATCTTGTGTTATGTGATAATGTTTATGAATGAATGATTGTATGTATTTTCTGTAGAGTGAATGCTTGAATGTTTCCTTGCATGCTGTAATATGAGAACTTTGATATGCATTTACCAATAGGAGAAGATTGGGAATGATATGCTAGGTTCCACGGAAGCAGATCAATGGTGAACATTTTAAGTCTATGATAAGGTCGTGAATTAGTCACTTATGTATAATTACTTTCTTAAAACACAGTGAAGGAATGCAGCACAATTAATCATGTTTATTATTTCAGTTCATGTTGTAACATTCCAAGTTCTTGACGAATGCTAGAAAGATAGCCCATAAGTGCCTGAATGAATGGATGAGTGATATTCATTTCAGTGCCTTAACATTTCCGAGATTTTCCAAGTAGAGGATAAGTGTGGATGATTCGTAGATCCAGTGGAAGATTTGCAGTAGTAAGAAACCCTCGGTGCGGCCCGTAGTGTTTCCTGCACCGCGCGCTACTATTCGCAGCATAGGTCCTGTTGCATACTGCATCACTTTGCCCACAGTGCCATCCTTCTATACCGTGCTGCGCAGTCTGTTCAGATAAACAACTCATCGTTTACTGTGGAAAGCTGATTCCGCGGTACCCCATAAAGACACACCTTGGGTGAGACCTCAACCTGCTCGGAGGTTGTTGCCGAAAGGGCCGGTGCGAAGGGGTTTTGTTGGTCAAAGGGAGAACCGCAAAGAACCTGGGTCTATTTGAAAACCTCTAGGTCATTTTAAGCCAACAAGTGATGGTGTGGCTCCGGAGCATAGAACCACAAGTGATGGTGTGGCTCCGGATTGGAACAAGACTAAGAGGGGGAAACTCTTACTCTTCTCTTTCCCTTTGACTGATGCATCTTAGAAAAAAAATATTGTTGAGTGCATGTCATAGATGAAGTTGATTGTGTTTATTGCTTGAAATAAATTGTGATTGCTGAAATAGTTATATTCCTATGGAAGGATGAACATGAGTGAGTTCATGTGTATGTTAGGAAAGCATGGAATATGTGGAAGTCTCATGAGTAAAGCATGGACGTTCCAAATCAATTGGGAAAATAATTGACTAATTTTAATATTGTGTTATGCTTGTCCTAACAGGAATTGCCAAGATGAGTCTCACAGGAGAGACATTGAAAGCTATTTGTTTTGGCTGGAAGTCTTCCTCAATTAGTTACCAGGACAACAAGGAAGTTGAAATCCATGAAATTCTAGACTGGTAGATCAGATGGAAGATAAACAAACGGAAGGGATTGCTGTGGAGCAATGCCCACCTACAAAGATGGAAGATCAAAGCCAATAGGAGTAGCTTGTGGAAGCCAAAGGACTTGGTCTTGAAAGCTCAAAGTAAAGGGATGAAACGCAAGACAGACCTGCCACCATTTGTGAATTCTAAGGAATTTGTAAAGTGGGTATTTATACCTAAGTGTGGGAACACCGAGGACGGTGTTATTCCAAGGGGAGGGGAATGTAATGTCCCCAGTTTGACCCCATGGCATTAAATTGTAAATGATGTAATATTGTTATAAAACCGTGGTGAGGAGCTCAAGGCCAAGGCCCCGCCATCGATTTAGTGATGCATATGGTTTACGTGCTAGCCAGGCACATTGAAATTGTAAATATGCATTTTAATAAATACCCACAACTAGATATACAATCCAACAAGAGATGGGGGCATGATTTTACAAGGAATTGGGAGGGAAAACATTCAAACCCTTGAGCCAACCAAGTCAAGCCAAGTGTCAATAAGAGAACCAATCAAACCCTCAACTACCCATGTTGACTTTTGTACCCAATCATTGATTTCTCCCAAGAGTTGGTTGAGGTAGTTAATGCCTTGGGGAATGGGAGGTATGGCTGTCCAAATTCGGGTATGGGCAAGCCACCCTGCATGGGAAATCGAGTTTTGCTTCTTAGGAAAGAAAGGAGCCATGAATTGCTTCCCAAGCCATTATCCATCAACCAATTTCTCTCCCTCATGAGTTGGGATCTACCTCAGCGTTTTCCAGCCATGTTTTTGGGTGTTGTCCTTGATCCTCAGCTAGGATAAGGGCGTTTTTGTATTGTATACCAGTGGGGAAGATGGAAATTCGAATCGAGGTTCCATAGTGACCATTTTGGCTGTTAAATGCTGAGATGGTTGGGGAGAAATCGTTTTTCCTCTCCTGTGAATGTTTTTCCACATCCCACAATTCGTTTTTTGGATGGAAATGATTTGGGGAAAGCCCAAACCCCTGGCCATCCTGATGGTAAATCCATTGCTTTGGATTGATCTTGAGTGTAAGCCTCCAAGGTTCAAATGGATCCTGATAAACCCAGCTGTGGACTGGCTTGGCTTAGATGAAATGATTAATTGGCTGTGAATGAGTGAATGTCCCCTTTTCCTTGTAAGAATCATGCCCAGCTCAGGGGTGGCAGTTGTGTTGAGAGCTTGATGAACACAACTGGCATATGGTTGGGTGGAACGTTGCAGCAACATAGCTAGCTATTTGGGACCAATTGCACAATGAAGATAAGTGTTTTTCTGTCTATGTATTTACTTCTGCAATGCATTAATTTGATCATTGTTTTGATATGTTGGATGGGCATGAATTGTGTATGGATTAGTTTCAATTCCGCTATGCATATCGCATAATTTGTATCTGCACACCAATGTTTTTTTTATTCATATGATTCTAATGACTGGGTTGAGTTTTATGAAAAGCCCCACAGATTGTTATCATCTTTCCTCTCTTATTGGGTCAGCAAGTGGGTACATTACATGTATCCATTCTCATCTTGGAGACAAATGAGGAGTGAGTTGTGACCTTTTCTTTGAAGCTATTGTGGAAACTTTGAACTGGATGAGCATTTAAGAACAAAATCTAGTTGATTACATTGGCTTCTGGATGTAGTGAGAAGTAGAAAAATTGTTGGTTGAGAGTGCTACATCAAACAAGAGAATTTTTTATCTGAGTTCACTTTGGCAGTTTCATCTTAGTACACTCAAATCCAGAGGATTATTTATGATCACAAAGGTGATATTGGAATCCCTACTCTCAACCTTAAGTGCACCACTTTCCATAGCTTGAATCTAGATTGGGGAAGTTATATTTTTTGATTTGCTTTGATTATCATATCACTAATTTTTGTTACATGATTGCTCAAAATTGTGTCTACATAATCTCCTATTTTGTTGACTATTGAAAGAAGATACATTTTGTGCTCTCGGTTCATATCAGGAAGAAGCTCCCACTCATCTTCTTCCACATTATAAACTGCTGCTCCTCGCACAGCTTGTGCATCGTTGTCAGTTCCTCCGGCAACGTAAATGAGTCCTTCCGGGGAGACGGAGCAAGCGAAAGACAATCCAAGCGGCGCCGACATGTCTGCTCTGCGGCTCCAACTAGCAGAAATGAAGTCATAGATGAAAACTGTGTGGAGTATCTCCCTGACGTAGGGGTTCGATCCACCTATCAAAAGAAGCTTTCGATTCACACAAACGCAGCAGCAACCCAGTGGAATTTCATGATCATATCCAAACAGTGGAATTTCATGATGATAGTCAAGGAGGTGGGGAAGGCGAGGGAGTGTTTCCTAGGTGTCTTGCTGAGGGTCATAAAGAGTAATCACACATTCTAATTTGTTATTATAATCAGAATGTCGTTGGAGCTCGATCAAACATATGCACTACTGAGAAACCCCCAAATTTCTTCTTTCTTCATAGAACTGGAAATTTTTCACCGTGACATTCCAGCTTCTGCATACGGCTGCGAGGTTATTGTGGCATGTATAAGGCACTCTTAGCAGACATTCTTGACCTAATTCCTCTGGAAGGTCCAGAAAAAGGTCCATATTGAATGGCACTACACACTAGCCTAATACAAACTAATATTATTGGAAGGGAGTGTGCTAATGATGCTAATGATTCTATGTGAGGGGAGCGGAGCATGAAAATGAAACTTGCAAATTGAGGGGAGGGGAGGGGAGGGGAGGGGAGGGGAGCGGAGCATGAAAATGAAACTTGCAAATTAACTCTGTAGGCCTGGGCTTTAAATAACATAGATTGGAAGCAATAGGTAAAAAATATTATTATAGTAATCTTAGGGTACTATCTTTTCTATTTAGGTGTGGTTTACTAGTTTAGTTATGGTTAAGTGGAGGGGAGGGGAGGGGAGGGGAGCGGAGCATGAAAATGAAACTTGCAAATTAACTCTGTAGGCCTGGGCTTTAAATAACACAGATTGGAAGCAATAGGTAAAAAATATTATTATAGTAATCTTAGGGTACTATCTTTTCTATTTAAGTGTGGTTTACTAGTTTAGTTATGATTAAGTGTTAAATTTATGGCATTTTTTTATTAGTTCTTCATTCATTTCAAATTTTAAGAATAGGCTAGTTTTGGGTATCTAAAATTGAAATCTTTAAGGGTACATGTTCAAGTGTGTTAATTGAGTAGTACTTGATTTTGAGTCAAAATAATATGGTTGATCAACTTTAGTCTATATTTAACTAGTGGTGATGATGAATGACAATTTTGGTGAATGATTCAACATGGATGGTTATGGTTAATTATGTTTGATTTTGGTTGATTATTATTGACCACGGTTAAATATGATCAACCATGTTTGACCATGTGTTACATATGTGGGGTAGGGTATGTACAGATTTCTATATGTAGAATTTAGGAGTCAAACTGTTGGGTGGAGGGGGTCACTTGTCCCACAAAACAAGGGAGTCGCATACAACAACTCGGTGTTTGGCATGCGGTAACCTTAAAAATAGATTATTGTCATCCTCATCATCACCATCACCACTTTACCATGTTTAATGTTTATTTGGTTGAATATGATTCACTATATTTGAACATGGTTGCTAATGTATGGCTTTGTAGTCAAATTGTTGTGGGGAGGGGTCCTTTGTCCCATAAAACAAGGGAGTCACATACACCAATTTGGTGTTTAACTTAGATGCGATCTTAAAAATAAATTTTTATTGTTATTATTAAGGTTTATTTGTTTCAATATGGTTCAATATATTTGAACATGGTTAATAATGTATAGCTTATGAAGATCATCGTAAAATTATTAACCATAGATAACTTTGTTTGACATAAGTTTATAGTAAAAATGACTAGTTAAACATTTTATTCCCATAATGATAATGAATAATCAATGGCCCTCTCTTTTTTGTTTTCATCATTTGTTGAAGGCATAAGCATATTGATTTTAGAGGTTAATAGAGAATCGCATATAAGAGGTATAACCTAATTTGATTTTATTTCTCCATTGTTATTTATTTATGACATCATGATTTTTTTAACAAGGGTTTCTTAAGGAGATGATTCAATCACAAATATATCATAGATCCTTAATGTATAGAAACAAATATGAAAAATAAATAGTGCTTTGTAATGGTTTGGAGAGGGATATATTTCTAAGTTCTTTATACCCAATAAAACCTAGGTTAAAAAGCAATCACACCAACCAAAGAGAAAATAACTCAAATAATATTCAATATCAAGAAACACAATAAAAACAATAGAAAGTGAGCTAGTTCTCTTTGGCAGGAAAAAGACTTAATTTATATTCCAATACAAAGTGTCCACCCAAGATGAGAAAATATTAAAAATTTTCTAATGCATGAAGCTCTAGAGTTGGGAAGATGCATCTAAATGTCCACGCATAATTATGCTCAAGTCAAACAAGAAATAGAAGTGAAGAACCCACAATGATTTCTTGTTGAGTTAGTTAATGCATGCATCCTCCTTAGGGAAGATGCCTAGGTTGACTACATGGTCTGTGCATGGTCCATTAAGTTGCATATGGCCTTTGAGAAAGGGGTAACCTCCTTGGATTTATTATTCGGGACCTTATATACATTTGTTCCTCTTGATTTAGTTTGAAAATATCATTTCTTTCTAATCAATGTAGGACTGAGAAATACATAGAAGCAAGTGGACATACCTAGAAGAATGAAATAATTGATGAGACAGATACCCTCCATGCCTCTCATTTCAAAATGGGGACCATAAGAGATTGAGCTACATCAAAGTATTGTACTTAATACAAAGATCTATAAAATATTATGTCTGCAACCTTGGCTTTCTCTAGTTGAGCTACACCCTTTTGAAGAGAATATGGTTTTCTATAACATATCGCATTTTCAAGTGAATTCCAAGGGAACGATAGAGTTCAGGCATCTGCCTACGGTATGTATAATCAAATCAGAACAATTAGTGTACAGTTATCATTCTTTTGAACTGAAGGTGTGAAGCTGTGTATTAGCAAGTTCAGTGACCTACTTATCATTCTTTGGTGCATTGAACTCCTCCTCCTACTATATTTTATTGATGCATCTCTTGGTACATTGGCGTTTTCTTTCTAATACATTATTGTTGTTGTGGGAGTCAAAATAACTTGTGTTGGTAGCCATCGTTCAATACATACCTTATTGCTAGTGCACTCTTTTACTGCTAGTTCTCACACCTCAGTGGACAAGGATATCAAAGCATGGAAAACAATTTGTATATTGGATTTTCTAGTACATTGATTGATGGTGCGTTGAATGCATTGATGTCTTCAATGGTATATGTTACAATGTTACAGGAATGCAATTTGTTCTTATATTTCTTGCAAACAAATCAAAATTGATATATGTTACAATGTTATACATGCTTAAATAGAGTTCTGAGACACTTGGGTGCATGCTCGTTACGTTCAGTTACAAAGAAGAAGTTAGAATGGTTTCAACAGTTCAATCGTTACAGTCGACTAGAAGACAGAGAGACAGTCTGTCAAAATTCGACAGTCGTAGTCGTATGTCGACGATGCTTGTCAATGTCGCGAACTACAAGATTGCAGAACATGTCGAAGATGCGGAATATGTCGCAGTATCTCAAAGTCAAGACTCGTCCGAGTTGTGTTGAAATCGAACCTGTCGAATTTGTTGAAGTCATTTCAAGTCGAAACTTGTCAAAGTTGTATCGGCATCGATGACTTTCCAACTATGATGCGGATTAGACCTCCTTCCTTAAGAAACAATGGACCCCATTGTTTGCTCATGAAGGTGAGGAAAATTATCGGTCACTTCAGTAATAGAGTACCACTTTGCTTGATATGGGATATGGCTAGCTTTGGCAACCTGAAACAAGGGAATTGTGTTCATCCTTGTAAGGCATACATGTTGTCCCACAGTGGTGTCGCAAGGAAGAGGCTCTTGAAAATCTAGATGGATGTCTTCGGGTTCTGTTGTGGATAAGTCATTATGTTCCAACAAAGGTGCATGGTATGGTCGAAGTAGATCCACATTGAAAATTGGATGCAGACCCACGCATGCAGGAATGTCGAGCTAGAAAGCGTTTTCACCAATTTGTAGAAGAATATTGTATAGACCATATCGCAAAGGCTTGAGCTTCTTGAAAGGACCAGTGAAGCGCTCCTTGTTAAGATGTAGCCAGACCTTATCCCCAATTCAGAATGTATGAGCAATACAATGCTTTTCGTGTCAGGCTTTAGCTTTCTCGTTTACTCTATGCAACATATCTTGTGCTTGCTTCTAGATGTCACAAATCTATTCTCGAAATTGGACTACTTTATCAACATCTCAATGGCTGTGGTCTGTGTCAAAGTTTGGTTGTGTAGAGGAGCTGATAAAGTCGATAGGCACTGAGGGTTGAAATCCATAATAGGCTTCAAAGGGACTCTTTCTTGTAGAGCTATGCTGAGCACGATTGTAGCTGTGATGTATGTATAGAAGACTATCATCCCATGTGCGTCGATGCTGGTGATTGTAAATGCGAAGTAGTTGTACTACCAAGCGATTCACAACTTCCATATGTCCATTGGTCTGAGGATGGAAAGCTGTCGAGAATGACAGTTGTGTGTCTAGCTATTTACAGAGGGTCTTCCAAAACAAGCTGATGAATTTGGCATCTTGGGAGAAAATGATGGTTGTGGGTAAACGTAAGTGTTTCCAAACATGTGTAAAGAAGAGTTGAGTGGTATGCTGCAATGTCGTGGTCTTCTTACATGGTATGAGAATGGACATCTTGGAAAATTGGTTGAATACTACTAATATTGCATCATGTTGATGTCTTGTAGTAGGATAACCCATCAAGTAGTCCATAGAAATAGATTCCCATGGTCAACTAGGAATTGGTAGAGGTGTATACAATCCCTGTCGTCGATTAGGTGGATTAGCAATGGCACAAACCATGCATGATCGTGTTAGAACAGTAACCACACTTAGTACCATAATCCATAAATTTTTTGATTGCCCATGTGCTTAATTAAACCATGTTTTGGATTAAGTGACTATAGTTGGTCAAAAACCAACTTTTAGAGTGTTCACACCCACTTCCAAGCAAACCAGTTCACCCAGCCTCCAGTTTTGTCCACAAGTGCACCCTCATTTATTGCTGGTGCGCCCTCTCTCCTTGTTTTGGGGAATTTTAGTTGACCAAGGGCGCTATGGTGGATTTTTGCCCTTTTTTGGCTAGATTTGGAGCATTTAATGCTCCCTTGGGCCCCCAAACCTCCTCTACTTGCTCACCCACGCCTGCCTTGAGCTCATTATTGATCCAGCATGCTTCAGCCACCTCACCACTAGAATTCGTGGCTGTTTGGGATGATTGGGATTGAGTTGGACCCACCTAGGGGGGATTGAGGCCAATTTGGCATTGATGACTTGTACACTCAGCTTGAGCCACCTAATGCTCTCGATTTTCTCATGGATGTAATAAAAACCTGTTACTAACATTTTCACATGTTAGACAGTCAGTTAAAGAAAGATTTGAGCATACATTGTGTGTAAATTTATCATCTTTTTTTAAATTTTTCCACTGTTTTTGCAAATTAATTCGATTTTGTGAGGTTCTCCATAGCTCCTCGATCTTCTGTGATCAAAATAATCACATGGTATCAGAGCCATCGTGGAGTTAGTGAGTTGCAGGCCAACATTGAGCATTGAACTGCATTCTAGAGAGGATTTCCAGACAAAAATTGAGTGTTTTTTGCAGGTGTTTCAGTAGTTTTCTCACCATCAACGCAGCATTCATGGAAGCAAACCAAATGTTGCTCACACCCTTCAATTTTTTCGATTGGAAGGCTGAGATGGTCATCAAGCTGAGATCTAAGGGTCTCTATAGAGTGACCATGGGCACAGAAGTGGAGCCAAATTCTGCTGTGGAGAAAGCAAAGTACTACAATCGACTTGATGAAGCTTATGGATTGCTATGCCTGAGCATTTCAAGGGAACTCTTGTTTCATACAGACAGTTTGACAACTCCCAATGAAGTATGGGTGAAGCTAGAATCACTCTTTGGGAAAACTGATGAACTGAGAGGCCACCAGCTTGAAAACGAGCTCATTAGCTTGAGCCCAGCGCATTTTGAAACCATCCAGGAGTTCTTCACGAAATTCAAGTCACTGGTGCTTCAACTGCAACAATGTGGAATTGTTAAGAAGGAGGAACAACTGATTCTGTCCATCCTTTCGAAGCTAGGCCCAGAGTTTTCAGTATTTGTTAGCACATTTCACTCAGCCAAAATGACCCTTCGAAATTGGCAAATGCCATCACTAGCTACCTTCATGGAGTGTCTCACTCAGGAGCAGGACAAACTAGTTCAGATGGGTACAATAAAATCAAAGGACCAAGCATTGGCAATGGGTGTTTCAAATGCAAGCAAAGGAAAGCAGAAAGCCAAGAATTCGAAGCAGCAAGAGAAGAGGAAGTTTGACAAGACCAAGTCTGCAGATGGGGGTTCGAATCTGTCAAAGGAGAAGGACAAGAAGGGAAAGGAAAAGACCAAATGCACCTATTGTCATAGGGGATGTCATCCATAGAGCTACTGTATGAAGAAAACCATTGACTCAATGGCGCAGCTGCTGGAAAAGAACAACATCCCAGTCCCTGAGGGCGCAAGGAAGAAAGAGAGCACCTCAAACCCTGACAATAAGGAGAAGTGTCATGCTTTGGTAGCAGGTACTTCGAATCCCTCTTCCTTCATCATTGATTCAGGAGCTTCCAGACATATGGTTTCATCCAGAGAGCTTTTCTCCTCTATGCATTCGAATGGTGGCCCAACAGTTCGAATGGGAGATGATTCAGAACTCCAGACCAAGGGGATTGGTAGGATTGACATGGAGCATGGCTATTTCAGTAATGTGCTCTATGTACCTTCATTGGCTGCAAATTTGCTATCAGTCTATCAAATGACTCATACAGGAGAAGCCAAGAGAGTGACATTCACTCCAGATTTGGTAGAAATCTCAGAAATTTCCTCAAATCAAGTTGTGGCAGTAGGGTATGCAGATCATGATGAGAGAATGTACAAATTCTCAAATTTCATTCCAAATTCTAGTGACCATGCTCTTGTCTCTCATGCCAACGAGACCTCCAAGTTGTGGCATGAAAGATTTGGCCACATGAACTACAAATATCTCCAGCAATTGCACATGGACGAGATGGTGGAAGGGCTTCCAGAAATCAGATCATCAAATGGTGCATGCATTGGGTGTGTAGTTGGAAAGCATCCTGAGCGCAGCTATGAGAAGGGAATGGAAAGGAGAGCCACTCAACCACTTGGATTGGTACATTCAGACCTCATTGGTCCTCTTCCCACTCCATCATATGGTGGATCAAGGTATGTACTTACATTCATAGATGACTACTCTCGATTCTGCTGGGTTTACTTCCTTAAATTGAAGTCAGAAGTGTTTGAGAAATTGAAGATTTGGAAATCCCTAGTGGAGAACCATAGTGGTCATAAGATAAAGATCCTTAGGACTGATAATGGAAAGGAATATGTGAATAATAACATTCAGCACCTTTGTGAGGAATGTGGCATCCAAATGCAACATTCAATCCCCTACACACCTCAGCAAAATGGTGTGGCAGAGAGGAAAAATAGATCTCTCAAGGAGATGGCTACTTGCATGATTGAAGCTAGGGATCTAAGCCCTAAGCTATGGGCTGAAGCCATCAATTGTGCTGCTCATATTCAGAACAGAACCTTTCACAAATCAGTCAAAGGAAAAACCCCCTATGAGGCATGGTTTGGCCAAAAACCAAATGTGTCAAATTTCAGGATTTTTGGGTCTAGAGCATGGGCTCGAATTCCATCAGAAAAAAGGAAGGCTTTGGAGCCACAGAGTAGGGAATGTATCATGGTTGGATATGGTGAGGACACAAAGGGCTACAAGCTCTTTGACACATCCACACTTAAAACTTTCATTGAGAGAAGTGTGCAATTCGAAGAAGAACCAATTCCAGATTTTGAGCTTGCACCGGGGGAAAGCTCCTCTCCTCCACACCTTAATGAGATTAGTGATGATTCCACCTCTGATTTTTCTGATATTGCTGAAGATGACATGGCTGAAGATGAAATTGCTGTACATGAGTCACCATCAAGGCCCAAGTGGGCTGAAAAAATCATACAAGATGCAGGTGAATTGGCAGGCAATCCCCAAGAGCCTAGGAAGACTAGATCCCAAACAATCAATGCTTCCTTTGCAAATGAGAGTGAGCTTGCTGATCACTGTTATATGATGATTGGATCTGATCCAACATCATATCAGGAAGCTCATCATGATCCAAGGTGGAGGGCAGCAATGCAAGAAGAATTCCAATCTCTCCAAGAGAACAAAACATGGGATTTGGTGCCTCTTCCTCCCAAGAGGAAACTAGTGCAATGTAAGTGGATTTTTCGAACCAGACCTGTTGCTGATGGTTCTGATCTGAAGTATAAGGCTAGGTTAGTGGCTAAGGGCTACTCACAAATCCATGGTGTGGATTATACAGAGACCTTTGCACCGGTTGCAAAGATGGACTCAATTAGACTAGCTCTAGCCATGGCAGCTAGTAAAGGTTGGGAAGTTCACCACATGGATGTCAAAAGTGCATTCTTGCATGGTGAGCTACAGGAAGAGATATATATGCAGCAGCCTGAAGGATTCCAAGAGGATCCCACACTTGTATGCAGGTTGAAGAAGTCACTCTATGGACTCAAGCAAGCCCCCAGGGCTTGGTATGCCAAAATGGATGCTTTTTTGCTCTCAATTGGTTTCTGTCGATGCAAGTCTGATCCAAATGTTTATTTGCAGCATTGTGATGATAATTTGCAGGTCATTGTACTGTATTTTGATGATCTCTTAATTACAGGGAGCTGCACCAAACAAATTGGCTCAATTAAAGCTTCTTTGCACAGTGAATTTGCCATGAGCGACCTAGGATTGCTAAGGCAATTTTTGGGTTTGGAAATTGAGCAATCTGAGAGAGGTATATTGCTGAGTCAATCTAAGTATGCTTCAGACCTGTTATTCAAGTTCAAAATGGCTGAATGTAAGGCAGCCAAGTGCCCATTCCTTTCAGGCATAAAGCTAGGTGAATTTGAAGACTCTCCATTGGTGGATTGCACTCTCTACAGGCAGCTAGTCGGAAGTTTGTTGTACCTTACACATACAAGACCTGATTTGTCTTATGCTGTAAGTGCTGTAGCAAGGTATATGCAGCAGCCACATGAGATCCATTGGAAGGCAGCAAAAAGGATCCTTCATTATGTCCAAGGAACAAAGAACTTTGGGGTACACTATGCAGCTGGTTCTTCACTTCAACTAGCTGGATTTTCTGATTCCGATTGGGCGGGAGATCCCATCGATAGAAAGTCCACTTCAGGTTTTGTGTTTATGTTTGCTGAAGGTCCCATTTGCTGGTCAAGTAAGAAACAGCATACAATTTCTCTTTCATCAGCAGAGGCCGAGTACAGGGCAGCAGTGAACGCAGCCACACAGTGTGTTTGGTTGCAAGGCATTCTTCGGGAGTTTGGTGTTGCTATTGATTCTCCAACCAATATTTGGGTGGATAATCAAAGTGCCATCAAGATATCTACTGATCCAGTACAGAGGCAAAGAACAAAGCACATTGAGATCCACATGCATTACATTCGGGGCTTGGTGCATGACAGGGTGATTTCACTGCAGTATTGCCCATCCACCGAGCAAACTACTGATATTTTCACCAAGTGCTTTACTGAGAAGACCTTAACTCACTTGAGATCTTTGCTTGGAGTGAGTGATGGATGGTGATTGCTGCAATTTAATTGCAGGTTCAGCCCCATGTCCATTTTTGAGGGAAGTTTTTATCCCATGAGGTTTTACTTCTTTTCCTCGGTTCATATGGACAAATAAAATTTCTGTTGTATTGAGGTGACTTGAGCCTTTGTTGCCAAGGCCTCCCACTTATATTTCATGAGATGTACAAAGTTATGGTTAAGGGGGGGTGTTAGAACAGTAACCACACTTAGTACCATAATCCATAAATTTTTTGATTTCCCATGTGCTTAGTTAAACCATGTTTTGGATTAAGTGACTATAGTTGGTCAAAAACCCACTTTTAGAGTGTTCACACCCACGTCCAAGCAAACCAGTTCACCCAGCCTCCAGTTTTGTCCACAAGTGCGCCCTCATTTATTGCTGGTGCGCCCTCTCTCCTTGTTTTGGGGAATTTTAGTTGACCAAGGGCGCTAGGGTGGATTTTTGCCCTTTTTTGGCTAGATTTGGAGCATTTAATGCTCCCTTGGGCCCCCAAACCTCCTCTACTTGCTCACCCACGCCTGCCTTGAGCTCATTATTGATCCAGCATGCTTCAGCCACCTCACCACCAGAATTCGTGGCTGTTTGGGATGATTGGGATTGAGTTGGACCCACCTAGGGGGGATTGAGGCCAATTTGGCATTGATGACTTGTACACTCAGCTTGAGCCACCTAATGCTCTCGATTTTCTCATGGATGTAATAAAAACCTGTTACTAACATTTTCACATGTTAGACAGTCAGTTAATCAAAGATTTGAGCATACATTGTGTGTAAATTTATCATCTTTTTTTAATTTTTTCCACTGTTTTTGCAAATTAATTCGATTTTGTGAGGTTCTCCATAGCTCCTTGATCTTCTGTGATCAAAATACTCACAGATCGAATGTACTTGTTGATGTCGGATTTAAGTGTAGTCTAGAAGAAATACTTTGCAGAATAGCAAGTGTCTTTGCTACTCCAAATTGTCCTACAGTCTTGCTGTAGTGCACGTCCCAAATGAGTTGTTTTCATTACTCACCAGTTGGTACACAAAGCTGTCCAAGCTTTTATAGCAAGGTGTCTTTGAGGTAGTCGGAGTCTGAGGTCAACAAGTTGTTAGTCTGTAACTAGTGGTATATTACTGAGAAGTTGTTGTTGTCCTCATACAAGTGTGGCCAAGTGGTTGTGTCGTATCCTTGCATACTCATCACTATCAAAAGGAGAGTAATGGGTGGTCGATTGAGGCAATCTGTGACAGCATTAGCTTTACCTTTCCAATACTTAATCACCAACTGGAATTGTTTTAGGTAATTAATCCACTTGAGTTGTCGGTTTGTCTACAACTTTGATTGTGTTGGAGCAAACTGTAGAGGCTTGTGATCAATAAGAATTATCGTTTCCTTGCCAAGGATGTAATGCCTCCATTGCTTAAGAGCTTGCAGAATGGCATAAAGTTATTTTTCATGTGTCGAGTATCTTCTAACTGTATCATTAAAAGTCTCAGAATGAAAAGTGACTAGGTGACAAGATTGAGTGATCATTGCGCCCAAGGCATAGTCCAATGCTTCTGTCTCAATCTCAAAGGGCTAATGCAAATAAGGTAGCACAAGTACTAGTGCAGTGCAGAGCCTATGTTTGAGCTGTTCAAAATGTCCTTGATTTGTTTATGTCCATTGAAAGATAGTTTTCCCATTTCTCATCGTCAACTGATTCAAGGGCTAGGCTATGTGACTGAGGTGGAGTATGAATCATCGGTAGAAATTCTTCAAACCAAGAAAACTTCTTAGTTCTTGAATGCTTCTAGGAATGGTCCAATCTTTGAGGATCTGTACTTTGTCTGGATGAACGTGAATTCCTGTAGAATCAGTTACATACCCCAAATATTTGATGCTGGTCATCGTAAAAGAGCACTTGTCCATATTTAGATAGAGCCGATGTTGCTGGAGAGTGCCAAGGACTTGTCGTAGATGTCCGACATGTTCTTCCCATGATCGATTGAAAATCAACATGTCATCTAGATAGACAATAACCCATTTACCGATGAAAGGTCGAAGAAGGTTATCCATATGTTGCATGAAGGTCCCAGGTGCATTGGTTAAGCCAAAAGGCATGACTAACCATTCAAACAATCCTTTCTTGGTATTGAAAGCAATTTTCCACACATTTGAGGGCTTGATTGGAATCTGATGGTATCCCAACTTATGGTTGAGCTTAGTAAAGAATTTATCACCTTTCAGACAGTCGATGAGCTCGTCTATCTGCGACAAAGGGTATTGATTCTTCACATATATTTTTTTGAGAGCTCTGTAGTTGATGCACATGGGCCAAGTCCTGTCTTTCTTCAGAACCAAGACGATTGGACTTCCAGAAGGAGACAAGCTGGGTCGGATGTGACCTTTGTCGATTAATTCTTGGATTTGTCTGCGAACCTAGTGTTAGAACCTATATATATTTTTTCTCTTTTATAGCATAAATACCTATACATGAAAGATGTAAGGTTAGACAGCTACCTGAGAAAAAAGCTCGAAGTAATCTCCATCGGCAATGGCCAGGTGCTAAGGCAGGAGATAGAAGGGTCTAGAAGGGGTCCGATGTAATGAAAGGCTGATGTCAAAGGGCTAAGTATTAATAGGGGAAAGGAATGACTTGAGATAAACAGAGAAATACCCTAAAAAAGCTATAGTCCTTGGAAAAATTTATGAAAGAGTAAATGTCACACAGATCGGCACCGTTGATTAGAAGTGGGAGCAAGATCTATGGTTCTAAAGAACTGTCGCATGGCCAAGTCGCATGGAAGAAAGGGAATATGAGTAGGCGATGGGCCGGAGCCCACCAGATAGGTGTTGGCTTATGAGCGTGTCGCAAAAGGGAAAGAGCGGCAAACAATGCCCGGTTAGGTGCATGTGATGGTGGGGACATATGCAAGATCTACGGCGGAGATGATCGTTTTGGGATCCAAGGGTTCAGGTCTATTTACTGAAAAAAGAGCCTGAGTCTCCGACGTATCTATGATTTGGGTGGAAAGAAGAGCTAGATCAATGGCTGGTGGGGGGCCGAAAATGCATAGAGTATAACAACGAGGACTTCACTAGCAGATGAAAGACCTAAAGGATAAGTCGAGTCTAGAGACTCATGATGGATATACATCTGAGAAGAAGCGGATGGTTATTATATGCCATTGCACCAAGAAGTAGCGCGAGGGATAGCGGCATGGCCAGATGCGACGGTATGGGTCCCGCTGGACAGGTATCAGCTCCAATGCTTATCGCATAGAGTGAAGATGATATAGGAGAATCTTTTTTTCTGCATGCGATGCTACACCTTAGATGCATTCAAATGAGATCAACGGCTCACAGAAATACTAGCGGAGATGATCCAATGGTGGAGATGGACAGATTGTCAAATCAGCAGATAAAGGGGTAGTCAGATCTGACGATGGAAAGTAAACACATGAGAGTTTAGACGGCTGAGATCAAAGAATAGCAGACCAAAGAAGGCAGAAGTTATGATAACTTGGTTATATATGTAAGAAGTGCCCGCGAATGTTTACATTTGTTTCGGAAGCATGTCAAAGTCAAGGAACCTCTTGGTGCGTGACAGACGATGAAGGTGACAGAAGCTTCGATAGGGTGCATGCAAGGCTTCCAAAGGTAACAGGTAAGGTCTGTAACTGCCATTCTCTGAAATATCTAAGTCTTTTACAGTCATAAGATGATGGGAGAAGAAGCTTCTACTAGTTGTAGGGTTAAGATAGCCCTGGAAGATAGAGACGCAGATGTATTTGACACCTGTCTTCAGTTCTTAGTTCTAGAAATTAAGAAGAGACTGGAAATCTTGCATGAATAGGGACTAGATGTCCATGGAGTCTTTAGGTCATCTTTCATTTTCTTTTTCCTTGACCAGGTTTTCTCTTTTCCTGAGTTTGTAGCGTGGTGTTCTTCCAGTTACTCAAAACCTCAAAGAGTAATAATGGATGCTCGTAGGTCAAAGGTAATATGTAACATAAATGCATCAGCCATTAGGGATTCATTTTTTGTTCCAGAGTCTCAGTACCAAGAGTCGGAAGCATTGTATGAAGAGTCGGTGGTTTCTTTGTACCACCAAATGAGCCCCGAAAGTTGTCAAGCCTTCTTGACCACATGCCTGAAACCCAACTCCAAAATCTCTAAGGAACCCTACCCCCTAAATGTCAGCCTTTTTTATGACAATTCCCAATTGGTTCTTTCTTTGTTAGCTTAGTTTCTAGGGTTGGATACCGATTTTTGGGTGACTGAAGTCCAATTAGGTTTACTCTTTAGGATTAGCATCAGTTTGTCCAGGTCCGAAAGCAGACTTATCTCACCCCTGAAGTTTGATGAAATTTTGGCAGAAAGGATACATGTACAGTTAAGTAATTTCCTAAATGCTAGGTCTTTTAGATATCAAACACAGTTGATGAAAGTAATTATGTACAGCAGCGCCGAAAGCCCACATTTCTCCTCACTGCCTGAGACTGACGATCTGGTAGACAATGTTTTCCATTATTTGAACTATGTTTTGCCCCCTGTTTATAAAATCATTTCTGGGGAAGAATTGCCTAGAGTGCTACCTGAAATGAAGGCAATGATGCATTTGAGGGATGAACTGGCAGTCGGTGACTGGTTTTTGTTAAAAGATGCTACATTTATTAGGTTATACGGTTTTGTGTAGGAGACCCATGTTCTACCCACTTTTCTGACAATGCGGATCTTTGCTCTTGAATTTATCAGATAGAAACTGGCCCTAGAAGAGTTGCAATTCCTGAAACATAAGACGAGCACATATGTGAAATGTCCTTGGAAGGTAGGGCCTTTCATTGTGAAGAATAAAGAGGCTTTTTCAGAGTTAGAGGAGTTATTAAAGTCACTAGGGTTCAGGAACGATGTAGCCATCAAATATGACCCCTTGCATATAATTTCCAAGAGAACGAAGGAATGCAACCTCAACACTTTTGAGCATGTAGAACGAGAAGGGGTGCTAACGGGGCGAAATTTGTTGTGTTGGGAACCCAAGGCGGAGAAAGCAGTGGTGGCATAGGCAGAAGAGCTCATGATTTCCAATTTAACAACAGATTTGGAACAAGTGCCAGATGCCATGGAGGTGGGTCAAAAAAGAGACTTAGAAGAAGTTGTGGATATGGACACTGAAGAAGGTGATATATGCAAACGGCCCAAGTTAGAAATACAGGATGAGTTACTTGTTGCAGCTATTCAGGCCAAGTCGATTGTTTCCCCAACTGAAGAGGAGCTGGTTGTTGCAGCATCTCGAGAAGAATTGACTGTCCAAATGGATATTGGAGGGGAAGATGATGAGGAGTCTTCTGCTCCTAAGATCCAGGTTGTATAATACAAGTTTCAAGATGTCCAGGAAGGAGATGTCGGTAATAATTTTCGGTCCAAGGCCGACCTCTGTGAACAATACGATCAAAACAAGCGAGCCTCGACTCAAAAGCTGTTTGATTCAATGTCTATCGCTGGAGGTTTGTCTAAGACTTCCTTGATGACTAGCAGAAGCATAAATGATAACATCTTAAACTTAGCAGTATTAATGGAGGATGGAGTGATCGAAGCAAGGATCAATTGGAAAAAGATACTAGTACCAAACAAAATCCAATTTCACAAACATGTTATTGACCTTGTGTATGATGATTTTGTGAAAGCTCCCTTGAAGAATGATAACCTGCTTGTTACTATGAAAAAACTAGAAAACCAATTGAAGCTAGAGAAAAGTGAAAACCGAGCACTTCAACAGCAAGTCAAAAGGGTGCAATCTAACTTGGTCAGAAGTGATGGTGGAGGAAAAAACATGAGCAAGATGTTAGCAGATAAAGACAAGCTGATTCAGAAGCTACAAAAAAAGGAAAAAGTTCCAACTATCCAGCTAATCGAAGCTCCCGAAGAGATAGATTTCGAAAAGAAAAAAGAAGACTTGTCTAAGGAGATAAGTGATTGCAAATTAGAATTCCTGAAGTTTGCAAAAAAGGAAGATAGCTGGAAAAAGGAGAGAATAATCTTAGAAAGGAAGCTTGAGGAGATGAAAACTAACTTGTCCAATTTGGACACGCCGCCTACCAATTTGAGCCAAAATGGGGAAAGCAATAGTACCGATAGTCTTGTGCAGGCTATGTCTCACATTAGCCTGAAAGACATGGAAATCAAGGAGCTGAAACAAAACTCTCACAGGTTGGAAGAGGAGAGTAGTAAAAAGGAAGAAGATCTAAAGGTCCTCCAAAAGAAGCATAAGGAATTGATTGAGATGAATAAAAATCTCACTCATCAGGTTACCGGGCAGGAAGCTTTGCAGGGATGTAAACACTTGGTATGGGACAGGATCATTAAGGAAGCTGAGAACTTTAGACCCTACCTTCAGTTTATAAGGACTAAATAAAAGACAATTAGTGATGTTCTAGAAGGTTGTGAAGTTGCAAAGCAGACCTTAATCCAAAGGCCTAAAGAAACGGCACTAAGTGCCATCACTTTCCTGAATGATCTATCTGAACAAGAGAGGATTAAGCTCAATATTGGGGACTGGATCGCAATGCTTGTAGCAGCATGAAGGGTTTTGGCGAAATATGCACAGATCAAAAGTGTGGAAGCCAAAGCCGAAGAAATGAAGGGACAAGTGGTAGAGTTCAAAGGACTATTTGATAAGCTGATTGAAATGTGGTTACCTTCATTTTGGAAAGATGACCAGGAGCTAATCTCCCCTAAGGGTTACAAAAACCTGCAGTGTACAATAAGAATGGATCATACAAAGTTCAAACATCTGAACCAGCTGCTTATAGGAAAAGCCCTGATGGAGTTGCTCGAAGAGGACTTTGAAATATTGAATAGGTTGATTGCCATTGGTGAAAGGATTCCCCCATTTTCCTACGCTGAGCATATCGAGATACGAGCGATGCTAAAGGAAATGGTGGACTATGACCTCCCACCTACAGACCAATGGGATAATGTAGAAAAGTACAGTAGATTGCTATATTTTCTCCATCTTCCACAGTGATACTTGTCTTTTTTTAGTTGTTGAAGTTTGCTTGGAATCATAGAGTTCTCACAAGACTTTCCTATTTTTGATAATCTGTAATATTCTTTGAGGTGGCAATATAAATAGCCAGCTAGAACTATTATTTTACTATCTTTACTTCTTTATACTTGAGCTAAATTTTACTTAGTAAGAATACCAGTGGACTGTAAGAAAGCAGCTAGGCCAGTTTCTACCTATTTTTTGTTTTATTATGATAGTGGCAAAACAACTTGAATGAGGTGTCAATCCAATATAACTGTCTTTGGTTTAGATGAGTCGAGCAAGAGGACTCCTGGAATATATATATGTGATGTAATATAATGATAAAGGGTTGAAAATTATTGTTGAAAACTCTTATGAGAAATTTGGTGTATTATTCTTTAAGAAGCTTTTGAGCTATTTTGAATAAAGTTTGCAGAGCTGAGCCAATGTTTTCTGAAGGATTCTTGTGTAACTGGTCCTGTAGTTTGTTCCTTCTTTTTTCTATGTGAATTGTGTATCTCTCATTGCTAATTCCAGTCTGTAACATTATTTCATACTTGGTACAGTGTAATAGCTAAGTAGAATTCATAGAAATTATGCTCTACTTATCTTTTTCCAAGTATTTCACCATTACTTTTCTGCTAAAGTTGATATAGGATTCATCATTGTATGCCTTATGTCAATGGATTGTTTCTTTCTGTTCTGTTCCACCAATTAAAAATCACTTTGACTACAAGCTGTTTACTACCTCGCCCATATGTTAATGCATTTGTGAAGCATTTGTAAATGAATTTTCAGAGTTTGTTTGAGTGTGACTCCATTGCCCAAATAAAGATTCATACATTTCAGCCAAGCTACATTTAAACCGTTTTGTTTTCCAACAGAAATCTGATCTTTTGTATTGTTGTAATTGAATATCTTGAATGATGAATGTTGATGCATGTTTTCATTGTTGACAACTTTGATTATTCTAGTATTTCATACATTTGTAGAGAGAGCCCTTTCAGACTAAGTTGGGTCAATAGCTTGAGTCTAAAGATTGGTTAGTGGTTACTCCAGTTTTCCCTCTCCCACAACCTACGGGGTCATTTTGGGTGTTATCACCTGGCAACATGTTCAATGGAGTGTTTAACCTCGCAATGCTGAGGTACTCTGTCTGGAACTTGAAAGAGGTTCTGGTACTCATCGAGAATATGATCGACTTGCTGCTTCTATAGCCAAAGCTCGATCAAACATATGCAGTGCTGAGAAACCCCAAGATTTCTTCTTTATTCATAGAATTGGGGATTTTTCACCGTGACATTCCAGCTTCTGCATATGGCTGCGAGGTTATTGTGGCATGTATAAGGCACTCTTAGCAGACATTCTTGACCTAATTCACTTGGAAGGGCCATAAAAAGGTTCATATCGAATGGCACAACACACTAGCCTAATACAAACTGATATTATTGGCAGGGAGTCTGCTAATGATTCTATCGGAGGGGAGTGGAGCATGAAAATGAAACTTGCAAATTAACTCTATAGGCCTGGCCTTTAAATAACACAGATTGGAAACAATAGGTAAAAAATATTATAGTAGTAATCTTAGGGTACTTTTTTTTCTATTTAGGTGTCATTAACTAGTTTAATTATGGTTAAGTGGCAAATTTATGGGAGTTTTTTATTAGCTCTCCATCCATTTCGAATTTTAAGAGTAGGCTAGTCCTGGGTATCTAAAATTGAAATCTTTAAGGTGACATGTTCAAGTGTGATAATCAAGTAGTACTTGATTTTGAGTGAAAATAATATGGTTGATAATGGTTGATCAACTTTAGTCTATATTTAACTAGAGGTGATGATGAATGACAATTTTGGTGAATGATTCAACATGGATGGTTATGGTTAATTATGTTTGATTTTGGTTGATTATTAGTGACCATGGTTAAATATGATCAACCATGTTTGACCATGTGTTACATATGTGGGGAATATGTGGGGTAGGGTATGTACACATTTATAGATGTAGAGTTTAGGAGTCAAATTGTTGGATGAAGGGGGTCACTTGTCCCACAAAACAAGGGACTCTCATAGACCAATTTGGTGTTTGGCGTGTCATGACCTTAAAAATAGATTATTATCATCCTCATCCTCATCACCATCACCACTACCACTTTACCATGTTTAATGTCTATTTGGTTGAATATGATTCACTATAATTGAACATGGTTGATACTGTATGGCTTTGTAATCAAATTGTTGTGGGGAGGTGTCCTTTGTCCCATAAAACAAGGGAGTCGTATACACAAATTTGGTGTTTAACTTAGATGTGATCTTAAAAATAAATTATTATTATTATTATTAAGGTCTATGTATTTCAATATGGTTCAATATATTTGGACATGGTTAATAATGTATGGCTTTTGAAGATCACCATAAAATTATTAACCATAGATAAATTTGTTTGACATAAGTTTTTAGTAAAAATGATTAGTTAAACATTGTATTCCCATAATGATAATGAATAATCCATGGCCCTCTCTTTTTTGTATTCATCATTTATATTTTTATCATTTGTTGAAGGCTTAAGCATATTGATTTAAGAGGTTAATAGAGAATCGCATATAAGAGGTATAACCTGATTTTATTTTATTTCTCCATTGTTATTTAATTATGACATCATGATTTTGTTAACAAGGGTCTCTTAAGGAGATGATTCAATCACAAATATATCATAGATCCTTATTGTATAGAAACAAATATGAAAAATAAATATTGCTTTGTAATGGTTTGTAGAGGGATATATTTCTATGTTCTTTATACCCCATAAAACCTAGGTTAAAGAGCAATCGCACTAACCAAAGAGAAAATAACTCAAATAATATTCAATATCAAGAAACACAATAAAAAAAATAGAAAGTGAGCTAGTTCTCTTTGGCAAGAAAAATACTTAATTTATATTCCAATACAAAGTGTCCACCCAAGATGAGAAAAATATTAAAAATTTGAGGAGATGTGCATTTAGTGTGGAAGAAATTGGATTTTTGGTGTAACTTTGATCTAGCCTCAAATGTTAATAAGCCAAACAAAGGAGTTTTGGGTGCTGAAATATCATTGGAAATCATTTGTAATGGAGTCCTAAGAGCTTGCATCATAGAGATTGCACTATATTGTACAGATTAAATTGTAGATGAACTCAAAGCGTTTTTAGAGTGTATTGCAAGCCGATTGGAGAGACTATAACCGAGATTTATATTGTCTATCGCATTAGCTTGTGGAGACAAATTTTCATGAGTTTTATGCAAAACTCATTATATTGAGATTAAAAGGGGAGATTATAGACCATCTTGTACAATTTTGCTGATATTTCCAACTAGCTTGATGTAATAGATTATATTGTAAAGTTCGTCGACTAGACTATTGTAGAGATTGTTATTGGAAGTCTCTTGAGAATTGTGAGGAGTAGCTAGCAACATAAATTTTATTTCAGTGGCCTTGACACTATAACCGTACATCAAAACAATCATAAAATATTTTGTGGTAAATCACTCATCATTTTAGTTTCAGAAGTCTGCAAATTGTTAATCTGCTCTAGTTCATCATTGGTACTTGTATTTTTCCTTCAAGTGTCAGATAAAATTTGATTGTAATCTATAAGTCTGATTGTACTTGGGTGCACTTTCAGTTGAACCTAACACCCGTTTCATTTTCTGAGTCAAATTATTGTTGTTGAGTTTTGTTTGTAAAGGGTGGAATTGTAAGAAGCCCTCAATCACATGGTGAAATTAAATGGTTTGGTAGAGTTACTGAACACTCAACTAATATCCTTTTTTGAAAACACTATCATTGTCGAAAATATTATTCTCGCTCAAATTCAGAATTGTGTGCAAAAGTCACAAGACACACTTGAGTTTTTATAGAATGAATCACAGCTCATACGAGAAAAAAATCTTTCTGAACTTGTTCATGTTTAGAATAATCCTCTTTATGATTATATTTAAAAGCTTGCAAAGATTGATAACACTTCAGAAGCACATGAGCAAATCAATGGCACCCCATCAGAAGAGAAAGAAAATGAAGATGGAGTTATGATTACAATGGTTTTGCTTGTTCCACCCAAGGCCACCATCAAACCATGGGAAGAGATCATCAACAACAAGCACATAACTAGTCTTGGATACGTCAAGGAAGTGACAGTTGACATTCCTAATTTCTCCAAGAAAATCCAGTTTCAGAGTGTTGGATTCCTCAATGAGAATTCATCTTCATCCACATCAGTTAAGAGTTCAAGATGTCAACATTGTGATCAAGTTGGCCACATGAAAGATCATTGCTTTTATCTTCACCCTTGTAAGCATTGTGGAAAACATACACACTCATCAAGTAAATGCTTCAGTTTGAAGAAACCTGCAAGAGAGAAGATTCTCTATGGGTGGATCACTTCTTGGAAATGGTCATGAGTAGACAAGAAGATTTATAAGTCATACCGAAGAGTTCATTCATGCGTATTTACACATATTGCAATTGAGACACCTTCTTCTCCTCGCATTTCTCCTAACAGGGGGGAACAAAGAGAGTCTATAGCAAGCAAGCGAGTACAAGCAAGCTAGAACAAGTGATCCTCTGAAGAGCTATGTTTGACTGAGCTCTATAGTTCATGGTCATCCTAAAACCACCTGTATTGAGATCACCTTTGTTTAGAAGAATCCTGTGCAAGCTTCTAGCTAACTTGGAAAAATTATTTTAAGATGGAAATGTTCAGCAAGTTGCAACTACTCACTTCATGTTTTCATCTCTCTAGTTGGTTTTTGGTCAGCCTAAAACCATCATTATAGCAATAACCTCTGATCCTGTGAGCCAAGTTCCATAGAACCTCCAAGCGAGTGTTGTCTCCAAGTTCAAGAGTTTGTGGTTAGCATTAAACCACACACATAGTAGAATTTTTTGGTTTTTGCTAGCCCATTTCAGTTGATGGTCAACCAAAACCATTCCTTCAGAGGGATATTTTATTTAGCAGAAGCATGTGCAAGCTTCTAGATAACATTCTTGGTAAAGGATGCTCGAGATGGAAATTTTCAACATGTGGTAGTTGTCCACTTCCACCTACTCAACTCTCTTATTTTTCTCGGACTCATCTACACCCTTTGGATTAAGGGAAGTGTTAACACCCAAAAATTGTTCACTAGGTCATCTCCCTAGTCACATAACATATTTATCCATTTTTCCTACATTTTTGGCCTCCAAAAACACCAAAATCCCTAAAATGGTAACCAAATGGGAAAAATATAATTATTTCCATAAAAAAAAACTAAAATCATTCAAAAAAGGTTAAAATCACACAAAAAAGGGTCCAAATCCTCAAAAAAGAAACAGAAAAAGGGGAAAAAGTCAAAACAAAATAAAAGAGGAGGGAAAACTCAAATTACCACTAGCCAATACCATTGATTTCCCAAAACCATGGGTCAATACTCCAGCACCTTAAATCGCTATAAAAAGGTGATGGAGGCCCCCCATTACATACATCTATAAATCTTCATACCCTTATGTGGCCAAAATGCCTATTGAACTCTAGGCTACCTCTTTGAGTTTTTGCTCCCATTTAGTTGAGTCTTGGCCACTATTGGAGCATTTGGAGAAGAGCAAGGAACCTTGGAAACCCAGAGCACTACTCTTCGTGCAGTTGCGAGGGCCCCCATCACCTCACCTTCTGAGGTAAATCCATATTGTAAACCATTTTTACACATTAATACAAAATCAAATTCTCATTTATGGGTTTATGTTCATTTATTTTCTCACGGCAGTAATTAGTTAGATTTGCTTTTACTTTTATTTTCATTCAGACATAATATATTTTTGAAACTGCTACTAAGGGTTCAATAATCCTTCTTAGGTGCGCATTTGTACAGGCTGGTGTGAAAACACTAGATACAATTTTTTGCGACTCCAACAGGGTTGATTCCCATCAATCTATGGTTTGGTATAATCAATAGTTATTTTTAGTTTTGTACTTGTTATTCTACTTGCATTTTATAGTTATGTCCTAGCCTTGGACCCTATACTATCTGGCCCTGTCCTTTGTAGTACCCTTCATCAGTCCTAATTTTACGGCTCGGCTTGCGACTACAGACACATTTTTTTGCATTGTAGAGTGCAATTTTCTGACTGAAACTTGTTCCATTAGCACGACTTCCATCCAAAAACACACACTCCAGTGCAAATTTCGGCCTGCAACTCATTCCCCAAGCGTGCTTTTCATCCTGATACCTGTGGGCTCTGTGCAATTTTTGGCATGATACATGCGCACTTCACGGACCTGTCCGGCTGGAACCCCCACGGTTAATGCATTTACGAGACTAAAACATGCACCCCAGTCACACCTTTTTTACCCAAGCCCATTCCCTTTCTACTTCTTTTTGTTTTCCTATTTCGAAGTGGTTATTCTGCATCTTGTGGCACCCAGAGAGTGATTTTTCGCTTTACAGCCGCACCCTACAGCTATTTTTTCCTTTTTTTTTAACCTTGGCTGCACCAAAAAACCCCTATTTTCTTGCACCCAGTTGTGAGGAACCTGCAAAAATTAATTGATAAAATCCACGATATATTAGATCACATAATATTTTTATTGATGGTGGGCCACTTCAAGGGGGTAACCTCCTTTGAGCAAGCTCAATACAAATAACTTCATGGTCCTTCATTGGCCTCAGCACACACTTATATACTAAGTCTATGCCCAATACTATGGGTCAATACCATGGAACATATAATACTACAGGACGACTTACAAAGCATATGGGTCCAATACTATGGGTCAATACCATGGGATAATACACACTATGGATCAACAAATATTATGGGATGAATTACAAAGCATATGCGTCCAACAACAATATACTAACAAAGTAAAGAGGGGGCTTGACACAGGTTCCTAACATCCTCTCTCCCTTAGAAAAGGATTTTTCCTCAAAGCTTTAGATGTGGAAATTGATGCGGAATCTGAAGGAGTGGTTCCAGTCTAGCATCCTCAGGTTGCATTCTGTACCACTGAATTAATACCTCTATGATAGATTGAGAGAGAAGCTAACGCCTTTTGAGTTTCAGGGTGGATTGCTTGGAAGGCTATAGATGAAGAAGAACCATATCACCTACTTGAAAAGTGTGCTCAGAATAGTGTTGATCGACTTGTTGTTTCATTCGAATTATTGCCATGTGAAGATTGTCCTACAAAATGAGAAGAATCTGATCGAGGCTTCGAAGAATCAAGTCAATTTCCTGAACTGTGGAACTACTAAGAGTGTATGGAAGAAGAACTGGTAATGCATGTCCATAGATTGCTTCATATGGTGTCATTTTAGATGTGGTGTGGCACCCCTGGAGTGCTTCCAGGAAATCGATAGAAATAACTATCCAAATTTGTGTAGGGATGGAAAAGGGTTCGTGTAGTCCCAGAAGGAGTTTTGTTTCACCCGTGTTGACCTGGAAAGTGTCACAGTCCACCACCATCTATTGAGTTGTCATTTTTAGTCCCTACCAAAAGAAGTTACATTGTTCTCGGTGACACATTTTGAGGAACTGAGAGTGCCCTACTGATGGAGAAGCATCGAGCTCATAGAAGACATAGCCCTATTGAGCGGATTGCAACCAATTTGAAAGAAGCATAGAAATAGGTGAAAGAGAAACTAGGTCATCAAATGTGCAAGAAGGAGCATCCATCACCAGATTGTCCTTACCCTTATTGTAAGTGATCGCTTAGGCATAACCCATGAGTTGGCTAACCCATTTCAGGTGTGCTAGGGAGGAGACTCGTTGTTCCACGAAATTTTTTCTGACTATGGTGATCAGTCTTGATGCATAAATAATTCCCTAATAGGTATGGCTGCCACTTCTGTACTGCATGCAGAATAGCCATCATTTCCTTCTCAGATGTAGATGTGCTAGATTCTTACCAAAAAGGTCTCTTGAAGGAAGCAAGCCCACTGGTTCAGCAAAGACACTTGCATATGTATCCAAGGAAGTAGTGGAGACTGTTGATGGGTACATTTAAATGGAATGAAGCTAAGTGATGACACCATGTGAGTTATTCTTAAGGATATTTTCCAGGCGATGTGAATAGATGATGTTGAGAGACCCTGGTTGTAATCCCGTAAATGTGTGTTGTTGCCCATTGACTGAAAACTGCATCCAAAGTTCAGCAAAATCCCATAGGATGGGTCCAATTGTGCGTAACCATTGAATGCCAAAATCCAAATCACATCTTCCTAAGGACAAGGAAAGCATGTCAGAGCGTAGGTTATAATCTTCCAATATGCACATTGCACCACTTCCCCTTGCAAGGTAAGGTGCCCCCATTGGCAATCGAGACTTCAAAGTTAGAGCAAGGATGGACAAAAAAATCATCTTGTTTGGGGATCCAAGGGTCAATGAAGTTATGAGTGCTACCAGATCAATGAGCATTGTAAGAGGGATCTTCTTGAAGTAACCCCTAACCTGATTGTTTGTGGGATGGTGAATCCGGCTAAAGCATGGAGAGATATCTTTGGGTGGTCATTCAAAGATGGAGGGTCAACACAGGGCTACCGAATGTCAACCTGATCATCTAGTGTATATGGAGCTTATGCACCAAGTTCAGAGGCAAGTGGAGAATCCACATATAAGAGATAGAGCTGTTGTTCAACACATCTATGTCCCTGATTGAATTTCTCATCACAATTATAACAAAGCCCTTTTTCTCATCTTGCCCGCATCTCTGGTTCAGACAAATGCTTGATAGGTGTTGGTCGAGGAGCTGGTGTGATGGAGGTCCTTGGGAACCCATATTTCTTAAGGGAACAAAAGTGGTTTTGGAGGGTTTTTGGGTGGCGATCTTGTCCTCTGCCAACTTAGACAACCCTAGGAATTCCATCATTGTGTTGGGATAGAACATTTTAACCTCTGAGCATATTTCATCTTTGAGACCACTGATAAAACAAATACTGTAAAATTCATCAGACAAACCTTCTATGTCATTGGCCAGTTTGTCAAATTCTCTCTGATACTCCCTCACAGTGCCAATTTGGCAAAGTTTAGTGAGTGCTCCTATGAATTCATCAAAAGCACTAGGAACAAATGGTTGCAAAAGGAGTTGGAAAAATATGTCCAGTTTATTGAAGGGCTTTCTGTTCCAAATGAAATGATGCAAGTGGAACTTTGTGGACATCAAAAGTATTATGCAGACTAAAATATTGTTCTTCTTGGTATATCAATCCAGTCGGAGCAGTACCATTGAAGCGAGCAAAATAAGGCTTCGATCAATAAAAATTGCTGGAAGAAGAGAAACCAGTGGCTGCAAAATATTTTGGCTATCGGTTATTATGCATGGCTGAATGTTGAAGATGGAGGTTGAGAAAATTTTCATCTAGATCTTGGAGTTTGGTTTTGAGTGTTGAAATATTGTAACTTCAAAGAATATTATATTTGTATTTTATTATTCCAGAGATGGTACATTCCTCCGTGGCGACCCTATTGTATATTCAGAGATGTTTATTCCTCCGAGAGGGTGTGGTAACTAGGGTTATTAGATCTCCCATGTCAGGTTGGCCCTGAGTTTACTATTTGGGGGTTATTAGACTCTCCTGGGAGAGGTTGGCCCCATTAGGGTAAAAATTCAGTCGGGAAACAAGCATAAGTAGAGGAGGTATGTTCCTCACTTATCTCATTCACTCATTCACTTGTGATTGGTGCAAAAGAGAGAGAGAGGAGAAGGAGCTCTTGTTTAGAACTACATCTTGTATTGGGTTGATTATCTATATTGAGGAAAGCTTTGCTGGGTTTTCTACCCCATGAGGGTTTCCCAGGGTAAATCATTATCTATCTTGTGATTGTGTTTCTTTCAGAGATCTTTCTAGTTAAACTAGCCTAAACTTAACATGGTATCAGAGCTATCCTGAATAGGACATCTTTCACAAGGTGAAAATACCTTTCTCTCCTCCTCCAATGAAAATTAGGGTTTCAGCAAAAGTTGGAATTTTTGGATTCTGATTGCATGGCTGGATAACCCTCCTAAAAATTGAAGTTTTGAGCCCTGGATCGATATTTTTGGTTGGGTAGAACTCCAGGAAAGTCAAACCCTAGTTTGACCAAAAGTGCAGAAAACTAGAAAACCAGAGAACCAAAAAGTTGTGCACCTATGCACCAGTGAACCAGAAAAGCTGCGAAGCTGTGCACCAGAAAACCAGAAAATCAAAAATTCTGTTGCAGATCTAGAAGGTGTAAAGTTGAAGTTTCTAGAAGCTGATCACACCATAATCCTCGATTCAATCAAGGTCATCTCCTGGTAAGTACTATTCTATCTCTGTGACCTCCTAGATAAGATGGCTCCATACACTAAGCTTGAAGACAAGCTAGAGGGTATAGAAAATTTTCGAGCATGGAAATACAGAATTGGTCTCATTCTTGAAGAGAATGATCTTGTCCAATATATCAAAGATGAGGTTGCAGAACCTGCGAAAGATGAATCCAAAGAAAAGTATAGGAAGGACCCGATTAGGGCATAGAGAATCATTGTTGATTCTATCAAAGACCACTTGATTCCCTAAGTGGCATCCAAGAATACCCCAAAGGAAATGTATGATGCCCTTTCCGGAATGTATGAGGGAAAGAACATCAATAGGAAGATGAATCTGAGAGCTCAATTGAAGAGCAATAAGATGAATAAAGGAGAATCCATTCAAGACTATTTCTCAAGGGTTTCCCAGCTCAAGGAACAACTAGATGCCATTGGAGATACTCTTGATGAAGATGAACTAGTCATGACTGCACTAAATCATCTAACTAGACCTTGGGAGTCATTCATCCAAACTATTTGTGCAAGAAAATAAAGTATGAAGTTTGATGTGGTATGGGAGGATTGCATTCAAGAAGAGGCTAGGGTAGCCAATAGAGAAGCCCTACTCAAAGAAACTGACCAATCCCTAGCCACTCATACCAGAAGAAGAAGGATTCATTTCAACTCCATGAAGAATGGACATAAGAAATCTCATCCTCCACATAGATTTCAAAAGAAAGAAGGAGTAAGCTCAGAAAGAGACCTCTCCTCAGTAAAGTGTTACAGTTGTCACAAACTAGGACACTTTGCTAGAAATTGTCCTTCAAAGAATAAGAAGAATTTTCACAAAAGACATCATGCACATCTAGCAGAAGATGATAGTGAAGAAGAAGAAGAGGTGAGGCCTAAAAGGAAGAGGACCAAAGTAGAGGAAGAAGATTTAGAAGAATATGTTCTATTCTCTGCACTCTCTAGGTCAGTAACACTTGGAGAAGATACATGGCTCATTGATAGTGGTGCTTCAAAGCACATGATAGGTCAAAAGAAGACTCTCTCAAGACTTGAAGAAAATACCTCCCCACAAAATCTATCTCTAGGAGATGACTATCAATATCTCATCAAGGTAATTGGTGAAGAAAGCTACAAGCTTGATTCTGGAACCCCATTGAAGATGAAGGAAACCTTATATGTACTGGGCTTGAAGAAGAATTTACTTTCTATCTCAACATTAGATAAGAAACGCTATATGGTTGCATTCATAGATGGACAAGTACTCATGTGGTCCAAAGGAAAATCAATTGAGGATATAATTGTTATTGTTGAAGAGGAAGGAGGTCTATACAAACTCAAGGGCCATCCAGAAGATTCCCTTGTTCATGAAGCCACTAGCCCAAGTGAGCTATGGCAAAGAAGGCTTGCTCACATTAACTACAAAGTACTACCTCATGTGAGAAAGGTAGTCATAGGAATACTATATTTAAATATTGACCATGATGGCACTTGCAAAGAATGTGCAAAAGGGAAGAATGTCAAGAACCCATTTCCAAAGAGTGATACAAAGACTAAGAGTACATTGGAATTGATTCACTCAGATGTATGTGGACCAATGCCATCCACATCCTTGAGTGGATATGAATACTACCTTACATTCATTGATGACTACTCAAGGAAGACTTGGATCTATTTTCTGAAGGGAAAAGATGAAGTTTTTGGAAAGTTCAAGGAATTCAAAGCCTTGATAGAAAATCATTCAGAAAAGAATATTAAGATACTCAGGATAGATAATGGTGGAGAATATACTTCAAAATATTTGGAAGTATTTTGTAAGTAAGCTGGAATCAAGAGGGAACTAACCACTCCCTACAATCCCCAACAGAATGGTGTTGCAGAAAGAAAGAATAGAACCATTATGGAGGTAGTAAACACAATGATACATGATCAAGACCTACCCATGTATTTATGGGCTGAAGCAGCCAGGACAATAGTTTATGTGCAAAATAGACTATCTCATAGTCCTCTTGATTTCAAGACCCCAGAAGAGGTGTTCACAGGGAAGAAGCCTGAGATAAGTCACCTCAAAATATTTGGGTGCCCAGTATACATTCACATTCCAAAAGAAAATAGGACCAAGCTAGATCCTTCTGGGAAGAAAGGAATATTTGTTGGATATTGTGAAGCATCCAAAGCATTCAGAATATACATCCCAGTATTCCATCATATGGAAATAAGTAGGGATGTGACGTTTGATGAAGAGGCAACTCTCAAGAGATCTAGGAAGCGCCAACATGAAGAAGTATATGAGGAAGAGGCACCTTCCAGAATTATAGAAGCTGCACCCACCCCTGAAGAGACAACTCCTGAAGACCATGACATGATGGAACCACAAGAACCCTCTGTCATGGAAATTTCAAGGAAGAGAAAGATAGCATGGGAAAGAGACATTATACTAGAAGCAGAAAAATATTGAGCTCATGAGGGCTCCACTAGGGTGAGCAAGAAACCAAAGATGTTCTCAAACTATGTGGCCCTGATGTGTGATCTTGTAGATCAAGTGCCCACTAGTTATGAATAAGCAGTTCATAAGAAAGAGTGGGTAGAAGCAATGACTGAGGAGTAGCAATCAAAAATGAAAAATGAGGTTTGGGATATAATTCCAAAGCCAAAGGACAAGAGTGTGGTATCCTCCAAATGGATATACAAGATAAAGCATGCTGTGGATGGAAGCATTGAAAAATATAAGGCAAGGTTTCTGGCCCGAGGATTCTCTCAGAAAGAGGGAATTGACTATGAAGAATCATTTGCACCAGTGGCAAGGTACACTTCCATTAGAACCATCACTGCACTTGCATCCATGATGAAGTGGGAATTACACGAGATGGATGTAAAGACAGCTTTCTTGAATGGTTTGATTGAGGAGGAAGTGTACATAGAACAACCACAAGGAGTTGAGGTGTAAGATTGAAGAACCCATGTGTGCAAACTAAAGAAGGCCTTGTATGGACTGAGCAAGCTCCTAGAGCTTGGTATGGAAGAATTGACAATTTCTTGACAAGCTTGGTCTTTACCAAGAGTAAAGATGATCCTAATATTTATCTCAAGGTTATGCATGATGAACCTGTCATTTTGATGCCATATGTGGATGATCTATTTCTGACAAGAAATGAGAAACAAATTATCAAATGCAAGAAGAAACTCTCTTGACAATTTGAGATGAAAGATCTCGGATTGATGCACTACTTCTTAAGTCTAGAAGTATGGAAAGGCCCAGAGGGAATCTTTCTCAACCAGGGAAAGTATGCTGTGGAAATCTTCAAAAGATTTGATATGTTGGAATGTAAGGCCATGGCCACGCCCATGGATTCCAACTTGAAACTGTTAGCAGATGACTCATCAGAGTTATTCAATATGACTCTATACAGATAGATTATTGGGTCATTAATGTATTTAACAAATACCAGATCAGACATATGCTTTGCCGTGAATACCTTGAGTTAGTATCTAGTGGAACCTAGACGAGTTCACTTGATAGCTGCAAAGCATGTGATGAGGTACCTAAAGGGTACGATAGACTTTGGTTTATGTTATATTAGAGATCATGGTTTTAGATTGTATGGCTACATAGATGTTGATTGGGTAGGAAGTGTATCAGATAGGAAGAGCACATCAAGAGGATGTTATTGTTTGGGATCTGCCATGATCTCGTGGTTTAGCAAGAAGCAGTCCAGTGTGGCTCTTAGTATAGCTGAAGCGGAATATATTGCTACTTGCTCTGCTAGTTGTGAAGCAATATGGATTCAGAAGTTATTATGTGGTTTATTTGACTTAGAGATGGAACCCAATGAGATCTTGTGTGACAACCATAGTTGTATCAAGATGACAAAAAATCCAGTGTTCCATGATAAGTTAAATCACATAGAGATCCGATATTTCTATATACGGGATGTGGTGCAGAAAGGAGCTATCAAGCTCGAGTATGTAAGCACTGACGAGCAAGTTGCTGATATATTAACCAAACCTCTGTCTCGAGTAAAGTTTGAGTATTTATGAGACAAGCTTGGTGTAGTTCCAAAGGACCCTCCTCGAAAGGGGGAAATGATGTGGTCACTAATGATGAGATTTCCTACATCGACAGTGAGGTCGATGATGTGGATATCTATATTGGTGATACCAATAGTGAGGTTGGTGAATGGTCCTTAGACAGGGTCTAAGTTGACGAGTGGATTGTATCACCCTTGAACACATGTTCTAAAAGAGATCTGTAGACATATGTCTCGGAGGAAGAAGTCCCTAGTGGATGAGAGGGATTGCATCATCCTCGGACTTTGGTCCCAGAATTGATCTGTAGATAGATGTCTCAAAGAATGTGGGGATTGTATATTCGCTGGACATTGGTCCCAGAATTGATCCATAGACAGATGTCTCCGAGAATGTGGGGATTGTATCATACCTGGACTTGAGTCCCAGAATTGATAAGTAGACAAATGTCTCTGAGAATGTGGGAATTGTATCTTTCCCAAACTTCGGTCCTAGAATTGATCCATACATAGATGCCTCTAAGAATGTGGGGATTGTATCTTCCTCGGACTTTGGTCCCAGAATTGATATGTAGACAAATGTCTCCGAGAATGTGGGGATTGTATCATCCCTGGACTTCGATCCCAGAATTGATCCGTAGACATCTATCTCCGAAAATTGATGATAGGAATGCATCATCCCTGAGCTTTTAGTTCAAAATGTACGTGATAAATCCTAGATCTGATCTAGGTTACATCCAGTATGAAAAAGGACTGGCTCTGTGGTGGTAAATCCTAGATCTAATATAGGTCACGTCCAGTATGAAAAAGGACTGGCACTGTGGTCGGGGCTGCATCGTCCCTAGACATTAGATTTGTCTTAAAAGGATCATGGACTGAATCATCCCTAGACATGAGATTTTTCTTAAAAGGATCATGGACTGCATCGTCCCTAGAAATAAGATTTGTCTTAAAAGGATCATGGACTGCATCGTCCCTAGACATGAGATTTGTCTTAAAAGGATCATGGACTACATCGTCCCTAGACATGAGATTTGTCTTAAAAGGATCATGGACTGCATCATCCCTAGACATGATATTTGTATTAAAAGGATCATGGACTGCATCGTCCCTAGACATGAGATTTGTCTTAAAAGGATGATGGACTGCATCATCCCTAGACATGAGATTTGTCTTAAAAGGATCATGGACTACATCGTCCCTAGACATGAGATTTGTCTTAAAAGGATCAGCATTGATCACCCTGTAAGTAGATCTGGATTGTATCGTTCATAGACATGAGACATGTCTTAAAGTGAGCAGGATTGATCATCCTAGAATTGGATCATGTGTATTGCAGATGATCTAGATGTTGTAGATCGAGATGATCCAGATGCTGTAGATCGAGATGATATAGATGCTGTAGATCGAGATGATTCAGATGTTGTAGATCGAGATGATCCAGATGCTGTAGATCGAGATGATCCATATGCTGTAGATCGAGATGATCCAAATGTTGTAGATCGAGATGATCTAGATGCTATAGATCGAGATGATCCAGATGCTGTCGATTGAGATGATCCAGATGCTGTAGATCGAGATGATCCAGTTGCTGTAGATTGAGATGCTCCAAATGTTGTAGATCATGATGATCCAAATGTTGTAGACAGAGAGATCCAGATGATGATACTATAGCTGTTCGGGTGATACGGAAGATGAAGAATCAGTACTGAAGATGTTGATGTTCCAGCATTAAAAATATTGAAGATGTTCCAGGAGCTGTTTGAGTTATTGATGATGTATAAAGAAAGCTTCCAATGATTTATAGATGTACCATGTACCATGTAGTTGATAACTCCTTGCTCCTGCAGATGTTGTTATAATATCCTTCTCGTTAAGGGGCAGTGTTGAAACATTGTAACTTCAAAGAATATTATATTTGTATTTTATTATTCTGGAGATGGTACATTCCTCCGTTGTGACCCTATTGTATATCTGGAGATGTTTATTCCTCTAAGAGAGTGTGGTAACTAGGGTTATTACATCTCCCATGTGAGGTCGGCCCTGCGTTTACTATTTTTGTTAAATTTTGAGCATTAATTCACAATACTCGAGGATCTTTACTGAGAGAATAACATGTACAGTATATCAATGAATATCAATCATAACAAGCATGTCAATCATCACAAGAAGCAAAAGCATGAGAGACAAGAGACATAGAGTTTCCGTGGGGAAAACCCTAAGGTGAAAAACCCCACAACTTCCCTAGAGATAGAGAGAGAAATGGCTCAACCAATGTACAACCAAAATACACAGAGATAGTCTCCTAGTAGTAGATGATCCTCCTCCTCACATGTGCGCCACTTTTCGAGTGAAGGAAGAATGAGTTTCTACGTGATCCAAATAGAGATTGTCCGATCTCTATTTATACTTGATCTGTTCGCCCAATGACCTTATGGGGCTGACTTGTCTAGCTAGATACATCAACCATATATGACATAAATCAGGGCCGACCCCACACATGGTGGTCTAATAACCCATCGGCAAGTTCACACACTTGCGACACTTGTGAATACACATGACGGCACTTATGTATAGAGGAATGACACATCTCTATAGGAGTACAATAATATATAAATGAAATACATTTTGAAGTTACATATACATCAACGCTCCCTCTTAACTAGGAAGGTATTTCTCTACAGAAATATGCTAGCACAAGTATTCTTCTCTGGATCATCGTCATCGATGCATCATCCTCGAATCATAATCATCGTCACTGCTAGTGCTATCTCAAACAATCTCTGTATCTACTTGTTATAGGAAGTTCTACAGGGCCAGTCCTTTTTCATACTAGATGTAAGCCCACCACCTGTAGGTCTTGATCATCACTAGCCATACTGTGGAATCCTCAGGACTTATTACGTGTGTCACAAAACCTCGAAAGAGCATCCCAGGATGTTACAGGTACACAACTCCAACCTGTAGGATCTCCCAGGGCCATATTATATGTGACCTCACCACAAAACCTCACAAGAGCATCCCAGGCTGTTACGAGCACACATCTCTACCTATAGGATCTCCCAGGGACATATTACATGTTGTCACCACAAAACCTCCCAAGAGCATCCTAGGCTGTTACGAGCACACAACTCTACCTTTAGAATCTCCCAGGGACATATTACATGTGGTCATGGAAAAACCTTGCAAGAGCATTCCAGGACTTATTATGGGCACACAGCCCAACCTATCGGATCTCCTAGAGACATATTATATGCCATAGGAAAAAACCTCAAAAGAGCATATGTCGAATATCCCAGGGCCAGATTGTATGCCATAGGCAAAACCTCGAAAGACTATCTGCAGATCTCCCATGGCCAAATTATATGTCCTCCCAGAGCAAAACCTTGAAAGAGCATTTGCTAGATATCCTAGGGCCAGATTACATACCATAGGAAAAACCTCGAAAGACTATCTGCAAATCTCCCAGGGCCAAATTATATGCTCATCTGCACAACCTATTCCATGGCGATAAAGTATCAACCTGATACTCACCATACATCATCCTGATGTACACATGATCATCCTAATCATCATCACTGCAACATCCTGCTGCATGTCATCTGGAGCAACATCTTGAATCTCATCATCCATGATCATCCTGGTCATACAATGCATCTACCTGATGCATACCAAGTATCTACCTGATACATATCATCATACATGATCCACCTGATCATACAATGTATCCACTTGATACATACATAGATACATGGTGCAAGCATCCAACATGATGCATATACAAATACATATAAATGATCCAACTAATCATATCCAACATCCAACATGATGTGTACATACATATGCAAATAAATGACCCAACTGATCATATCCAGCATCCAACATGATGCGTACATACATATATAGAGCAGTAATTGGAGCATCATCATGATGCTCATCATCTAGCGCTTACATCCATAGCGATGTGAAGGATCCTCCTTCTAGCATGCTTGGAATGGTTTCTGCAAATGTGTCCATCACTTCTTCCTCGAAGTGTCATCAATCTGAAGAACACCAAGCCTCTCTCTTAAGTACTCAAACTTCACTCTGGCTCGTGGTTTCATCAGCACATCTACAATCTGCTCGTCGGTTGCAACATATTGGAGCTTCACTACTCCTCTTTTCACCATATCCTTGATATAGTGATATTTGATCTCTATGTGTTTCGACCTATCTTGGAACACTGGGTTCTCAGATAGCTTCACACAACTCTGGTTATCACAAAAGATACCAGTAGCATCCAATGGGAGATCAAATAACTCAGACAGTAGCTTCTGAAGCCATATTGCCTCACAACTAGCCGAACAGGATGCAACATACTCTGCCTCGGCTGTACTTAGTGCTACACAGGACTGCTTCCTGCTAAACCAAGAGATCACACCTTATCACATACTGAAGCAACACCCAGATGTGCTCTTCCTATCTGCAACACTACTTTCCCAATCTGAATCAATAGAACCTTGTAGGTTAAAAATTTTATTCGCTTCATACTTGAGCCCATAATCAACTATGCCCTTCAGGTACCTCAGAATATGCTTTACAGCAACCAGGTGAACACTCCTCAGATCCGTCAGGAACTTGCTCAATGTGTTCACCGCAAAGCAAATATTTGGTCTCGTGTTCGTCAGGTACATCAAGGATCCAATCATCTGACGATACATAGAGACATCAACAGGCTTAGATAAATCATCACATAGAAGCTTTAGATTCGATGCCATAGGTGTGGCCATGGCCTTGCAATCCATCATCCCAAACCTCTTCAGGATATCTACAGTATACTTCCCTTGTCCAAGGAAGATCCCATCTGTACTCTACCACACCTCCATACCTAGGAAATAGTGCATCATCCCCAAGTCCTTCATATCGAACTCGGCAGCAAGCTTCCTCTTTCTATTGGCAATCAATCTGTCATCTCCTGTTACAAATAGGTCATCTACATACAGGAGTAGAATCACAGGATTCCCTTCCTCAACCTTGTAGTAAAGGTTGGAATCCACTTTACTCTTGGTAAAGCCCAAACTAGATAGGAAATTGTGCATCCTACCATACCAAGTTCTGGGAGCTTGCTTCAAGCCATACAAGGCTTTCCTCAATCTGCACACATATGACTCCCTGTCATGTGTTTCAAATCCGAGTGGCTGCTCCACATACACTTCCTCTTCAACTACACCATTCAAGAAGGTAGTATTGACATCCATCTGGTCTATCTTCCATTTCATCGCTGCAACCAGGGAAAGTACTGTTTTGATGGAAGTGTACCTGGCTATAGGAGCAAAAGTTTCTTCATAATCTATTCCCTCTTTCTGAGAGAAGCCATGAGCTACGAATCTTGCCTTGTATTTTTCTATGTTGCCATCTGCAGCATGCTTGATCTTGTAGATCCATTTGGAAGTCACAACAGAATTCTCTTCTGGTCTTGGGACAACATCCCAAACATCAATCTTCATTATTGATTGGTATTCTTCAATCATGGCATCCTTCCATTCTTTCTTTTCCGCTGCTTCTTCATAACTGGAAGGTTCTTTGTTCATGATGTCACAGAGTAAAGAAACATAGCTGGTATGTGATCTGGTTCTTTTCTTTGCTCTGTGTTCTTCTTCTGGAATTCCAAATCTATCTGCATCTTGAATGAGCTCTCTAGCCCATGCAGGTTTCCTCTTATGAGAGTCCTTCTCACGAGGTGGATCTATAGGTTCTTGTGGATATTCAATTTCACGATCAATATTTGGAATTGCTTCAGTCATGGTAGTGTCTTGAAATCTAGTTTCCTTAGGTTCTTCATAATCTTCAACATGTGTCTTTCTTGATTTGATGAATGCTGAGTTTTCATCAAATGTCACATCCCTGTTGACATCAATCTTCTTGAACCCTGGAAAGTATATTCTGTAAGCCTTCGAGCTTTCACTGTAACCCACAAAGATACCCTTCTTTCCTGAAGGATCCAGCTTGGTCCTCTTTTCCTTTGGGACATGTGTATATACTGGACAACAGAATATTCTAAGATGGATGACTTTAGGTTTCTTACCAGAGAAGACCTCTTCTGGTGTCTTGTTGTCCAATATCTTGTTGGGAGTTCTGTTCTACACATATACAACTGTTCTAGCTGCTTCTGCCCATAGATGCATAGGTAGATCCTGGTCATGCAACATTGCCCTTGCTGCTTCCATGATTGTTCTATTCTTTCTTTCTGCAACTCCATTTTGTTGTGGATTGTTCTATTCTTTCTTTTTGCAACTCCATTCAGTTTGGTTCTCCATCAAGGTTTTGAATTCCTTGAACTTATCAAATACTTCATTTTTATTCTTCAAGAAGTAAACCCTAGTCTTCCTAGAGAAGTCATCAATGAAAGAGACATAGTAAACATACCCACTTAGAGAACTGGATGACATGGGACCGCATACATCGGAGTGGATAATTTCCAAGATTCCTTTTGCCTTGCTTTCACTGCTTGGAAATGCCTTGTTTATGTTCTTTCCTTTTGCACATCGTTTGCAAACACCTTCATGCTTGGTCTTAATTTCAGGAAGACCTTCTACAACCTTACTTGCAATTGGTAACGCTCTGTAGTGCATATGTGCAAGTCTTCTATGCCAAAGTTCACTTGGCTCCATGGAATCATGTACCATGGCATGTTCAGGTTGTCCCTTCAATTTATACAAACCTCCCTCTTTCTCTCCAATCACCACTGCACCATCAATAGTTTTACCCTTTGGCCACATTAGGACTTGGCCATCTACAAATGAAACCCTCATGCCTTTTGCATCCAATGCAGAGATGGAGAGAAGATTCTTCTTGAGCCCAGGTACATAAAGAACTTCTTTCATCTTCAAAGACTTTCTAGAATCTAGGTTGTAGGAGGCTTCACCACTTCCTTTGATGGGGTATTGATAGTCATCCCCAAGTTTCACTTTATGGGGTGATTCATGTTTAGATAGATTTACAAAAGATTCCTTAAACCCAGTCATGTGTTTGGAAGCCCCACTATCAATTAACCAATCATTACAACCATGAGAGATAGTACCTGTGAGAGCAGAGATTAGAACATACTCTTCTTCACTTGATGAGTATCATCACTTTCTACCCTAGCCTTCTTCTTTGGAGGTTCATCATCTTCGGCAGCATGAGCATGGAACTTTTTTTTTCTGCCCTTCTTCTTCTTGCTGGATTTGTTGTTATCCCTTTAGTTCTTGGGACATTCTGAAGCAATGTGACCCTTCTCATTGCATGTGAAACATCTTAGATCGTTCTTATTCTTTTGTTGGTTGTCATAGGATCTCTTGTAGTGAGAGTGCTCCCTCTTGGGCTTGCTTCTTTTGGTGTGTGCTGCAAGAGCTTGATATTCACCTCCCATCTTTTCTTCTCGAGCTACAAGCCTAGCTTCTTCTTGAGAGCATTCCTCCCATAGTTTTCTGAAAGCGATCAATTTCTTTCTTGCACAGATTCCTTGAATAAAGGAGTCCCATGACCTAGGTAGGCCATTCAGAGTGGTCATAACAACTTCACCATTGTCCACTACTTCATCCATAGCTTCAAGTTGTTCCTTGATCTGATAGACTTTGGAGAAGTAAGATTGAATGGTCTCTCCATTCAACATCTTGACCCCTTTCAATTGATTCCATAGAGTCATCTTCTGATTTATGTTCTTCCATTCAAATAACTTGGTTAGGGAGTCAAACATCTCTTTGGGTGTCTTCAGAGATGAAACATGGGAGATGAGATGGTCCTTGATAGAATCAACAATGATTCTCTTTACTTTGACCAAGTTCTTCTTATGCAATATCTTAGCTTTTTCATCCTCTGGGATAGGGATGTCTTCTTTTACATATGAGTCCAACTCATTCTCTTCAGGATTAACCAAATCCTATACTTCCAGGCTCGAAAGTTATTAACCCCTTCAAGCTTTACCTCAAGCTTGGTGTGGTGAGACATCTTAAAAAGTACTTCAAATGGAAATAGAAAAGATTTAGGTCTTACCACTTGACTGGCTGAAAACTGGATCTAGTCCCAGATTACGGTTTGTCGAAAAAACCCTAAAAATTCAAAATATAAATGTCAACTTTCTCAAAGGGTAGAAAGATGCGCCTTGATGAGCTGATCATCCTGGTGGATTCAGAATATGAGATCTGTAGAGCTTCACCCTTCAGAAATGCCTTTTAGTCTTCCCGGGTTCACTAAGGAGGACCCTAAATTAGGGTTTGAGTTTCTCGGAGATCTACCCAGCCACAAATCTCGATCCAAAGCTCGAAACTTCTATTTTTGCAAGGAGCTTCCAGCTATGTCTTCAGATTTCATAAATTCCTATTTTTGTGGAAACCCTAATTTTAAGGGCCAAATCTGAAAATGATCAGAATTGAATTCTGATTGGACAGATAGATTCTCCTTGATGAGTAGCGTCAATATACTATACTTCTTTTCCAAAATCTATGGAGAGAAACCCACTAAACAAGAAACCCTAGTTTACGTCACTGCACAATGTCTTCTTCTTAGGTTAGCTCTGATACCATGTTAAATTTTGAGCATTAATTCACAATACTATAGGATCTTTACTGAGATAATAACATGTACAGTATATCAATGCATATCAATCATAACAAGCATTTCAATCATCACAAGAAGCAAAAGCATGAGAGACAAGAGACACAGAGTTTTCATGGGGAAAACCCTAAGGTGAAAAACCCCACAACTTCCTCAGAGATAGAGACATCAATGGCTCAACCAAAGTACAACCAAAATACATAGAGATAGTCTCCTAGTAGTAGATGATCGTCCTCCTCACATGTGCGCCACTTTCCGAGTGAAGGAAGAATGAGTTTCTGAGTGATCCAAATAGAGATCTCCCGATCTCTATTTATACTTGATCTGTTTGCCCAGTGACCTTATGGGGCCGACTTGTCTAGCTAGGTACATCAACCATATATTACATAAATCAGGGCCAACCCCACACATGGTGGTTTAATAACCCATCGGTAAGTTCACACACTTGTGACACTTGTCAATACACATGACGACACTTCCGTATAGAGGAATGCCACATCTCTATAGGAGTACAATAATATATAAATGAAATACATGGATGAAATACATTCCAAAGTTACATATACATCAACAATTTGAGGGTTATTAGACTCTCCTGGGAGAGGTCGGCCCCATTAGGGTAAAAGGTCAGTTGGGAAACAAGTATAAGTAGAGGAGGTATGTTCCTCACTTATCTCATTCATTCACTCACTTGTGATTGGCGCACAAGAGAGAGAGAGGTCTGCATAGGAGGAGAAGGAGCTCTTGTTGAGGAGTACATCTTGTAATGGGTTGATTATCTATATTGAGGAAAGCTTTGCTAGGTTTTCTACCCCATGAGGGTTTCCTAGGGTAAATCTTTGTCTATCTTGTGATTGTGTTTCTTTCAGTGATCTTGCTAGTTAAATTAGGCTAAACTTAACATTGAGGGGTGCAAGTTATTCATCCATGATTTGTTCTCCTGCACAGGTGACAACCATACGCAGGAGTTTTTTTTTGAATGGGTAGAAAAGCAAAAATAGAAGCTACTTTAGTAAGGGAAAATTTGGATTTGGAAAAAATGAAACATTACACCAAAACCCCGGGGTGATAGTGAAGGCAACCCACTAGGATATTAACATCCCATCATGCTCCACAGTCCAAAATCTAGGATGGATGTGTGCCCTTACAGTGGTGTCCCCTTTAAGTTGTACGAGCCTCAGACGAACACTGCAATGCTGACGTTGCCACCCGCTCTGTGAATCAAACCTGGGTGGAGGCTCTGATACTCGACGTGAGGAACCTACAACAATTAATTTTTAAAATGCACGATATATTAGATCACATAATATTTTTATTGATCGCGGACCACTTAGAGGGGGTAACCTCCTTATAACAAGCTCAATACAAATAACTCCATGATCCTTCATTAGCCTCAACACACACTTATATGCTAATTCTATGCACAATACTATGGGTCAATACCATGGAACATATAATACTACAGGATGACTTACAAAGCATATGCGTCCAATACTATGGGTCAATACCATGGGCTAATACAAACTATGGATCAACAAATATTACAGGACGACTTACAAAGCATATGCATCCAACAACAATATACTAACAAAGTAAAGAGAAGGGTTAACACAGGTTCCTAACACCATTTTCCTTTGTTTTTTTCTACTGTTTTGCTTGCTGTAGCATTTGAGACATTTCAATGTGCATGCACCCTTATTGCATTTCTATCTCTTGCATCATATTTCAGTGGGAAACATTGTTTCCATTTCAGTGTGCATGGAACCTTCTATAACTACCAACATTGTTTCCAACATGGACACATCAAAGCCATTCATGGAAATACCAACAAATGTAAAGCATGTGCACATACTGTGGTGGCCATAGAAATATTGCACAAAATTGTCAGTGATAATTGAGTTTTTTCACCGAACCAAACACCTCAAGTTGAAGAAGATGGAACATCTGCTCCTTTAAGGTTGTTTCCTTCACTTTATAGACAAAGTTCTTTGTTAAAGAATAGGCTCTTCAAAAGCTCAATTATACATCAATATCACAACCAACAATGACCAAGATTTGGAATACTCATTTTTGAGATGTGTCATTCTCAAAGAACACGAACTTTAGTAAATGTAGTGAATGTATCGTGTTGAAAGCACAAATGAAGTCAGCGACTACAAAAGAGTCCGAAGAAAAGGCACAAGGTAGACTAAACAAACATAACAAGATTGTTATGTGTGGAAGATATTGCTACTATGCACACTGAATTATTTCAAAGTGGTTTCCAAAGTAGTATTTGAGCATTATCCATGATAAAATGCATAAGACAAAGACTTAAATTCCAATATTACATGTCAAATCAATATCTATTGCAGGAGCAAACTTGGGTTTTCCGTTGATAGGTATTCTAACATATGTGCATAACAAAGGAGGTTTTGGTCATTTCTCCCTACCATTTGTACACATGGGATCACAATTTACCATTACATATCTTGCAAAGTGCTTTAGGGACCTTAAAGACCCACATCTTGATATGTATGGTGATCTACTTTATGAGAATGGAAGTTCAAGAAACCCATTTTCTAATGCAGCACTTGAAACCTCTATTTACTAAAAATGTAGAGTGTACAAGGATGATTTTCTATCTCATGGAAGATACAAAAATCAGAAAGTTGATTTTAAACCTCTTCGTCCACATTTGTTGTTACAGTTGGACAATGCAACAAGTGATAATAAGAATCATTATGTTTTCATGTTTCTATCACTATTAACTGCACTTGGTGTCTTCATAACTATCGAGGTTGGGTTCTTGATTATGGATCACACTAATGAAGACATAGATGGAACCTATGGAAGAATGTCTTCCAACTTGAAAAGTAAAGATTTTATTATTTACCTGAAATGATGGATACATATTGCACAATAGAAGAAAAACGAGTGTTTCCACCTACACTTATTGACAAGGTGTATGATTTCAAAAGTATCCTTAATGTATCCATTAAGGAAGGAAAATATGCACTAACCGGGCATCTTAATGTCCAATACTTCCAATTTCATGTACTCAATGATGTTCTAGTGATGAGGTATAAAGAATCGATTAGAGATATTGAGCGGTCAGAACTAGTTGAGTTGTGGAATATAGATGCTGAAGGTCGACCTAAATTTCCCACAGGGAAGCCATATTTATTAGGTCCCAAAGAGAATGTTATCTATTTAAAAGAACTGAAGGAAGGATGAAAGAACTGAAGGAAGGATGAACATCATACATAAAAATGTGGAAACACACAATTGACAATGAGAATTCACCAATTGTTATAGAGGAATGTTAAAATAAAGTTGAGTATGGGGAAAGAGTTCTTGATGCATTAGATGAAATATACAATCATCATATAATAGTGGATGGAAGTGATTCATCTTCTGAGCAAGTTTATGGCCCTAGACAAGGAAAATTGTCAATGATGACTGTTATGCACTCAGTGTAATCTCAAGTGTTATGGATGGGGATTTTGATAATGTGACAAATGAACCAGTATATGTTGGGCCCAAGAGAAACAAGCCAAAGTCAACATTCAATCTTATGATTGATGTTGATAAAGGAAATATGTTTCTAGTTTGATCAGGAAATGAAGATGATGGAAAGATGTTTTGGATGGAAAAATCCACTTCAGATATCTTCAAGGATGATTAAAGTGGAACTCTTCATGTAAATGTTGATTGGTGGAAGGCTACTTCAGGGAAATACAAGGGAAAATTTTTAGAACAATTTTGGGTACCAAATCCCGATGACACAGAACTTGGATCTATTCCAATTAATACAATAGTTTGGGCTTGGATGCCAAAGAAAGAACATTGCATGAAGACCAAGATAAATAAATGTGGTGTAGAAGTTGTACTCGATCTACTTGACCAAATATAGTGATATTAGGTGGAGATGATTTATGAATGTATTTTGTTCTTTGAAGGACCTATTAATATGCATGAAGAAACATTTTGAAATGTTTGATGTATACCAAATATTCTTTTCATGTTAATTTTTGAGGAATTTTATATTATTTAGTACATATAATATTCAAATTTTGGTTCAACTTCAATGTTAATTCATGTGATGGTTCTTTATGTGAAATACATCTCACCATTCAATATTTAACTTTTCAATGTTTCGTTTAGATCAACATAACTTGTCACTAGATCAAATGTTTATAATCAAATTCAATAATGCAGTTAAAAACATCTTTTAGAATTGGCCTTTGAATAAATGCAAGGCAATTGCAATAAGGTTTGAAGTGAATTTTACCTAATATTCCTTATTATATTTGTTATAAATGGAACCGTACTACTCTTTTGCATTCTTATTCAAAATAATTTGATTTTGATCATTAAACATCCAAAATATTTTTTCTTGTAGACTATAAAGTGATGCCAACATTGTACTAGTATAATAACTTATACTCAACACTTGCAAAGTATTAACACTTAATGTATTCAATACAATGGTTATTCATGAGTTATCTTGATGAAATTTGTTTTAATATAGAAATATAAATATTAATGATAATATAAATATTGTAAGAAATCCAAGTTTTAGAGGCATATTAATATTCTCTTTTCAATTTAACATGTTCGAACACTTTAATGAACACTTGCAATAACTAGTTTAGTCAGTTTTTTTGCTCTAGAATCCATCTTGTATTTGAAAATATAAAAGTGTGTTGTGCACATTGTTTCTATTATAATTCATAATTAATTTTGATTGTTAGAATAGTTAATATTAATAAATAATGGATATTTTACTAACATTAATGTCATTAAATAGCTTTATAGGTATGAAATTTATGGTACGTTAATTTATTATTCATAAAGTAAACATTCATCAACCTATATTTTCATACAATAATAATAATGAAAATAAATTGTGTTGATATTCTAATTCATAATTTATTTTGATCATGAGAAGGGTAAAACCTAGAGAAATATTTTCTCTTGTCAACTATAAAGTGGTGTGAACTTCCTAAAATAAAACATCATAATAAGAAAGATCAAATTAGTTACTAATTCGGCAACATTATAGGTCTGACTCTAATTTAATGATCTCAATCTCCTAGACTTACAATGGAAACTCAACCTAGACACTAATATCAATTTATAATGAAAATCAAAGTTATTAATAATAACAAACATTGATTATTAATGTCATTTAATAACTTTAATAACATGTAAGAAATTTCTCTCACAATCTATTATTGAAAATGTAATCCTCGATCAACTTAACTTTTAATACAAAAAAATATAAATAACAATAATATAAATAAATTATATTGCTATTCTAATTTATAATTGATTTAGATTTTTAAAACAATAAACTTAAACATAATATACTTAATATACAATATTTAATCTTGTCGACTATAAAATGTTGCCAACCTCCTAATATAATTGGATAAAAAGATGTTCATCTTTGAAACTCTAGTCACACCCTTTATCTTGTATGGCTGTAACGTTTGTCACATGTCATTATCTTGTATGGTTGTGAAGTTTGAGGTTGTATCATCTATGCAGAATCTTGGAGAAACATTGAGCAAATCCTAAAGCATTTTATAGCTTATAACCACACAGTTAAAAGAAATACGCCCTACCCAATACTCTCTTAATCGAAGTCACGGGTCTTTCTCTCATCGAGAGCATGGCTATGACTAGGTTCATGATGTACAAGTAAAATTTTTGCAAATGATTGACTAGTTCAAAGAAGAAAATTAAAGGCAAACTCTCATGAGCTCCATAGTGAAACAGGGCGTTGAAAAATTCCTATAACATTGTGGGTGGAAATAATTTGCCATTTTGTGAGACTGAGCATTGAAGATGAAAATCATTTTATCTTAGACTGTCCTGCGTACACCCATACATTCACAAAGACATTGGTATTATGTTATTTAATAGTTTTTTATGGGTCATTCTAAAATTGTGTCAATTTTCGACCATCAAGTAACTCAACATAGACATAGTAGTTACCATATCAAATTATAATTTAATTGGTTAATCATTGTAACATGCGCAATATTAATGTCATTATATAATGTTAACCAATTTAGCTTTTAATACAACCCACAAAGTGTATAATAGACAGTGAATCCAAGTAAAAAAAAATGTAAGAATCCAAGTAAGAAAAAATGTAAGAATCCAAGTTTAAGACTTTACTCATTTTGAAAAAACTCAATCTAGTTGAAGTCCGAAATTCTAGATCCACTGTATAATTCCAAATTTAATGAAATTAGTGTTTAAGTAATATAGTTGATCTCTCTTTTCACCCCATTTCCTCATGAATTCCATTTCTAAGGCAAGCCAGGAATTTATAGAATTTGCAGGTAGGGTTCTAAAGCACTTTCTGACTTCTCCTCCCAAAGATTGCACAAAAAGCCTCATGAACACATCATCTTCTTCAATAAGAAGGTCATCTGTGAAACCTTGAAAGTTAGAGATGTGATCTTTGACTGTAATATCTTTTTCTCCATCATATTTAGGTAAAATATTAAGGTATTTTTTTAGGAATATCATGAAGATTATTTGGAAAATTTAAAGCATCAAACATATTAGCTAGCCATGGATTCATGGCAGGAGGTGGATTTCCTTGTCCTCTACCAACCATAATTAAATGTTCTAGGATAATATTCTGAGCTTGAGGAATGAGCAAGTTTCTTTTAGGTGGAATAAAAGAATGATTAGATCTAGATATGCTAGGAGATGATATTGGAGAAGTGAACTAAGGTTCAAGAACTGTATTTAAAGGAGTCTCAGGAATGTTCTTGTCACAAACCCCAATTTTGCAAAAGAATAATGTAATTATTTTATTAATATTCCTGAGACATTATGTTAAATTTAATGCTAAGTAGGAATCGATGACTCAGCAGAGTCACCAGAAATGGAATGTAAATTCTGAATATTTTATTATTAATAAATATATTATGGAGACAATAGCATGGGAGAGCTTTTAAAAGAGGTTACTGGTCTAACTGGTGGATGGAACTAGGTGGAAAGGCAAAAGACAAGTGGCAGCATCCTCAAACACTTCCTAAGTTGTAGGTGGCAACTTCCCTATATTTTGGGGTCATGATTCCCCAAGAAAGTGGAATCTGAGCAGGTGGCTCATTAATGACAGTTAACCCAACTAAGACCTAGGCAATCTTTTAAATAGTACACAATGAACTGAGCTAGGGGTTCAACATAGTTCTGGAGGGAGAATACATTCAGGTGAATGTTATTCAGGAGTCCCATTGAGGAAGAGGGAAAAACAATAAGGAAGTGTTTTGAGATAGGAACCTGCAGTAACTTGGTTCCAGTTTAGTTGTTTGGCTGAGTGAATTGTTTTGCTGCACCTAGTTCCAGCCAGGGAGACTAGAGCAAGCTCGGGGGTCCTGAGAAGTGCTGTTTGGGCACTCTCCAGGAGTTGGTAGGGAGGAAGAGCCTCCCATTGCTGTTGTTATCCACAAATCAGGACAAGTTCTGCTACTTACTCCTATATGTTTAATTAAGGATGAATTAATGCATGTTGTGTTTATTGTTAATATGTTTAAGTGGAAATTAATCTGTTAGTAGATTGACTATCTCGGAATATCAATAGTATGACTTTTAAAAGTTACCGTGATTTTCTGAATGGTTAGTATGAGTTAATATCTTTGTTTTACTATTATTAATGCAATTATAGTTTATACAAAAAAACCATTCGTACTTATACATTAGTTTATAAGCTGTAATCATAACCTAGTTATTTATAATTTATACAGAAAAACCATTCATATTTTATGCAATAGTTTATATGCTGTAAACATAACTTAGTTTATTATTATTTTGTTAAACACAAAACCCTAGCTAAAGATTAATCAATCTTTATCTTTCAACAAAATGATTATACAGTAAACCTTATCAGAACTGTAGCATATAGATTTTTATTAACAGACAAATAACTAGTTATTGTTTAGGAACTTGGATTGAGCAGAACCATTTATAGCTCGATGTACAGCATAACTTATTTAGTTTTATTTCCGCAGCCTCCATATCAACCACAGAATAATAATCTGTTTAACCAAGATAGTAACTAAACGATATCGTAACAGAGTCCAAACCATAACAATAGATTGTGTAACTAAATGGAAGTACGACCGTGGAGTTTTGAAACCTTATCACCCCAGTGTAACATTAATAATTTATTTTAGCAGAAAAACGATCTAGATTTTACCTTTTACAGAAGAAACAAAAAAAAAACATTTGTATATAAACCCTAACAAAATTTCATTTCCGATTTTATCAAACAATTAATTTAATATAATTCACAAATTAAAACAAGCAGAGTAACAGAACATTTCTAGCTCCATAGCGAGCTTAAGGTTACAGTTTTAACCTATCCTGAAAACTATCATTTAAATCCGAGTCAAATTTGGAAGGGACAAAAACAAGCATTCAACCACCACTGTAAATTAGACAGCCAAACCCTACCAGCCTCACGATGCAAGCAAGGCTTCAACTATTTAGTTAATACAATATTTTCTTATATAGTCGAGCTTTAAGTCTACTTTAGAAGCGGTTTAAAAACTCAACAAATCACTTACATATATACCCAGCTTCTAAATCATAACGCTTGCAATAAACCAAGTCCCATATACCAGCTTAAATTATACCAGAAGAAGTTTTAACAAAAACGTACTAAAAACCCTTTATGATTATCCATGGACAGAATAAAAAACAAAATGACGAGGTCGCTGTCTTATCCGTAGATAGACTTACATATCTTTTCATCCATCAAGTTAAACCTACGGTATTCCTGTACAGGATTCCTTTAATACAAAATAAGACTTTCATTTACAATTTTTGTCAGAGCCATAACACCCTTTTTTATATAGGGTTAAAATATGTCGAAAATCCATTACACAAATAGTTTAAAGAACAAACGTAGCCACAGAGTCACTCCTTCCAAACCCTATCCATTCTAACAACCATCAAGGAGGAGAAGCCATGGTGAAACCAGGCTTACCCGGTAAGAGCCGAGCGCCGAAGGTTGTGTTCGTTACAGCATCCAAGAGGAGCCAACACCTGTACATAAAAGAATCATTGCTGTTACATTTGTTTCCTTAAAAACAAAACAAACTCTTTTTGAATTGAATAACAACGAAGGAATTGTATAACTCACCAGCAAATCGACAAAAGTTGAAGGTCCTATAGATAGTATGATAACCACGGCTGAGCCAGGGTAAGACCCCACTCTGGTTGATTAAAGGAAGAAGCTGACAAAGCCGGTAGTAACTCCCTCAAGGAAAGCCTTGACAAAAACCCAGTCAAGTTTGTAGACGAGCAGTAACAGGGTTAACAACGAAATCCAAGGAGAATCTACGGTTCCTTCTCACAACCTCATGGCCAATAATACAAACATGATAGCTCCCACATTGTACAGATTGACAAATACAAAGAGGCTAAGCAGTATGGAGGCAGTTTCCATCAGTGCGCTTCAGCAATCTTCGGACAGGAGGGTTTGCAAAGTAACAGAGCCCGAAGGCAAAAGGGAAGAACTGTCGAGAATAGGGTTTAATTCAGCGTTATATATCATAAATACTTGGAGCTGAATCCACCACGTAGCCCTTTAATATTTCTATACAGTGGGTCGACTCTCTATAGTCTCCATACGAAGATCCCCATAATTGGTTGTCAAATAAAAATGATAATTTCGATATTCCTTCATGATCACGACACCATAGTTAAACTTGTTATACAATTGCCATATTCTCACAACGTTTCACAACTTGGCATGTAGAACGATAACACCTTGCCCTATGAACAATAAATAAAGGTAGTTATCAATAGAGTCGCAAACATTGGTACTATTGTTATGTTTTAAACATCCAACACATAGAAATAAACCTTGAACCTCGTTTATATTAAAATGAAATTGTTGCTCTACATGCTTGAAGCCATGTAACGTTGATTTGGTCCATTTCAGTTTGAAGTACTAAATACCTAGAGGAGTTTGATGGGCTTTATAAAAATTGTAAGGGTAAGGGTGTAGTGTTAAGTTTACGTGGTGCAAAATACTTCTTACTAATACCTTAGTTTCATGAGAAGGAACAATAGTTATGACTTTTATTCTAAATCTTTTGAACGGGTAGCATTATTATCTATAATGGTTTACAATGTTACTATCATAATACCAATTGTCTAAGCTTGCATAGATGGAACAAGACATGCAAATATTGGTTAGGATTACACGAGGTTCCTTCCACCTGTTGATACCATGTAATAACAATCATTTATTTGTTACAGAACTCTAGTGGTAACAAGAGACCTATAATGTAAGATTATATTATAAATGCAAGAATTAAGTTGAGTATACCTTTCGTCAGTTTCAGACTTGATCATCCTGTGATGTTACAGTGTTAAGTTTTCAAGTATGTTCACATTACAAGATTTCAATCGAAAAACAAATATTCCATGGAGCTTTTCTAATTCATTTGTTATTAAGAAAATAACGAACATTTTTCTCCAGTGAGATTTTTTTTAACTGTCTATCGATAAGATCAGGAAGAAGTAATAAGTAGAATGCTACCTTTAAATACCTGATAATCTGGTTAGCAAGTTTAAAACTTTTGACTGAATGCTTGGTAAATCTATTTTGACTTATAATACTTTAAAGATTTAATTTCAGCGACCCGAGCTTACCTGTATGCCTATAAAGAGAAGGAACTCTGTTGCATTAGCTTGTAGCTAAGTAAGCCCAGTTTGTCATAGCATTTTCCTCCTTGAGGTTTCAGAACAGAAAACAATCGGTAACTCTAAGCAAAACACGTATTAACATTTAATTACAATAACAGATCCTTCAGACATAGTGTGCCCAATTTTAAAACTAATCCAAAAACAGTTAAATGACTGCATTTAATAACATTTAGTGCTATCTTGAAAATTTTTAAATTTTCAGAAATTTTCGGGTTTTGACAGTTCTGTAGATTATGAAAATTATTTAAATATTCAAGAAATCTGTGATTTATTATTGTAAGAGATATCACATTAGAATTTAAAAGAGGAATACCTCTCCCTTGAGTAGTACGAATGTTCCTCCAGTGAGTTCGAGAGTCTGGTAGCTTCCATAATTCCTTTGATTGAGGATTGGATATTATATGTCTCTTACTAGGAAATAGATTGATCCAACGAAGGCACTAGGTGAAGATTCAACCACGATGTCTGTCCTACTTCACCGAGCAGAACTCGAATTGTCTTCAATTTGTAATAGGGGTAAGATTTCTTTCACTTGCGTTCCCTAGTATGGTCGCCATTTTTCATGTTGGTCCCAGAGATGAACTAGGATGAATTGACTCACTCCCGAGCATGATAGAAGCTCATTTGTTTATAGATACCAGAGCGATATCTTTATGCATAGTATTTAATTCTCTTTTTGTAGAAAATTTAAATGGAATAGATCATACACAGTGTTTAACAAATTAAAGGTGTTCATGTAGAGGAAATTCATAGCTCATTTCATAATGCAAGGATAAATGCAAATGGAAATAACATATGAAAACTAGATATATTCAACAAGTGACTGATATTATCAAATTTCTTAAAACTAGGGACATTTAGAATGTACTGAAGCTTATGCACGAAGAATTTCAGCAATTCATACACAGTTGTAAGTAAACTCAGGGAATGGAATAATGTGTCACATTTTCATTACATAATACAAGTAAGAAAATATCAATAACCTTGAATCATACATGATTGGCATCGGGTAAACCTATTTATAAATTTAGTAATCTATCATGATAGAACTCGGTAGTATTTTATATATTTTTCTTGCAGACCAATGATTCGTTGTATGAAACAGCATCACAACGATCAATAGCTTTTGAAGGGGATGAGTTATTGGCAAATGCTGACATAATTGGTTCATCTCTAGATCCAGTTAAGGTGATAGAGAAGACCTTGAAAAAAATCAGTGCGGATATCCTTTGTCTGTTATTCGAAATCCCGCAGATGGACGAGATTAAAGCCAGGATTGAAGTGTTGAAAAAGAGATCTCAAGCCCTTAATGTAAGTTGGGGAATCTTGAATCATAATATAAATTCATTTATAAGCTTATAATTTTGACTTTTATATGATAATGTAATTATAAAATGCGGTTTGTATTTACACGATTTTCTAGGACCACACACTAGTGGTCAAGGCAGTGTTGGCCCCTGTGATGCTCGTGGAGAGACATCGCATCATGAGAAAATGACTCCACATGCATCGACTCATTCACCATTATTGTCGACTGAACAGTCAGAAACACATTTCGCAACACCCTATATGCCAGTTTTGAGTGCACCAGCCGCTAGTGACCAATGCACACCAGATCATCTAGAAGAAGGGGTCGACACCAAGACTCCTAGTATTGATATTGCCAAAGCTGCATTTCCTGGATATTCCCATGTCACTAGCATGTGAACAATTGAGACAACATATTGGTGGATGAAGAGCTCATTCCAATAAAGATAGAGAAGATCCCAGGTAATTATACATTGATCAAGTTAGTGTTGATAATTTGATTGTAATATAATAATAAAACATTTTTTTCCAACTAATTATGACCATGGCATGATCATTTTGCAGGAAATGATCTTTTTTATAAACATCTGAATTATTTTTCCTTCGATATATTTGAGCCCACCATCCGCACAAGGTGGGATAGGACAACAAAATATTTAAAAGATGAGCTCACTAATCGGTTGGTTGGCACGTTCGGCAACGAGACCTTCGATTGAGCCGTGGTCTTGAAAAAGACTAGACAACATATGAATATTGTCTGAGACCAATATAGGGTTCAGCTAGAAAGGAACCCTAGGTATGAGTGCCCTCCAATGATTCCAACAAGAGAGTGTAAAGATCTAGTCGAATATGGAAAGGAGAGGTCTCTAGGAAAAGAAGGAAAGCTAACACCAAGCACATGGATGTATGCAATACTTTCCACAATGTAATTTTAAACCTTATTATTATTGATTTTTATATTGAATTTGGAACATCTAACATATTTCAACACTTACATAGGCTTCCAGACACATCAAAGGCCACAAAGGCAAGACTGGAAAAAATTGGTCAACATAATCTTGGGCCTGGTGGTTATTCGAATTTGGCGGCACGAATTGTAAGTTTCGAAAAAATAATAATGCATCCAAATAATAAATTGAAAATTATTTTTCATTGTATTGAACTGCAAAATTTAAATTAACAACATTATGCAAATATGTAGGCCGGTTGATTTAAAGAAGTTCCCACTAAAGAAGACTTGAATCTTGGCTTTCAACATTTCTTTGGAGTTGTTGTTGAACGCCGAAAAAGCTTGTCTAGGAAAACAAAGTCTTCTGGTACTGATAAATATGGTGCACAGGTATATAGAATCTATATAGTTTAATGAAGATTTATTACTTGTGCAATCTATTTGTTATAATTAATTGACATAAAATATTGACTTTATTTTGAGCAAGACAACAATGATCCCCTTAATGTCGAGGAGGGACAACAACAAATCGAATATCATGCTTTGAATCCTAGTAATGAATTTATTCATATGATACAATTTTATATATAGCATTGCAGATGGTGAACATAAATTTTACTTCTCCATATTTCAACTGCAGAGCATGTAGAGGGTCACACTGTACAGGTTGAGCCTGAACAGGAATATGAAGAACATGATGTGGCCACAACAGGTAAAAAAAACACCTTTGTAATATTTTTTTAAATGAAATACTTGTCATTATAATAACAAAATATATCGATGTAACATTTTCACATTATTGAAGCAAATTTGAACCCCTTGCTGCAAAATCCACGTCGTGAGCACTATACGAGGAAGATATCATTGATGAATCACCAAGAGCTAAAGGGAAAGATCCAGAAGATGAGATTCTTGCTTTTGTAAAGAGAAAAAAAAATAGAAAGAACTAGTGACTGAAGAAATATTGAGTAATTATTTTTGATAATATAATGTCATGCATGATTTTTGGCCTAATGAATGAATGAATAGTTTAATGAATGTTATCTTCTATTGAATGGATGTGATGACTGAATGAATGGATGGTTTAATGAATGCTATATTTGATTGAATGAATGGTAAATGTTTGTTTATGAGAAAATATGCATGAATTTGCACATAATTTGTTTTTCAAGTATATACATTGGGTATGGGGAATTGAGAGTGATGTGAAGGCGGGGGAAGGGCTATAAGAGCTTCCACCTTCACGTGGTTGGCCCTGTTCAGTAGAGAATATTAAATTATTCTTGAAACATATAAAAGGATCTCAATGAATGGCTAACATTGTAAGCAGAAAACCTCCATTCAGTGGTTAAGGAGGTATTTTGGTTGTGGTCCTGTTTTTCCATCTTGACTTGATGGTATTCAAAGAATAAATATGCAAAAGAACATGCTTCATTTAATAAGATGCATTTTGGTGTGCAACGACCATCAACACAACGATTCATGATGGTCATTGTGATCATGAAGGAATTAATGGAACATGAAAGAGTAATGCATGAATGTATCCTACCTTTGTAAAGCAATCTTGATTGAATCCTATATCGCGATCACTAGGAAACAACAGCTCTACCTGCCATCTTATCGATTTAGGGATTGTGTTTGGAATAATTTATTTTTTTTAGCAATAGCATGTATAAGATATAGACCCCATAGTGTATCTAAATCAAGTTCTTAGGGCCTATGGATGATAAGACTGAGTGAAACACCTTACACCTATCGCATGCTTCAAGTTGACATTCATAGGATCTCTTCATGTCTCCAACCAAAAATAATCCATACCTCCTTGGTACATCCAAATACTTATGTAAAATATACTAAGAACACTGAACTATCTAATTCTTTTAAGACTTAGTTCTTTCTCTTTAAAATTTTCAAGTTATCTCCACCAAGTCTTTGTTTCAAGAATTCCTCCTTCACCCAAAGTTGCCACAACCACTCAACCACTATTGAACTTTCACATTGTAATATTCCAATAAAATATCAAAGGAATGTCTTCAAGAATCCACTTGGTCTATGCAATTTTAAAACAAAAAGAATAGATTATCAAAAGCTTAGTTGCATGGGTCCTCTAGTAAATCTTGGGAACAGTTTTTGTTAATCACTTCAAAGGATACATTTCAGTCTATGTATTTCACGATTAGATGTTGAATTCTGAAGTATGGCATTGGAGTGAAAGGAGCATTGGAATATAAATAATAAGCACTTGATTCTATTGCATTTATAAGAAACATGTTTTCTGACAATCAAAGGTAAGCTATTACCACAAGAGCCATGGATACACCTTGGTTGAATTATATTTATAAGTCAATGACTATTACTATTTTTGATGGAGCTCTTTATGATCTACTGGATAAGGCCATGAAAATCCTTCCCATGTTTTATGTAAAAATACAATCACGTCAAACACTCATTTGAAGGAATTCACTAGAATGCACACTATGTTGAAGGTTCAACATGTTCTTGTTTTAAAGTTGTTTACAGTCTTTTCATTAGAAGATGATGCACTTGTTTGGTTTCTAAATCTTAATAATGACAACATTAGCACATGGGATAAATGTGGATATGTTTTCCTTGATTCATGCAAAGAAAAGACTACCAAATTCTTATTAGCTACTTCGAATGAGATCAAAAGAAAGGAAAATGAGAGAAATGAAGAATTCAATGTAGGGTTTAGTAAGATTGTCCAAAATATTCACAAAGAAATCAAAACATAGATGCCTTCCATTACATAGAATAAAAACATGTTGGTCAGGTACTAATTCCCCATAAAATAGCCATGGGCTAAATTTCTCCCTTAAATTTTTCACCAAACTAATTCTAATAAGGAATTGGTCCCCTATTTGATTCATGGCCTCTCACCTTCTGGGTTATAAGTCGTAGTTTTGGAACCTCTACAAGGGGGTTTCATGAGGTTAAAAATAAGAAGGGGGGAAATGAATGAATGTTGTTATTTTCTTAAGGATAAGAAATGCGTGTATTTTAATTATGTAATTTTGTTCTTGTTAGTGTAGTCTTCAATTGTGTTTGCAATGTGCTTTGAACATCCAAAGAATGTGGTTTTTAGTTTACATCGAAGAAAAAATTGTAATATTCTCAGAAAAAAAGTGATTTAATATTACATTAATATAAATTTAGAGCTAACAACTCTTTACATATTTTTTTCAATGGTGGTTCACCGTTTTCAAGGTTACATCCATCGAGAGAAATGCCAACACCTATTATTCCAGAGAATTAAGGTATGGTCAGAAGTACATAATCCACTCAATCATTACATAGGGGCTCAACAAGAGTATAATGTCACTTACAAGAATTGAACCTGAGTAGGGAGAGCAACAATCATTCCTCCCAACCATCCAAGCTACATCCAATGGAAAACAACTCTTTACAAATTATTTACATATTAATATTAAATAAATTTATATCACATAAAATAAATTCCTATTTTTCACAAATTCCAAATTAAAATGAATTTATGTCATATTAATGTAAAATTGATATATATATATATATATATATCACGAAATATTCATAAATAATTATTAATGAAATACTTTAACTCTTGAACAGGATAAAGTATGTTTTTATTTACTATAATTGATAGGGTTTTGACATCCATGATCAAAGCATTCATTTTATGCATTTCAAGCTTAGAAATCTTCATGGGAGGCCCGAAACCCCATGTTTACACCCTTGCTAAGGACATTAGTGTCGTGTTGGTGAAGAGATAAATATGTGAACTCTACGAGTATGGCGTCCGTGAGAAGTATATATCTTCGCATGGAATCCCATTGGAAATGTTGGAGGCATCCTACATAAACCTACATAAATATTATTGGAGATCATATGAGTAGAAAGGAGGTGACTGAGATAGTTTCTTTGGGTGGAAGTGTTTTATAGGGGAGAAATGCTACCACCAATGTCACTACCCTGGTGGCTCTTTTTTCTAGGAAATGAAGGAGGAGGGTTCATAAGTGGTCATAACTTGATAGTAGATAGTAGTACTATGATTTGGTATGCCAATATGGATGTCAAGTGTTTGAAGAAGTATTAAGTGCTTGGCACCAAGGATCTCGAGGATATTCGCCAAATGTTTGACAAAATAATTGCTCACATTTTTCATGCAAAAACCATGGTAGATAATATTGCATGCCAAGTGTTTGATGAAATTTTATTCATCAAATTTCTGAAGAATTTATCTTTGGCATTGGAGGTCAAAAATATCGAATTTTTACAAAGTCTTCATGGCCAAAAGACATGTTGTTTCATCAAGTATCGGATGCAGTTTTTGATGCCATACTAAAATGCTAGATAATCATAAAGACTCTTTTAGGAAAGCCCATAATTTTGTGGGTGAATTCTAACTATTATGTGGTGGATATGAAGTAGAAATTAGTACTATCACAATATTTTCCTATGGATCAACAATGTTTAATTTTGTAGGGAAAACAACTTGAAGATCTAATCCATTTATCTGAATACAACATAGTTAAGGATTCAACCCTTATGTTGGTGATGCAACTGAGGGGAGGAGTGGTGGGTACTAGTATTAATTCAACTTCAAAACATGTGTCTTTTAGGAATGTAGTAAAAAAAACTCTACAATTAAAAAAAAATTGTACCCTTCTCCTATTTCTAGTGCCTATATAGTGCAGCACGTTGAGAAGGTTCCATTAGTGGATATCAAAGTTCCAAATTAGGCTACTCATATCCATTCCACTTATAAAAAATATGCTATTATTTTCATATTTAATGGGTTATTGGCTTCCTACAATGGCTTTGTACCACTGGACTCACTCAACTTGGGAACAAAATGCATGATATCTCTTTATTCGAAATATTTTTTAACGGTTTAGTTCCATGGTGATGATGATTATCTGAAAGTGTTTTAGAAAGGTCCCTAGTTTTGGGGGAGTAACCTTATCATGATTTTTATTTTTTTTTAAAATACACATAGTTGTCGGATATATGACTCCCTGTTCCATGATATCCAACGAAGTTTCCATACCACCGACAACTAAACACGTCAGATATCCGACTTCTTACAATGAAAATAAAGTTGGAAATATGACAAACCTGCCATACCACCAACGACAGACAATGTTGGATTATCGGGCTTCTTACAATTCAAATCCCATCGAATATCTGATGTCCACTTCGGGGATATCCGACGCACCTACAATGATGGCTGAAGGTGTCGGTGATTGATTTCAATCATGCCGGATATCCAACACCTCTGTTGTCGGATATCCGATCGCTTATAAAGTTAGATTGGTCGCATATCTGACAAACCAATTAAAAGTGGGGTTGCCAAATATCCGACCGCCTATAAATTGAGTGTTGTCCGATATGCGACGGAAATATTAAAAGCATAGTTGTCGGATATCCGACTAGTAGGTGTTGGATATCTTACACGTTATTTTACTATCAGATATCCACTGAAGTACCACCGAAGTTTAAACAAGATGATGCTTATCGGATCATCGACAACAAGATGTCGAAAATCAAACATCTATGCCGTCAAATTTTGGGTTCAAAAAGCCTAGTGTAAGTAGTTGGGCTAAATAGTTCATGTGTGAAACACTACCAATTAAGCCTTTAATTATGTTGGTAGTTTGTTTGGCTTAAATGCACTAGTTCATCAAAGGTATTCTATGTATCTCTCCTTCCTCCGAATTAAGCACTACTCCACACCACTTCTTTTGGTATTCACAAAGTCTGTGTTTCTAAATGATACATTAGGTATTGTTGTTGCATTAAGGATATTGAGTTATTGACTGCATGTATCCATTCTCATCTTGGAGACAAATGAGGAGCGAGTTGTGACCTATTCTTTGAAGCTATTGTGGAAAATTTTGAACTGGATCAGCATTTAAGAACAAAATCCAATTGATTACATTGGCTTCTGGACATACTAAGAAGTAGAGAAATTGTTGGTTGAGAGTGCTACATCAAACAAGAGAATTTTTTATCTGAGTTCACTTTGGAAATTGCATCTTAGTATAGTCAAATCAAAAGGATTATTTATGATCACGAAGGTGATATTGGAATCCATACTCTCAACCTTAAGTGCACCTATTTCCATAGCTTGAATCTAGATTGGGGAAGTTATATTTTTCGATTTACTTTGATTATCATATCTCTAATTTTTGTTACATGATTGCTCAAAATTGTGTCTGCATAATCTCCTGTTTTGTTGACTACTGAAAGAAGATACCTGTTATGCTGAAGACTGATACATTTCTTTTATTGAGTTGAGGAGATGTGCATTTAGTCAAGAAGAAATTGGATTTTTGGTGGAACCTTGATCTAGCCTCAAATGTGAATAAGCCAAGCAAAGATGTTCATAGCTCGAATTTTAGCATAGGATGTTTGAAAATTTTCCATCTTGGAATATTCATTGCATGCAAATGACCCATCATTTTAGGAATCTAAAAGACATTTGTGTGAAAAATGTATCTAGCTTCAGACTTGTGGTTTTGTTTTCAGTTATTGACCAATGTATAGACTGTGGCATGCATTTTACTAAGTAGTTCATAGCTTGACTCTGAGCATAAGTTGTTTGAAAAACTACCATCTCGGTAGATTCATTGTGGGAAAATGACCCATCAATTTACGAATCTGAAAGAGGATTTTGTGAACAATGTATCTAGATTCAGACATGTGGTTTTACTTTCAATTAATTATCAATGTCAATATTGTGGCAATAATTTTACTAATCACCTCATAGCTTGACTTTGAGCATAACTTGTTTGAAAAACTTCCCTCTTGGCAGATTCATTATAGGTAAATGACACATCATTTTAGAACAACTCGAAATCCAATTAGCTATCCAAGGGAAAAGGGAAGAAGGAACCAAATCGAAGAACAAATCAAAATCCAATTAGCTATCCAAGGGAAAAGGGAAGAAGGAACCAAATCGAAGAAAGGGAGGCAATCCCAAACCTCAAAATGAATCTACAAATCAAAGGGAAATAAGGTGAAATTGAAAGGTAGTTATTGCAATCACGGTTTCCATATAGAACCATCATGGATGAAGAATACCATTGACCTCATAGAATAGTCTCTTCAATAGAATAACCTTGTTGACTATATTCCAGAGAGTTCCAAGAACAAGTAGGGAGAAAAAGGACCATAAGCAAGAGGTAATGCGATGCATTAGTTGTTGAGATATTGTAACTTCAAAGAATATTATATTTATATATTATTTATTCCGGAGATGTTTCATTCCTCCGTAAAAGATCTTATTGTATATCCGGAGATGTTTATTCCTCCGTCGGAATGTGGTAACTTGGGTTATTAGACTTCCCTAATGGAGGTCGGCCCTTTATGTGTTATGTGGGTCAAAGGGTTATTAGACCACCCTAGAGGGGTCGGCCCAGTCAATTGTAGTGGGGTATTTGACCCATTGGTTAAATACGAGCCTACGTGTACTTGTGTAAAAGATATGTCAGAGTAGTGTATAAATAGAGGAGGTGTGTTCCTCATTTGATACACTCACTCATTCAAGGGAGGCGCACTTGTGGAGGAGAGGTCTACTATGGTGGAGAAGGAGATCATGTCTTTGGTTTTCATCTTTGTATATTGCTGGTCATCTATATTGAGGAAGCTTTACTGGGTTTTCTACCCCATGAGGGTTTCCCAGGATAAATCTGTGTCTCTTGTGTTTATGCTATGCTTGTTGTTTCTTCAGTGATCCTGTATATGCTATAATTGTGAAATGGAATGTAATGCTGCTATTTTCTGTCTTAGCATATTGAATTTTAACATGGTATCAGAGCTAACCTGAAGGAAGACAAGGTATGGCACTTACGACACTTGCTTTACTTACGACAATTTGAAGGTTAGGGTTTTACATAGCAAAAACCAGTCATCGTGGGACTTTCGCTATAAATCCATTTTGGAAAAGGTTCAGGGTCTGAAAAGTTTACAGGTCGAAGATAACATCCCCAGGTACCTTGTGTCCAAAGGGCATCCTCAGATTCATTGTACTTTGTAAGTTATGATCAGTACAAGTTAGGGTTTCTGCCTCTTCTAGATATCAGTCAAAATCAGGTGACCTTGGAAAAAAGGTCATAACTTGGGCTAGGAAGATCCAAATGAAATTTCGTAAAAAGTGACAGGTAGTACACAGACTGTACTATCTCAGGAAATGTTTTCAGAGGCCGAAGGTGAACCAGTGACACGTGGAACGCCGTACAAGTGCGCTCTCCTGTTTTATCCCATAAAAAGGTCACGTTGCGACACTTGGCATAACTCTCTCTCAGAGAGTCCAATTGAGGTCATACCTGTCAGGATGGAAAGATAACAGGTCGAGATATCTCAGGAAACGTTTTCAGAGGCTGAAGTTCAAACAGTGACACGTGGCATTCCGTACAAGTTCGCTCTCCTGTTTTATCCCATAAACAGGTCACGTTGCGACACTTGGCATAACTCTCTCTCATAAAACCCAATTGAGGTCAGACCTGTCAAGATGGAAAGATGACAGGTCAGGCTACTGCAAAAAAAAGGTTTCAGACCCTGTGGAGCAAAAATTTCAGAGTTATAGCAGAAACAATCAGGTGCATATTTCTGTCAAAACAAAATTATTTTTGGAGCACCTTTATTCATGGCTTCCGCAATTTAGGGTTTCGGAGAAAGTTAGAATTTTTTGGAATCGGAGTCCACGGCTGGAAGCTCCTCAGAAAAATAAGAGTTTAGAGCCTTGGATCAAACCTTTTGATTGGACATAAGGGTGGGCTTCATCAAACCCTAGTTCGGGTTCCTGTCCAGAAGATCCAGAAGTTTCGAAGGCAATTTTGAGGGGTCAAATTTTGGAGATTTCAAAATTGAAGAATGCTAGCAAGACACATTCTTCCATCCATTCAGAAGTGTGAAAGTCAAAGATTGAATTTTTAGGGTTTCTCTAGCAAACCCTAATCAAGCTCCATATCAAGTTTCAGGGGGAGTTGAGGCTAAGGCCTTACATAAGAAGACTACAAAAAGTTTCGACAGGTATGACTTAAGGAGGTTCAGGTATGCCTTGAAATCTGATTCTTGATTAAGTTCATAATGTGTTTGTCTTCATGTTAGTTATTAGTACAATCTTGATTAATGTTATTAATTGTCTTATCACCCTAGTAACAATATGAATGCATGTGAATGATTAAAGACATTCATTGATTAGGGCTATATGATTGTACTTATGCATTATGGTGTTGTGTGAGGTTGATGTTGTCTGCTAACAAGACACAGGTACATTACAAAAGACAAATCAAGTTCCATGACCATGAAAACATGAAGACAAAGACTCACAAGGTAAGTATGACTTTGTTATATTATGAGACATGCAGGTTCTAGCTCAAGATCTCTAAATCATTGAAGAGATTGTTTAGGTATGTTGTACATAACTAAGCAGGTATACTAATCCAGGTATGTTTTTCTATGTCATGTTAGAATCTTACCTTGTGTAAGTATACTTGGTATGATTGGTTAGTAATCAAGGGTTTATGTATATTATGTCTCTTATCTTAGTTGATGATTTAACTAACTAGATCAAACAAGAATATGCATGAGTAAAAGAAGACTTCCTTGAAACCCTGAATACTAATGATCATGACTGTACATATTCAAGATTATTCAGAATTAGAATGTTTTGATAATATTTAGAATATACTAATGGATGTATGTTTGTGTATGAGATCATGAGGATGACACTAGTGTACACTTGAGCATGCATAGTGGTACAAAATGAATAGAAGTTCAGAAGACATACAAAAGATCAAGCAGGAGGCAACCACACAAACATAAAAGATAAGTATTTGGGTTGTTATTAGAAATAGTAAATGATATTGCTTGTATGCATATTTTTATTCCTAGAATATATCATGCTGAGTGCAAACATTCATGAAGCATTGAACAATATACTTCTAATATGCATATGATTGGTAAATTGGACAAACATTCCATTGTTGCTTGTCTAGAATGAAACCTCTTTGCTGACATGCTGAGAGTTGTGCACACTCTCGATAGTATGTTCTGGTAGAGATGGAAGGCATCTAGATAGCCACTGTATGCATACAGGATATGGGAAAGTGTTGTGCCAAAGTATTGGTCAAAATAGTTGCATAACCATGTAAATAATATCTGTATGCATAATAGGTTATCATATCAATATGATTTGATGATTATGAAGTATTAATAATCATGTACTTAATTTTGATTTGTAGGAAAGATCATGATGAATGATGAACTCTGAACAAGCGATGGATGCTCAACAAAAGATTTACAAATCAAACACACTATAGAAAGCTTGTGGTTAAGAGATTATCTTAGAAAGAGGAAGAGAATCATGATGAGATGTTTTGCTCCAAGGGACTAGATAAGACCATTCTCTTAATGATGTAATTAAAGAAGAAGTGTGATTCAGGTTCTATATGGGTACCCAGGATCGGTAGTCAATTGATGAGCTTAATGATCATCATGGGTGATGTGGATCTCAACCTTTGCTACAAGGTTGAATATGGCTTCTATACACATATGACATGGATGCAAGAAGGAACTCACCACAGAGTTCAATTGATTTTGAGGCTCATATTAGTAGACCCATCTGACGAGAGATGGCACAGATAGATATGCAGAAGATCACTCAATGCAGAGTGTGAATAATGGTAAATTGATAGCTTCATGACAAAGCTTGGGCCTTACCAAAAGTAAAGCTATTCCTAAACCTTGAGGTTGTGGATGATGAACCTATCATACCATTATTGCATGACGATGATCTCTTTCTGACAAGGAATGAGAAATAGGTCATGAAAATGGCTGCAGAAATGAAAATGAAAGATCTCGGATTAATGCACTACTTCTTAGAAGTATGGCAAGATCCAAAAGGAATCTTTTACATCAAGGTAAGTATGCTGTGAAGTTTCTAAAAAGATTTGATATGTTGGAGTATAAAGCCATGGCCACTCCCATGGACTCCAACTTGAAGTTATTAGTTAATGACTCATCGTATTTAGTGGACCCAACTCTATATAGACAATTCATTGGGTCATACTAGGCCAGATATATGCTTTGGTGTAAATACCCTAAGTCAGTATCTAGTAGAACCTAGAAAGGTTCACTTAATAGCTACAAAGCATGTAGTGAGGTACCTAAAAGGTACTTTAGATTTTTGGTCTATATTATCTTAGAGGTCATGAACTCCGTTTACATGGTTACTCAGATTCTGATTGGGCAGGAAGTGTCTCAGACAGAAAGAGTACATCAGGTGGATGTTATAGTCTTGAATCTACCATGATCTCATGGTTCAGCAAGAAACAATCTAGTGTGGCTGTCAGTACTGCTGAAGCAGAATATATGGCTGTCTACTATGCCAGCTGTGAAGCAGTATGGCTTCAGAAGATTTTATGTGGAGTGTTTGACTTAGAAATGGATCCCACTGTGATTATGTGTGACAATCACAGCTGCATTAAGATGACTGAAAATCCTGTGTTCCACGATAAGTCAAAACACATAGAGATCCGGTACTTCTATATACAAGATATGGTGCAAAGAGGAGCTATCAAGCTTGTATATATATAAGCACTGATTATCAAATTGCTGATATCTCGACTAAACCTCTGTCTCGAGTAAAGTTTGAACACTTCCGAGAAAAGCTTGGTGTAGTTCAGAAGGACCCTCCTCGAAAGGGGGAGTAGCGCAGTATCCGATAACAAGTCTATCTCATCAATGTTGAGGTTACCTATTTACTGCACTTAGTTACCTAGAATTATTTAGATTTAGGACTCTTATATTCTTTCTTTTGATGATAGATGTATACATGCTTTTGATGTTAAGTTTCTAATGATAGATGTATACATTCTTTTGATGTTAGTTTATGATGATAGATGTATACATGCTTTTGATGTTAGTTTTTTGATGATAGATGTATACATGCTTTTGGATATACATGTTTTGATAATGATGATACATGTTGTGGTTTGATGATGATGATACATGTTGTGGTTATACATGTTTTGATGATGATGATACATGTTGTGGTTATACATGTTTTGATGATGATGATACATGTTGTGGTTATACATGTTTTGATGATGATGATACATGTTGTGGTTATACATGTTTTTATGATGATGATACATGTTGTGGTTATACATGTTTTGATGATGATGATACATGTTGTGGATATACATGTTTTGATGATGATGATACATGTTGTGGTTATACATGTTTTGATGATGATGATACATGTCTTTTTATACATGTTGTGAAGGGATTGCATCATTCCTGGACTTCAGTCCTAAAGAAGAGCTGTAGACGTATGTCTTCGAGAATGAAGTTCTTGGTGAACATGTGAAGGGATTGCATCATTCCTGGACTTCAGTCCTAAAGAAGAGCCGTAGACGTATGTCTTCGAGAATGAAGTTCTTGGTGAACATGTGAAGGGATTGGATCATTCCTGGACTTCAGTCCTAAAGAAGAGCCGTAGACGTAAGTCTTCGAGAATGAAGTTTTTGATGAACATGTGAAGGGATTGTATCATTCCTGGACTTCAGTCCTAAAGAAGAGCCGTAGACGTAAGTCTTCGAGAATGAAGTCCTTGGTGGACAGTTGAGGATTAAGTCATCCTTGGACGTAGGTCCTAAATGCACGGTGGAGGATTAAGTCATCCTTGGACGTAGGTCCTAAATGTACGGTGGAGGATTAAGTCATCCTTGGACGTAGGTCCTAAATGTACGGTTGAGGATTAAGTCATCCTTGGACGTAGGTCCTAAAAGACGGTGGAGGATTAAGTCATCCTTGGACGTGGTCCTAAAAGACGGTGGAGGATTAAGTCATCCTTGGACGTGGTCCTAAAAGACGGTGGAGGATTAAGTCATCCTTGGACGTGGTCCTAAAAGACGGTGGAGGATTAAGTCATCCTTGGACGTGGTCCTAAAAGACGGTGGAGGATTAAGTCATCCTTGGACGTGGTCCTAAAAGACGGTGGAGGATTAAGTCATCCTTGGACGTGGTCCTAAAAGACGGTGGAGGATTAAGTCATCCTTGGACGTGGTCCTAAAAGACGGTGGAGGATTAAGTCATCCTTGGACGTGGTCCTAAATGTACGGTGGAGGATTAAGTCATCCTTGGACGCAGTCCTAAATGTATGGTAAGGATTGGATCATCCTTGGACTTTGGTCCTGTAAACTGAGCCGTAGACGTGAGGTCTCCGAGAACATGATAGGACTGGATCGTCCCTGGACTTCGGTTCAAAATATACATGACTGGTTTACATCATTCTTTGATGATGGTGATGATCGTGGGATGACGATGCTGATGATCGTGTGATGACGATGCTGATGACGATGCTGATGATCGTGTGATGACGATGCTGATGATCGTGTGATGACGATGCTGATGATCGTGTGATGACGATGCTGATGATCGTGCGATGACGATGCTGATGATCGTATGATGTGACGATATTGATGATCGTGTGATGACGATGCTGATGATCGTGTGATGACGATGCCGACAATCGTAAGGATTCAGACATTGATGTTGCTGTAGCTGTTTGAGTGCTGCAGAAGATAAAGACTCAGTACTGAAGATGTTGATGTTCCAGTATTGAAGATGTTCCAGTAACTGCTTGAGTTACTGATGATGTTGAGAAAGCTTCCAGTGATTTATAGATGTATCATGTATGATGTTGATGACTCCTTGCTCGTGCAGATGCTGTTATAATATCCTTCTCATTAAGGGGGAGTGTTGAGATATTGTAACTTCAAAGAATATTATATTTGTATATTATTTATTCCGGAGATGTTTCATTCCTCCGTAAAAGATCTTATTGTATATCCGGAGATGTTTATTCCTCCGTCGGAATGTGTTATGTGGGTCAAAGGGTTATTAGACCACCCTAGAGGGGTCGTCCCAGTCAGTTGTAGTGGGGTATTTAACCCATTGGTTAAATATGAGCCTACGTGTACTTGTGTAAAAGATATGTCAGAGTAGTGTATAAATAGAGGAGGTGTGTTCCTCATTTGATACACTCACTCATTCAAGGGAGGCGCACTTGTGGAGGAGAGGTCTGCTATGGTGGAGAAGGAGATCATGTCTTTGGTTTGCATCTTTGTATATTGCTGGTCATCTATATTGAGGAAGCTTTACTGGGTTTTCTACCCCATGAGGGTTTCCCAGGATAAATCTGTGTCTCTTCTGTTTATGCTATGCTTGTTGTTTCTTCAGTGATCCTGTATATGCTATAATTGTGAAATGGAATGTAATGCTGTTATTTTCTGTCTTAGCATATTGAATTTTAACATTAGTTGCCATTCATTTTTCTCGAGATGCATGGATTACAGAATCTAGAGCTTCACATCACATGAAAGCCACAAAATATGCTCACTCTTCTTTAAAACCATATGTTGTTCCTCCTGTTCTGATGGGAGATTACTCTCCAATATAGGCAACTGGAAAAGGGAGGGTAGATCTTAGAAATAGAAGTTTTGAGGATGTGATGCATATTCCAAAGCTTTCTGTCAATTGTCTCTTTCTGTATCAAATGACACATATCAGCACTAGAAGGAGAGTTGAATTCACCATAGATTCGGTGAGCATATTTGACATGCAAGACAACTCCAAAATAGTTGTTGGTAAGGTAAATCATCAATCTCATCTGTACACTTTTTCTGACTTTGTTGTTAAATAAGGTTCCACTTTACTATTGACATGTGCAAACTATGAAAGTTGAATTTGGCATGAAAGACTTGGTCATTTAAATTTCAAATACATGTGGTAGCTTAGCAAATAGGGGATGGTGAAAGACTTTCCTTCCATAGAATTGTTTGATGGAATTTCTGAAGGATGTTCTCTTGGAAAGCTTCCACAAGAAAAGTTTCAGAAGGGGCATGCATGGAGAGCCTCCTCTCCTTTAGAGCTTGTTTATAGTGATATCATGGGGCCACTTCCATATCCTTCCATGAGCAAAGTCAAATATGTTCTAACCTTCATTAATGATGACAGGAGATCCACATTGGTGTATAAGTTTTCCAAAGCACATTGTAATATCCCGAATTTTTGGACTAACTATTTTGGTTGTTATATTGGGCCATAGCCCCAGCATCTATGTTTTACTTGGAGTATTGGGCATAATCCCTAGCACCTATGATTATTCTTTTATATATATTGACATATCGAGCATGGACCCTGACTGTATACTGGGCAAAAAAAGGCTCTGATGTTGTAATGATGTTCTTCAGCTTTGATACGGGTACAAACCCTAATATACTGAGATGATCTTTTGTTACTTACTGTGTAGAGCTATGATTTTACATGATTAGAATTATGAGTGTGTTGAGCGTGGACTCAGAAACACACATATAACCTATGTATTGGGCATAAGCCCCGATGTACCTAAAAGAACGTTTATGCACTGGGAGTAAGACCTGAGGTACATTGAGTGTTGGGGCTAAGCCCTGGAGCACTCCAAGATTGATAAGAGAATACCGGATCCGAGGCAACTTAAAGATTCTAGATGTGCCTCACAACCACATTCTAGCATTAGTGTTGAGCAGAGGCTCTGGAATTGCACTGCCGGAACGCCCATGTGAGAGTGTTGAGTCAAAAGGCTCTGAAGAGCACTCGGGATTACTGGATCTCAAAAGTGTTGAGTCGGAAGGACTCTGAATAGCACTTTTACTTTCATCACAATTATTTTAATTATTTAAATGATTCATCTTTTATCTATCATCAAGTACTGCGGAAACTACCGTGTTAAACAAGGGAATCTGACATGCAAAGAGAGAGACTAGAGGTACCTAACCAAGCTTACCGAGACCATCCAAAGAATGGTACCTTGTCCTTAAAAGATTAAAAGAAGTACCTTGTGAAGTTACATAATTTAATAAAAGAAAATTACCAGTAGTCTTTTATGACTAACATGCATAAAAGCCTCAAGACTAAGGTATTATTGAAATCTCTAATAATAATGTGTCATTTTTTTATTAGGAAATATATTTATTATAGATGGCTTATGCATTACTTAAATATTATTAATGAGGTGTTAGTAGTTAAACCAAAATATTATTATTATAATTATTGTTAATACAAATATTATTAAGAGCTAAAATTAAAATCAATTATAGTTAAACAATTGGAAAAGTCCTAGTTCAAAAGGACTAGATATTTAATTAAATAATATATTTTAATTATTAATTATTTAATTTAAAGAAACTAATTATTTCAAGAGTCCTAATTAAAAGACTTCCCTGCTTAAAGAGGGAAGATCCCAAGATTGGGGATTAGCTATCTTTACATTATCATTCTCTGATGGTAATTAAAGGAAAAACTTCTGCTCCAAGAAACTGAACCAGCAATATAAACACTAGGTTCTCTTTCCCTTTTGCATATTCGAATCTAGGTCAGGGGGATCCATATAGAACCAGGAATGGTTGTAGGATCATGGTTGGGAGGAACACGGTAGCCCCAAATTTATCCAGCTAAAGGAAATCATCCTAATAGGTTAGCTCAATACAACAGGCTCTGTAATAACTATCGTTGAGTGTGCAGGTTTCTACAGGAAGGAATTAAGTGCCAAGTAGCTAGGCTTCCACTGGAAAGGATCGGGTACTCAAGCAGCCAGCTATGGAGTATTCATTGTTTCAAAATTCCCGCTATAATAAATTTAGGCTTCTAAACTTATAATAGATACTGCAACATTCTTTTCATTACCAATACTATCAACTTCGAGGTTTTGTCCAGAACCCAGTGGAGGGTCTAGCAGGACTAGCCAAGCTAGCCTTTGCTAGACAACTTATATTGTCTTCTAGGATAGGGTTATTATAATTTCTTGTTTATAGGTATAGGTTTTCTGTTTGAATCGTATTTCCTTATTCGTAGTGAAGGGTTTTATCTATTCCTTCTAGTTGTTTTAATTATTATCCTGTCTATGTTGGAAAAACACCAAGTAGAAATAAACGAATATTTCAAGCTAGACATTGAAACTTTCAACTACACTAGACAGTTCAATTATCAAACGCCTCTACAATTTAAAACATTAGTCAAACTGTACATCTAAACGCATCAACTATTGCAAAGAAATTTGTATTCAAAACATAGATTCACATATAACTCAAATAGTATTCTGCATTTTAATATGGGTTCCAATCCCAAGTTTCATGGATCGAACCCCATCCCCAATCAAAGTGCGCATCATATCAAACCAAATTTATTGAACACACAACAACCATAAACTTATTCTACGTTAGCTAAACATTCATCCATGCAACTAGTAAAACTAGAATCTATTGGAAGAATTGGGGATTCCATTATGTAAAAGCTACCAGAAGTCAAGCTATTTGATACATCAGGCAAGCTGCAGAAAACCACGTTTTTTCCTCCTTAACAATCATAACCAAATACGCAAACAATAAAACGAAGGCCACTACATCATGTAAACATAACACGCAGACCTCTTTTAGTACCCTGATGGGAATGACTCCCAGATCTAAAGATAGTTTCTCTTAAACCTAAACAGTAGGATGTCCATTCCATAATAAATTTAATTAAACACAGGTTTGAGTGTCAAACCCTTGGAGTAACTCACATTGCCTAGAAACTTCCTCTATAAACTAGTCAAACTGATAGAAGTACCACAAGCATCAGCGAATACAGATTTTCTACTTAGAAATACAAATCGACTAGCTACAGGATAGAAACATAAACACTTTTACATCTTGATAAATTCTCTTACGCCATAGGAAAGAAAAGAAATGCAAGACAGAGCAATGTTAGGATGCATATAGTTAGCATGGACTCCATTATTTAAGACAACGACTTTCCATAAAAAATCATAGACTAACAGAGCACTTTTAAAAAGAAAATACAGTGGCCAAAGTTTCTTCACGCCGCCATTTAAACTTCATAGAAACAGAAAACACAGAAGTCCTTTCCCCATTTCCAAACCTCAAAGACGAGCTCCAAGAATACATATAGGGAAGAATATTCTTTCAAAACCAACATTTACATAAGCACGAATACATGGAAAGCATGGAAACTCTCAATAGATTCAACCTTCAAATTATTATTACAACAATGTATCAGACACCGGGTCAAGCCAAAGGCGACCTCCCTAGAGATTCCAAGTCTGAGTGAGCCAAAGGTATCACGAATCTCCCCTTTATCAAACTTATCAAACCCTTCTTCAAACCACCGAGACAGATAGGGTGAAGGGATGAAAGAACCCAGGACTTACTAGTCCAAATGCGTAGTATAGTTCGTATTGTTTCCCCTTCTAGTCCACGCAGAGAGTCACTATACTTGTAAGTGAATGAAAACGAAAAGGTTAAGGCCTGGACAGTTCTTAAAACTACAATGAAGCAAAAATGAGGAATCTCAGTATTCAAAACATGGATATGATTTTACATGTAGGATCACTTCTTCATCGCCTTCATGTCTTCCAAACCTTACCCTGCCCATGAGTGTAACTCAGGCCAAGCACAACCACATCACAAACAGAGCTAAAACCCTCGCAACCAAAAGACCAAGTGAAATCGCGATTTTGACAAACTTTGGTGTAACCACTCAAGGCCTTAGTCCAGCTGGCCAAAGCCACGTGACTACCATGTGCGATTTTAATGCTTTCAACTACCACATTGGGCCTTCAATACAATTTATCAAACTATGTAGTATAGTCGTGTGGGTGCAATACCCTTAGTTTATTAATACAAAAATAAGGTTCTCAACTCCTTCGTGATAGCATAAGGGTGGTTCCACTTTTAGAGTTTTTACATAGGGTAGTTGCCAACCATATGGCCACAAAGGGACACCTGCATGGAAGACAACAATTAAATAGGCGTTAGCATAATCCCTAAGTAAGTCCATAGGTTTTCCCCTATTCACACCTTACCTCTTGGCGACTCCGCCAGGAGTGTTTAATCAAACCCCAAAGATTCAAGGTGTTTCAACTTCCCTCATCAGGTTCATCATGCCTGAGAATTGACATTAGACAATTGACATTTGAAGCATACATTTAGATCATGTAAGAAGAATAGAGACTTCTAGAATTGTTGCATGGCAAAACTTTACACCCACATGTTCATCCTAATTACTTCTGCACAAGAGCTTGATCGATAAAAGTTACATTGCTAGAATTTTTTTTAACACATTGAACTGGCAAATGCAAGTATCAATACTTTTTATATTACTGCAGGAAAATCTCATAAATATATAATCTATGTTAGGCAATTTAGCTAGAAGAAGAAATTTTTTTTTATCTTACTATTTAAGGGACATTACACACATGCATAGAAGCAGTCTTGGAAAATGATCAAGATCATCCACATAGATAATGGGGGTAGGCATGTCAACAAAAATGTCCAACATGTTTCCTTACACTCTATAGCAGAATGGGGTAGTTGAGAGGAAGAACCGATCTTTCAAAGAGATGGCCAGTTACATGTTGAATTTGAGGTACCTTCCCTCCATATTATCGGCTGAGGAAATCAACAATGCTTCATACATATGAAAAAGACCTTCTCACAAATCTATCGCACGACAAACACCTTTGGAAGCATGGAGTGACGTGCAACCGGAAGCCACACATTTTTGTATTTTCGAATCTCGCGCATGGGACCACATTTCTATAGAAAAGAGGAAGGCTTTGAAGACTTGTAATCTGGGATCCAAGTAATTATTTTGAAGCTGAATTGTTCAAGTGCATGTCCTCTTTTTGGAGGAAGTGAGTCTTTTCTTCCATACTTTGTCTTCATTTTTTGCAAAAAAAAATGTATACTTGCAATTTTCTTCTTTGTGAGGTCCTTTTTTGTAGTAGGGACACAAAGGAAGCTTGTTGGCTCTTTCATTTTTGGAAAGTACCATAAAAGGAAGAATCAGACTGGACCATAGAAGGAAGCGTGGGGCAATGGAGTGAGAGTTGTAGAAACCATCTAATGGCCGCAACCATTTTGGTCTTGTCCCCGCAAGTATATATAAATGTACGAGGCAAAGTGAAAGAGAGATGAAAAAATAAGAGAGCTTATGTTCTCAACAGAGAATACCATAGCTGCAATGGAATTCCAAGCCAAATAGTCTTTGATTGAATATATGGGTTGGGAAATGTAATCGGGTTTTTGGTTCTATCCATGAGTCTAATGTATCAAAGATTGACAATAATATAATGGATGGTTTTTGGGCCCCTCAAAATTTTTGCATATGGTTGCTTAAATTTATTGTCTAAATGTTATGATAATGTCTAAATAATCTATGGAAATATCTCACATACTTGTAACAATTATATCTCTACTCTCACATCAAACCCATCTACGCTAGCATCAGGCAATGGCAAAAGTAAACAAAGAAAATGCGCCATGCACAACGAAGATCGAACCAGAAGGCATGCTGGTAGCTACTGGCATGCCATCGACATGTTAACTTGGCATTCCAACTATTTACAAATTCCAAGATTTTCCTTCACCATATCACTGTTAGTTATTAAATTGTAATGTCCCCTGACCGCATCACAGAAGGTCCCTTACCAACAATGTAGGAATGTCCCCTGACCGCATCACAGAAGGTCCCTTACCAACAATGTAGGAATGTCCCCTGACCGCATCACAGAAGGTCCCTGACCGCAGGAACGGCAGCCCACTGTCCCAGGAATATTTTCTGTTTCGTTACTGATTCACAGTAAAAATAACAAAATGTACTATAATAGAACAGTCAACCAGTAATCACATATATAAGTAACCAAAACAGAACATTGAACCTGTGCAAAGCTAAATAACATAACAGTTATGTAGGACACAACATTTTTCAAATTACAAAATAAAAGCAGGTATACCTAAGTTCCAGCAAAAGGACATTAATAAACCCGAGCCTGCTGTACAAATATCCATTATAATCATACCTGAAAGCACGGAAACTTATAAATTTTCATACCTGAGTTCAGTCTCTGAGTAATTCATTCAGCGGTGATCCCGGAAGAACTCTGATATTAATTTTAAATTTCAGTGGTAACGGCAGACAAAATATTAAACGTCTGGGAGTGTTGGGGTCTCTGAATGGGAACGGCAGCCCACTCTCCAAGGAATTTCTCTTGCGTTACTGCTGCACATTCTTTAGGAGGAGGCTTCAACATATAGAAAACAATATCACTCCCAATACCTTCATGAGCATAGCAGCGGACAAAAATCATGTGACGCCACGCTGCGCAATACGTAATTGTTCCAAGGGTTTCTTGAAGAGGAAGAGAACCATCTGCTCTCCAAACGTTTACAGGATTGGTGGAATTTCATCATCATGATCATATCCAAACAGTGGAATTTCATGAGGAAGGCGAGGGAGTGTATTCACAAAGTCTGTGTTTCTTGATGATACATTCGGTATTGTTGTTGCATTAAGGATATCGAGTTATTTACTGCATATGCATACATTCTCATCTTGGATACAAATGAAGAGAAAGTTGTGACCTATTCTTTGAATCTATTGGAAACTTTGAATTGGATTAGCCTTCAAGAAAAAAATCCAGTAGATTGCATTGGCTTCTGCATGTACTAAGAAGTAGAGAAATTGTTGGTTTACAGTGTTACATCAACCAAGAGAATTTTGGAGTTGAGTACAATTTGGAAGTTGTATCTCAGTACAATCAAATAGAGAGTCTTATTTATGATCACAAAGGTGAGACTGGAATACATACTCTCGACCTTAAGTGTGCCTCCTGCCATAGCTTGAAGCTAGATTGGGGAAGTTATATTTTTTTATTTGCTTTGATTGTCATATCTCTAATTTTATCTCTAATTTTTGTTACAGGATTGCTCAAAATTGTGTCTGCATAATCTCTCGTATTGCTGACTATTGAAAGAAGACATATGTTGTGCTAAATATTGACACATTGCTTTTACTGAGTTGAGGAGATGTGCATTTAGTGCATAAGAAATTGGATTTTTGGTGAAACTTTGATCTAGCCTCAAATGTGAATAAGTCAAAAAAAGGAATCTTGGGTGCTGAAATATCATTGGAAATGATTTGTAACGGAGTCCTAAGAGCTTGCATCATAGAGACTGCACTATATTGTAGAGATTAAATTGTAGATGAACTCAAATAGTTTTTCGAGTCTATTGTAAGCCAATTGGAGAGATTGTGACCGAGATTTATATTTTCTGCCGCACTAGTTTGTGGAGACAAATGTTCATGACTTTTATGCAAAATTCATTATATTGAGATTATAAGGAGAGATTATAGACCATCTTGTACAATTTTGTTGATATTTCCCACTAGATTGATGTAGTAGATTATATTGTAAAGTTAGTAGACTTGACTATTGTAGGGATTGTTATCGCAAGGCTCTTGAGGATTGTGAGGAGTATCTAGCAGCATAAATTTTATTTCAGTAGCCTTGACACTATAACCGCACATCAAAACAGCCATCAAATATTTTGTGTTAAATCACTCATCATTTAAGTTTCAGAAGCCTGCAAATTGTTAATCTTCTCTAGCTCATCATTGTTACTTGTATTTTTCCTTCAAGTGTGAGATAAATTTGATTGTAATGTACACGTATGATTGTACTTGGCTGCACTTCCGGTTGAACATGACACCTGTTTCATTTTCTAAGTCAAATTCTTGTTGTTGAGTTTTGTTTGTAAAGGGTGGAAGGGTAAGAAGTCCTCAATCAAATGGTGAAATTAAATGGTTTGGTAGAGTTACTTAACACTCTACTTCTCTTCTATTTTCACAACACTATCATTGTCAACAAGATTAGTCTCACTCAAATTCAAAATTGTGTGCAAAGTCACAAGACACACTTAAGTTTTTATAGAATGAATCACACCTCATATGGCAAAAAAATATTTTTGAACTTGTTCATGTTTAGAAGAATCCTCTTTATGATTCTATTCCGAAGCTTGCACATATTGATACCAGTTCAGAAGAACATGATCAAATCAATGGCACCCCATCATAAGTGAAAGAAAATGAAGATGAAGTTATGCATAAAGAGGTTTTGCTTGTTCCACCCAAGCCCATCATCATACCATGGGAAGAGATCATAAAAAAAAGCACTTAACTGGTCTTGGATATGTCAAGGAAGTGACAGTTAACATTCCTAATTTCTCCAAGCCCATCGAGTTTCATAGTGTTGGATTCCGCAACGAGAAGTCATCTTCATCCACATCAGTTCAGAGTTCGACATGTCAACACTATCATCGAGTTGGCCACATGAAATATCATTGATTTTATCTTCACTCTTGTAAACATTGTGGAAAACATACACACTCACTAAGTAGATGCTTCAGTTTGAAGAAACTTGCATGATCCGGGTCATTTCCAGGAAGCACGAGGGAGATAATAGTTCGACTGAATGAGTCGGATCGGTTATGGCAGAATCTTAATAAACATAATGAGCAAAAGCAAGAATACGCAATATAGATAACCACAAATACACACAGACAATATGCAAGAATGCGAGTTGTTATTATATTACTTGTAGACAGATCAAAACTGATATATGTTACAATGTTATACATGCTTAAATAGAGTTCTGAGATGCTTGGGTGCATGCCCGTTACGTTTAGTTACAAAGAAGAAGTTAGAACATTTTCAACAGTTCAACCGTTACAGTCGACTAGAAGACAGAGAGACAGTCTGTCAAAATTCGAAATTCAACAGTCGCTAGTCGCATGTCCACGATGCTTGTCAATGTCGCGAACTGCAAGATTGCAGAACATGTCGAAGATGCAGAACATGTTGCAGTATCTCGAAGTCGAGACTTGCCAGATTTGTGTCAAAATCGAACCTATTGAATTTGTCGAAATCATGTCAAGTCAAAACTTGTCGAAGCTGTATCGACATCGATGAATTTCCAACTATGATGCGGATTAGACCTCCTTCCTTAAGAAACAATGGACCCCTTTGTTTGCTCGTTAAGGTGAGGAAACTTATCGGTCACTTCAGTAACATAGTAACACTTTCTTTGAGATGGGATGTGGTGTAATATCCCAAATTTTGGACTGACTATTTTATGATGTTATCTTGGGCCATGGCCCCACGACATGTGATTTATTCTAATTATTGGGCATGAGCCCTAGTACATATGATTTATTCTTTTGTAGAATGACATATTGGGCATGGACCCTGACTGACTTTCATTATTTGACTATATACTGGGCAAGGAAGCCCCAATGTTCTGAATATGTTTTGATATGGGTACAAAACCCTAATATACTGAAATGACATTTTCTTACATACTGTGCAGTGATATGAATGCCATAATTGTCTTATATGGTGTGTTGAGCATGGACTCGGAAACACACAAATTACCTACGTACTAGGCAAAAGCCCCGATGTACCTAGAGAAAATATGATGTATTGGCAGTAAGCCCTGATGTACATTGAGTGTTGGGCATAAGTCTTGGAGCACTCCAAGCTTGATAAACGAATACTAGATCTGAGGCAACTTAAATATCCTAGATGTGCCTCACAACCACATTCTAGCACTAGTGTTGAGCAGGGACTCTAGAATTGCACTAGAGTAACGCACATGTGAGAGTGTTGAGTTAAATGGCTCTTAAGAGCACTCGAGGTTATAGAGCTTCAAAGTGTTGAGTCGGAAAGACTTTGAAGAGCACTTTTATCACATTTATTTAATTGAATAAATGATTCATCTTTTTATCCATGATCACCTACTGCGGGAGCTACCATGTTAAATGAGGAAATCCAACATGCAAAGAGAGAGACTAGAGGTACCTAACCAAGCTGACCACGACCGTCGAAAAGAAGTGGACCATGTCCCTAAAAGTTAAGAGGAAAGAGTGTCATGTGATGACACATAACTAAATAAACGATATTTATCAGTAGTCTTTTATGACTAACCTAATTAAAGGCCTCCAAGTTATTATTATTTATTATTAAGAGCTTTAAATAATAATAGGTGTTATTATTCAATTATGAGATATAATTAGTATATCTAATTTATGCATTATTTAATATTTTAAATGATGTATTAATAAGTTAAGTGAAATATATTTAATATAAGAGTAATTATTAGTATAATTATTGTTATTATTAAGAGCATAAATAAAAAATGACTTATAGTCAAACAGTTGGAAAAGTCCTAGTTCAAGAGGACAAAGTTATTTAATAATATCTTTTAAATTATTAAATATTGAATTTAAAGAAACTAATTACTTCAAGATTCCTAATACAAGATTTCCATATTTAAAGAGGGAAGATCCCAAGTTTTGGGGATCACCTATCATTCTTGGTTATTATCATTCTCTTATGGTAGTCCAAAAAAACTAATCTACTACAAGAAGCTGAAGCAGCCTTACCTAAACATTCTTAGAACTGAACCAGAAGTGGATCTAGGGCCTCTACCTCTCATTGCATGTTGGAACCAAGCTCAGGGGGATCCAAATAGAACCAGGAAATGGTTCAAGGGTCAAAGTTGGGAGGAATATGGTAGCCCCAAAGCGATCCAATCAAGAGTCTTCTAACATGTCAGCTAAGTGCAGAAGTCTCTACACTAATCATTGTTTGAGTGTGCAGGTTACTAAAGGAAGGGAGCAAGTTGCAAAGTAACAAGATATGAATCCTAAATCTTCCATTTCAAATTATAATAGAGGTTAAATGATTATTACAAGGTCCTACCCCAATACATTTAACCTTTTTACTTTTACCCTGAATTGTTGCAATATAGTTTTTTGATAGGAATAAAAAGAAACCACTGTAAAGTAATATTACTGATCTGCAGGTTGTCTAGCAGGTCTAGCTACACTATCCTTTGCTAGACATTCTAGTAGACACACAACCTAGAAATTTGTTCCTGAGAACTTAATAAACCTAGATTGCCCCTCCAAGACATAATCATTATACCTATGCATATATTCTCTCAACTCAAAAACAGGGTATGGTTATTATGTGTTATTCTTTAAAATCTTTTAGAATTGTGGTTCACTTTAATGTTTTATTTATTTCTGCCAAAAACTCTCTCAGATTCAAGCATCAACGTATTTCAAAACTGGTTAAGACCTTTTTTCTTAAAACTACTAACCCTATAGGAAAACAAGTCCAGAATTGAAAGCAACAATTAACTTTTGCATCAGTCTTAGAGGCTCAAGTTAAACACCAATATTTCCTTCCACTATCACAACCAAATCGTAGAACACACATATCATCATTTTGACCAACAACGATCTAAAGCCATTATCAAAATATTAGTACCAAGCAGTAAAACAAATATAGTACATTACTAGAGCATTTCTTTATCAACACGTTAGTCGGCCACTACAACGATAGCACACAGTCAACGCATTACTAAGATTTTACATGCATCAAGTAATTTCCAGGTCTCACGTTTTACAAATTTAGTCTCTGACATTTCATTCCTACAACCCAAACTTTAGATTAAAATCCCAATACATTTCATTTCAGAAATCAAACAGTCCATGACATTCCATTTCTTTAAACCCACAAGCTCTACGATATTTTATATAGAGAAATCAACAAATGATTTGTATAGGGACCGATTCCCATCCCCATCTCACTCTACAGCAAACTATCCACAATACTACAGAGAAATCAACAAACGATCGATGCAGGGATCGATCCCATTAAAGATACTTTTGTCTTTATATCAAATAAATCAAAGACACAGAAGTAAGAACCCAGGACTCTTCAGACTTTAGATAAAACAAATTATAGGGTTATGTATTCCCTCCATTCCAACATCCTTTTTCAACAAGCAGCATTCTAGTCTTGTACATTTCACAACACAACGCCATCAAATCAAGAAGATCACAGAGAGGAGCAACAGTACTTAAAAACGTAGAAATATATATACATTCCCTACATAGGGTTAAATACAAGTTCATTTCCGAATAGAAAACGCAGATAGTATACGACTGTACAAAAACCCATATCCATATAAAACATTGAGAGTTGGATAGGGTATCAAACCCTCATAAACATTACACAGCGGGGCATCTCAGGTTCCATTCAAATACATTTTAAAAACATAAAACTATAAATATAAACCCCAGTTCATCCTTGGGAATTATTGCCAAGTAACAAGAGTTCAACCAAGTTTAAACACAAAACTGTAAAGCCAAACCCCACACCAATATTCTCTAGGGTCTGCAAAGAGACAAATAGATACATTCACACCACAGTCCAGCCAAAAAAGTGACTTCCATGGGTTCGAAACTTGTCACATTGAACTCAAATAAGTTCACCAGTTCCCAGTAAAAACTTACATCAACAGTAATCCCCATAGGGGTGAAAGAAGGAGCTAAGAGATGGCGAATTCTGGGCTTACCACTGTCCATTATCGCCACTACTGCTAACTGATCATGAAGAAGAAAAAATGCCAGTCTACACTTGTATTCAAATCACAAACATACAAGTAGAAATTGCACCTGAGAGGAATTACCTTCAAAAATTGTAGTCACCATCATTATTTTCCCAATGGAATGCTTACTATGCACCACAACTCAGGTCAGCAGAGAGACCCTCTTCGCATCCACAGTAGACAAGAAAAATGAACCACGAAAATGATCTTCGTTGGTATAGAACCCTAGGGTAAAACCCCCTCGCAGCTAGCAGCGTGGCCATGTGCATTCACAAAGATGCATTCAATGCCACTACCGAGTACCATTAACCGAGAGTGACCCAATACTATATAGTTTAGGGACCATTCGATTTCACAACATTATAGATCACCATTAAACATTACAATGACTACAAATTCTCCATTGTGCCATTAAATAATTACAATGTCAAACAAAGTAGTGATGTTACACAAGTATCGCAAACCCCATTGAGACTAGAATAAAAGTATCAACTTTAAATCTATCTCACTTGCAACTTAAAGTAGTGGCTAGAAGGGTAGAATAGGCATTCTCAATAGATGCCTCATAAGTACACCTGCAAACCCAAAACAAGTAGATGCATTAGCAATAATGCTAAGTAAGTCTGGAGTCTCCAATTCTTACCCCTACCTCTCGGCAGCCCTGTTATGATACCTTGCCATTTCAAAAGACCAAGTATCTCATCATGAGCATCAACCGCCACCAATAAAGGATCCAAGTCCCCTGAATTACCAGTGAAACTTTAATACATATGCATTCAAACCTTTACAGCCGTAAGAAGGAGACTCATGTTTAAACATTCAAAAATTGGACACATGCGACGGTTTATACATCTAAACCATTTTAGAAATACTTCCGCAAAGTTGTAGAACCTTATGATCAGCAAACCATGATACTTGAAGCTAAGACGGTTCAAAGAGTAACATTTAAATATTGGTACAATAATTACTTGTCAGTACTAAAGATTAGTATTCATCATATATCATTATTAGTTTAATCTAGTATCGAAAAAATTTGAAATTTTTTCTATTTTTAAGGGACATTACAAGTGGTATCAGAGCCTGGTTACAAAACTAAGTGACCTATTGGGCTCATTAAAAACATCCGCTACAGATACACAATAAACAGAAACATACATTTACATTTTGTTTTGTTTTATGAATAAACTAACATAATTTTCTATTCTCTATAGTTATATAACATTTCAGGTACAAACACTGTCTAAAAAATGAATGCAGAACAGGGCAGCAGCATTCACAGGAATCTGGACTCACCACCCTAAGAACAAGAGGTGGTGGTCGAACTAATCTCAGATTGGAGACAGTCTATGCAAAACTTTCAGGCAGAGTTTCGAAGCTTCCTAGATGAAAACATGGAAGAAAGAAGAGAACAGCAAGCCATAAATGAGACACTGCTTCAGAACTTAACAAAGGCTAACCCTCTCAGACAGCCCACACTCTCAGTCAACACCCCCAAGAAGGGAAACAGTCAAACAAAAAGGAATTCCATCCCTAAAGTAGAAGAGTAGGGAGAGCATATACAGGAATCAATCGAAGAGGGCGGTAAGAGCTCTTCCAACGATAAAGGTTCACCACCTCCTTGCAAGAAAAGGAGAAAAAGTGACGACAGTCTGCAAGGGGAATTCCAAAAGATAAGAGCCCCAACATATGACAGAGAGATTAAATCTAGGGAGAAGGCTAAGGAATGGCTGTTAGGGATGAATAAATACTTCATAGTTCACAATTAATCCAGTGAAATACAAGCCTGACTAGCCATATACAACCTAAACTGTAAAGTTGCCAGATGGTGGCGGGACTTGAAACACACCAAAGGACAAGAGCTGAGATACATAACCTGGGATACCTTCAGCAGAATTATCCAAGATAAGTATATGTCTGAAAGATTCTTTGACAAGAAAATAAAGGAATTTCATGAGTTAAAAATGGGCTCCCTGACTATGGAAGCATTCATAAACCGATTCTTAGACTTGCTGCACTATGTGCCTTATATTAAAGATGAGAAGGTAAAGATTCAACAGTTCTTGGGAGGGATGCCACCAAACATTAGAGAAAAGATAGAGTTCGACATGCCCAAAACCCTTGATATAACCTTACATAAAGCAAGGTTGTGTTATGAACACAGACATCTTGTAAGTTGGACCGAGAATCTCATGAGAAACCGTGGCTGGTACAACTAGCCACCAGCACCAAAAGAAAGATCTTTGAGTTAGTTCAAACTTACGAGATAAACTTAAATGGTTTTCAAACTAGGTTAGATTCAAACATTCTACCCTTAGGGTCATATGACGTACTCATCGGCATGGATTGGTTGGAAGAACACCATTTCCTCCTAGACTGTTTAAACAAATCCTTACTTTGCAGGGATGACCAAGGGATTCAAATGACAATTCAAGGTATCCCTAAGAAAGTGTCAGTAAGACAGATCTCCACCTTACAAGCAAAGAAATGTATCAGAAAGGGATGCAAACTCTTTGCTGTCAAAATCCAAAACATAGAAACTGATAGGGAACAAAAGATCGAAGACTTTCTAGTCCTCGTAGAATTCAAGGATGTATTTCCCGAAGAAATGCCGAGATTACTTCCTAAACGAGACTTAAACTTTTCTATCGAACTGACACCTGGGTCAGTACCAGCTTCTAAAGCCCCGTACCGCATCAGAACACCAAAATTGGTACAGCTCAAACTTCAGTTACAAGAACTAATTGACAAAGGGTACATCTAACCTAGTGTGTCCCCTTGGGGCGCACCGATACTCTTTGTTAAGAAGAAAGACGGCATGATGCGGATGTGCATCGATTACCACCAACTTAGCAAGATGACCATTAAGAACTGCTAACCACTCCCTAGGATCGATGACTTGTTTGACCAAGTCGGAGGGGAAAATATTTTCTCGAAGATCGACTTACGATCCAGATACCATCATGTAAGGATCCATGATGAGGGTATCAACAACGCCACATTTCGAACCCGTTACGGCCACTACGAGTTTGTAGTGATGCCCTTTGGGTTGACAAATGCACCAGCCAACTTTATGTGCATGATGAACAATATATTTAGTAAATACCTTGATAAATTTGTTCTAGTCTTTATTAACAACATTCTGATGTACTCCAAGAACGAGATAGAACATGAGGAGCACCTCCGAATTTTTTTACAGGTACTAAGAGAACGTGAGCTTCACGTCAAGTTTAGTAAGTGGGATTTGTACAGACCTCAGATTCAATACTTAGGACATATCATTTCCGAGAAGGGCATAGCCGTCGACCCCGAAAAGGTCAAAGCTATCGAAGAATGGCCCACACCTACTTGCATATTCGACATAAGGTCGTTCTTAGGATTAACCGGCTACTACCGAAAGTTCATTGAGAACTTTTCACGGGTCGCATGTCCCATGACCGCCTTACAGAAAAAGGAAAACAAGTTTATCTGGATGGATAAGTACGAAGAGAGCTTTCAAAAGTTGAAACAAAAACTGATTAGTGCACCGATTCTATGTATTGTAGATCCCAATGGAGACTTCGTTGTTTGCACGGATGCAAGCAAGGAAGGACTCGGGGGAGTCCTTATACAAGACAATTTTTCCATATGCTATGAATCAAGGAAACTAAAAGAACATGAACAGAACTACCCTACTCATGACCTCGAACTAGCCACCATCATCCATGCTCTGAAGATGTGGCGACATTATATCATGGGGAAGAAATTTCTATTGATGAATGATAACATGAGCTTGAAATACCTTTTCGACCAACCCTACCTAAACGCCAGGCAGGCCAGGTGGCTAGCCTTCCTTGGTGAGTACCATTTCGAACTAAAGCATATAAAGGGAAAGGAAAACAAGATGGTGGATGCCTTAAGCCATCGAGCACACATTCTTTACGATGTCACGGTAAGCCAAACTGACTCCGACTTACACCATAGAATTCAAACGGCATGTAAGAGTGACCGTTATTATACAAAAATCCTCGCAAAGATCCAGGTAGATAGACTTTTCCAATAGCAGAAAAAATATAAGATAGACAAAACGGGACAACTGTGGTCCAAAGACAGACTTTACGTCCCAGAAAGTGGAGACATTAGATCAAAGATTCTCACCGCGTTTCACCAGAAACCTTATTCAGGACACCTTGGATATCAAAAGATGATATCAACCATAAAGAAACATTACTTCTGGCCTAAGCTGAAAGCTGACATCGCAATGTCCATCGCGAAATGTCAGGAATGCCAATTGGTCAAAGTAGAACACCAACACCCCTCCAGATTACTTCAACCTTTACCCATCCCAAAATGGAAATGGGAGGTAATAAGTATGGACTTCATTACAGGCTTACCCAAGAGTAAGAAACTGAACGAATCCATATTTGTAATAGTAGACAAGCGGTCTAATGTAGCCCACTTTATACCGGTGAAATCTACCTACAAAGCATTTCACATCGCGGAAATATTATTAAAAGAGATCTTTCGATTGCACAGGATACCCAAAGCAATCATCTCCGATCGAGACACGAATTTCACTAGCAACTTCTAGAGAGCATTATTCTCCGGTCTGGAAACCTAGTTATAATTCAGTACCGCGTACCACCCCCAGATCAACAAACAAACATAACGAGTAAACCAGATCCTTGAGGACATGTTGAGGATGTATGTCATGAATAACCCCACCAAGTGGGAAAATTATTTGCACCTAGTAGAGTTCGCATACAACAATGGTTGTCAAACCAAGGCCAAAATGAGTCCTTTCAAAGTACTCTACAATAGGAAATGTCGGACTCCCATGACTTGGGAACGTCCAGTAGACAGACTTATGCTAGGACCCGACCTATTAAAGGACTTGGAACATCTAGTCTCCAAGGTACAACTAAACTTAAAAGAAGCACAAGACCGCCAAAAGATTATGCGTACAAGAAAAGAAAGGACAAGGACTATCAAGTCGGCAAACATGTGTTCCTAAAAATAAAAGCTAAACGAAGCTCATTGAGCTTGGGACATTGCAGGAAACTAGCCCCAAGATTTTGTGGACCTTTTGTAATACTTGCTAAAAAGGGTCTAGTAGCTTATGAGTTGGTCTTACCAATGCATATAAAAGTCCATAATTTTTTTCATGCTTCATTATTAAATAAATATGTATACGATACTAAATATGTTATTGATTGGTCCTTATTATAGGTGGAGCCCGAAGGGGAGTTCACGCTAGAACCACTCCACATTTTGGACAAGAGAGAGGTCCATCTTAGGAGAAGGACCATTACTCAGATGCAAGTGCAATGGAGGCACTTTGGATTAGATGAGGCTACTTGGGAGAATGAGACGACCATGAAAGAGGCATACCCCGCCTTGTTTCATGACCTCATTCCTATTCCCTAGGAACACTGGGACGATATTGTTCTAAGTGGGGAGGGATGTAATATCCCAAATTTTGGACTGACTATTTTATGATGTTATATTGGGCCATGGACCCAGCACATGTGATTTATTCTGATTATTGGTCATGAACCCTAGTACATATGATTTATTCTTTTGTAGACTGACATATTGGGCATGGACCCTGACTGAATTTCATTATTTGATTATATATTGGGCAAGGAAGCCCCAATGTTCTGATTATGTTTTGATGTGGGTACAAAACCCTAATATACTCAAATGACCTTTTCTAACATACTGTGCAGTGATGTGAATGACATAATTGACTTATATGGTGTGTTGAGCGTGGACTCGGAAACACACAAATTACCTACGTACTGGGAAAAAGCCTCGATGTACCTAGAGGAAATATGATGTACTAGGAGTAAGCCCTAATGCACATTAGGTGTTGGGCATAAGCCCTGGAGCACTCCAAGCTTGATAAACGAATACCGGATCCGAGGCAACTTAAATATCCTAGATGTGCCTCACAACCACATTCTAGCACTAGCGCTGAGCAGGGACTTTGGAATTGCACTAGAGTAATTCCCATGTGAGAGTGTTGAGCTAAATGGATCTGAAGAGCACTCGGGGTTACAGAATTTCAAAGTGTTGAGTCGGAAAGACTCTAAAGAGCACTTTTATCACATTTATTTAATTGACTAAATGATTCATCTTTTTATCCATCATCACCTACTGCAGGAGCTACCATGTTAAACAAGGGAATCCAACATGCAAAGAGAGAGACTAGAGGTACCTAACCAAGCTAACCACGACTATCCAAAAGAAGTGGACCATGTTCCTAAAAGTTAAGAGGAAAGAGTGTCATGTGATGACACATAACTAAATAAAAGATAGTTATCAGTAGTCTTTTATGACTAACCTGATTAAAGGCCTCCAAGTTATTATTATTATTATTTATTATTAAGAGCTTTAAATAATAATAGGTGTTATTATTTAATTATGAGATATAATTAGTATATCTAATTTATGCATTATTTAATATTTTAAATGATGTATTAATAAGTTAAGGGAAATATATTTAATATAAGAATAATTATTAGTATAATTATTGTTATTATTAAGAGCATAAATAAAAAATGACTTATAGTCAAACAGTTGGAAAAGTCATAGTTCAAGAGGACAAAGTTATTTAATAATATATTTTTTAAATTATTAAATATTGAACTTAAAGAAACTAATTACTTCAACAATCCTAATACAAGATTTCCCTATTTAAAGAGGGCAGATCCCAAGTTTTGGGGATCACCTATCATTCTTGGTTATTATCAATCTCTTATGGTAGTCCAAGAAAACTAATCTACTCCAAGAAGTTGAAGCAACCTTACCTAAACATTCTCAGAACTGAACTAGAACTGGATCTAGGGCCTCTACCTCTCATTGCATGTTGGAACCAAGCTCAGGGGGATCCAGATAGAACCAGGAAGCGGTTCAAGGGTCAACGTTGGGAGGAATACGGTAGCCCCAAAGTGATCTAGTCAAGAGTCTTCTAACAGGTCAGCTAAGCGCAGAAGTCTCTACACTAATCATTGTTTGAGTGTTCAGGTTACTACAGGAAGGGAGCAAGTTGCAAAGTAACCAGTTATGAATTGGAATCCTAAATCTTCCATTTCAAATTATAATAAAGGTTAAATGATTATTACAAGGTACTACCCCAGTACCTTTAGCCTTTTTACTTTTACCCTGAATTGTTGGAATATATTTTTCTGATAGGAATACAAAGAAACGACTGTCAAGTAGGATTACTAATCTGCAGGTTGTTTAGCAAGTATAGCTACGCTATCCTTTGCTAGACATTCTTGCAGACACATAACCTAGAAATTTGTTCCTGAGAACTAAATAAACCTAGATCTCCCCTCTAGGATAGAATCATTGTACCTATGCATATATTCTCTCAACTCAGAAACAGGGTATGGTTATTATGTGTTATTCTTTTAATCTTTTATAATTGTGGTTCGCTTTAATGTTTTGTTTATTTATGCCAAAAAATCTCTCTCAGATTCAAGCATCAACGTATTTCAAAACTGGTTAAGACCTTTTTTCTTAAAACTACTAACCCTACAGGAAAAGAAGTCCAGAATCGAAAGCAACAAGTAACTTTTGCATCAGTCTTAGAGGATCGAGTTAAATACCAATATTTCCTTCCACTATCACAACCAAATCGTAGAACACACATATCATCATTTTGACCAACAACGATCCAAATCCATTATCGAAATATTAGTACCAAGCAGTAAAACAAATACAGTACATTCCCAGAGCATTTCTTTATCAATGCGTCAGTCGACCACTACAACGATAGCACACAGTCAACACATTACTAATATTTTATATGCATCAAGTAATTTCTAGGTCTCACATTTTACAAACTTAGTCTCTGAAATTTCATTCCTACAACCCAAACTTTTGATTAAAATCCCAGTATGTTTCATTTCATAAATCAAATAGTCCACAACATTCAATTTATTTAAACATAACATTTCATTGGTCGAGAGATTGAACCCCACGACCTCTACGATATTTTATACACATAAATCAACAAACGATTGGTACAGGGATTGATTCCCATCCCCATCTCACTCTACAACAAACTATCCACAATACTACCGAGAAATCAACAAATAATCGATGCAGTTATCGATCCCATTAAAGATACTTTTTCCTTTCTATCAAATAAATCAAAGATGCAAAAGTAAGAACCCAGGACTCTTCAGACTTTAGATAAAACAAATTATAGGGTTATGTATTCCCTCCATTCCAACATCCTTTTTCAACAAGCAACATTCTACTCTTGTACATTTCACAACACGACGCCATCAAATTGAGAAGATGACAAAGAGGAGCAACAATACTTAAAAAAGTAGAAATATATATACATTCCCTACATAGGGTTAAATACAAGCTCATTTCCAAATAGAAAACACAGATAGTATACGACTGTACAAGAATCCATATTCATATAAAACGCAGAGAGTTGGATAGGGTATCAAACCCTCATAAACATTACACAGTAGGGCATCTCAGGTTCCATTCAAGTACATTTTTAAACACATAAAACTGTAAATTAAAACCTTAGTTCATCCTTCGGCATTATTGGCAAGTAATGAGAGTTCAACCAAGTTTAAACACAGAACCGTAAGGCCAAACCCCACACCAATATTCTCTAGGGTCCGCAAAGAGACAAATAGATACATTCACACCACACTTACATCAACAGTAATCCCCACAGGGGAGAAAGAAGGAGCTAAGAGATGGCAAAATCTAGACTTACCACTGTCTATTATCGCCACTGTTGTGAACTAATCACAAAGAAGAGAAAATGCCAGTCTACACCTGTATTCAAATCACAAACATACAAGTTAGGACTCTGATTTTTATGTCACAAAACATCTACTATGTAAAGAGCAGGAAGGTAGAACTTGCACCTGAGAGGAATTACCTTCAAAAATTGTAGTCGCCATCGTTATTTTCCCAACAGAATGCTGACTATGAGCCATAGCTCATGTTATCAAAGAGACCCTCTTCGCATCCACAACAGACAAGATAAACGAACCACAAAAATGCTCTTTGTTGGTATAGAACCCTAGGGTAAAACACCCTCACAGATGGCAGCGTGGCCATGTGCATTCGCAGAGATGTATTCAATGCCACTACCAACTACCATTAATCGAGAGTGACCCAATACTCTATAGTTTAGGGACCACTCGATTTCACAACATTAAAGATCACCATTCAACATTACAATGACCAAATTCTCCATTGTGCCATTAAATAATTACAAAGTCAAACAAAGTAGTGATGTTACACAAGTATCACAAACCCTGTTGAGATTAGAATAAAAGTATCAACTTCAAAGCTATCTCACTTGCAACTTAAAGTAGTGTCTAGAAGGGTAGAATAGGCATTCTCAATAAATGCCTCATAAGTACACCTACAAAACCGAAACAAGTAGATGCATTAGAAATAATGCTAAGTAAGTATGGAGTCTCCAATTCTTACCCCTACCTCTCAGCAGCCATGTTAGAATACCTTTCCATTTCAAAAGACCAAGTATGTCATCATGAGCATCAACTGCCACCAATAAAGGATCCAAGTCACCTGAATTACTAGTGAAACTTTAATACATATGCATTCAAACCTTTACAGCCATAAGAAGGAGACTCATGTTTAAACATTCACAAATTGGACACATGCGGCGGTTTATACATCTAAACCATTTTAGAAATACTTCCGCAAAGTTGTAGAACCTTATGATCAACAAAACATGATACTTGAAGCTAAGACAGTTCAAAGAGCAACATTTAAATATCGGTACAATAATTACATGTCAATACTGAAGATTAGTATTCATCATATCTCATTATTAGTTTAATCTAGTATCGAAAAAATTTGAAATTTTTGCTATTTTTAAGGGACATAACATCTGTCCATCTTTGGCAACCTGAAACAAGGGAATTGTGTTCATCCTTGTAAGGCATACATGTTGTCCCACAATGGTGTCGGAAGGAAGAGGCTCTTGAACATCTGGATGGATGTCTTCGGGTTCTATTGTGGATAAGTCATTATGTTCCAACAAAGGTGCATGGTATGGTCGAAGTAGATCCACATTGAAAACTGGATACAGACCGAGGCATGCAAGAATGTCGAGCTGGAAAACATTTTCACCAATCTATCGAAGAATACTGTACGGACCATAGCACAAAGGCTTGAGCTTCTTGAAAGGACTAGTGATGGGCTCCTTCTTAAGATGTAGCCAGACCTTATCCCCAATTCGGAATGTATGAGGAATAAAATGATTGTCGTGTCGGGCCTTAGCTCTCTCGCTTGCTCTGTGCAACATATCTTGTGCTTGCTTCTGGATGTCGCAAATCTGTTCTCAAAATTTGACTACTTTATCAACTTCTCGTTCATTGAGGCTTGTGTTGGAGTTTGGTTGTGTCGAGGAGATGATAAACTCGATAAGCGCTGAGGGTTGAAATCCGTAATAGAATTCAAAGAGACTCTTTCCTGTAGAGTTGTGCTGAGCATGATTGTAGTTGTGATGTATGTATGGAAGACTATCATCCCATGTGCGTCGATGCTAGTGATTGTACATGCGAAGCAATTGTACTACCAAGCGATTCACAACTTCCGTATGTCCGTCGGTTTGAGGATGGAAAGCTATCAACAATGAGAGTCGTGTGTCTAGCTGTTGCTAGAGGGTCTTCAAAATTATGCTGACGAATCTGGCATCTCGGTCGAAAATGATGGTTGTGGGTAAACAAAAGTGTCTCCAAACATGTGTAAAGAAGAGTTGAGCAGTCTGTTGCGCTGTCGTGGTCTTGTTACATGGTATGATAATGGACATCTTGGAAAATCGATCGACTACTACTAATATTGCGTCATGCTGATGTCTGGTAGTAGGATAACCCATCAAGTAGCCCATAGAAATAGATTCCCATGGTCGACTAGGAACTGGTAGAGGTGTATACAATCCCTATCATCGATTAGGTGGCTTAGCAATGGCGCAAACCACGCATGATCGAATGTACTTGTTGACGTCGGATTTAAGTGTAGGCCAGAAGAAATACTTTTACAGAATAGAAAGTGTCTTTTCTACTCCAAAATGTTCTGCAGTCTTGTTGTAGTGTGCGTCCCAAATGAGCTGCTTTCGTTACTCACCAGTCAGTACACAAATCTGTCCAAGCTTGTATAGCAAGGTGTCTTTCATGAAATAGTCAGAGTCTGAGGTCGACTACTGGTTAGTCTTTAACAAGTGGTATACTACTGAGAAGTGGTTGTCGTCCTCGTACAAGTGTGGCCAAGTGGTTGTGTCATATCCTTGCATACTCATCACTTTCAAAATGAGAGTAATGGGTGGTTGACTGAGGCAATCTGCGATAGGGTTAGCCTTACCTTTCCAATACTTAATCACCAACTGGAATTGTATTAGGTAATTAATCCACTTGAGTTGTCGGTTTGTCTACAAATTTGATTGTGTCAGAGCGAATTGTAGAGGCTTGTGATCAGTAAGAATGATCGTTTCCTTACTAAGGATGTAATGCCTCCATTGCTTGAGAGATTGCACAATGGCGTAAAATTCTTTTTCGTACGTTGAGTATCTTCTAACTGTATCGTTAAAAGCATCAGAATGAAAAGCGACTGGGTGACCAGATTGAGTGATCACTGCGCCCAAGGCATAGTCTGATGCATCATTGTCAATCTCAAAGGGCTAATGCAAATCAGGTAGCATAAGTACTGATACAGTTCAGAGCCTGTGTTTGAGTTGTTCAGAAGGTCCTTCATGTGTTTTTGTCCATTGAAAGACAGTTTTCCCATTTCCCTTCGTCAACTGATTCAAGGGCCAGGCGATGTGACTGAAGCCGAGTATGAATCGTTGGTAGAAACTCTCCAAACCAAGAAAACTTCTTAGTTCTTGAATGCTTCTAGGAATGGGCCAATCTTTAAGGATCTGTACTTTGTCTCGATCGACGTGAATGCCTACAGAATCAATTACATACCCCAAATATTTGATGTTGGTGATCGCAAAAGAGCACTTGTCCATATTTAGATATAGCCGATGTTTCTAGAGAGTGTCGAGGACTTGTCGGAGATGTCTGATATGTTCTTCCCATGATCGATTAAAAATCAATATGTCTTCTAGATAGACAATAACCCATTTGTCGATGAAAGGTCGAAGAAGGTTATCCATATGTCGCATGAAGGTCGCATGTGCATTGGTTAAGCTGGAAGGAATGGCTAACCATTCAAACAATCCTTTCATGGTATTAAAAGCATTTCTCCACACATCTGAGGAATTTATTGGAATCTCATGGTATCCCGACTTGTGGTCGAGCTTAGTAAAGAATTTAGCACCTTTTAGATAGTCGTTGAGCTCGTCTATCTACGATAGAGGGTACCGATTCTTCACCTATATTTTTTTGAGATCTTTGTAGTCGATGCACATGTGCCAAGTCTCGTCTTTCGTCGGAACTACGACGACTGGACTTCCACAAGGAGAGGAGCTAGTTCGGATGTGACCTTTGTCGATTAATTCTTGGATTTGTCTATGAACCTGGAAACAAGTTAGATGTAGTGTTTTACCTGGCAATGATGAGGTACTCCATTCGGAGCTTGAAAAAGGTTTTGGTAATCATCGAGAATATGATTGACTTGTTGCTTCTGTAGCCGGAGCTCAATCAAACATATGCACTGCTGAGAAACCCCAAGATTTCTTCTTTCTTCATAAAACTGGGAATTTTTTATCGCGACATTCCAGCTTCTGCATACAGCTGCGAGGTTATTGTGGCATGTATAAGGAACTCTTAGCAGACATTCTCGTCCTAATTCCTCTCGAAGGGCCATAAAAAGGTCCATATCGAATGGCATTACAGACTAGCCTAATACAAACTGATATTATTGGCAGGGAGTCTGCTAATGATTCTATCAAAGGGGAGGGGAGGGGAGCAGAGCATGAAAATGAATCTTGCAAATTAACTCTATAGGCCCGGTCTTTAAAAAAAATAGATTGGAAGCAATAGGTAAAAAATATTATAGTAGTAATCTTAGGGTACTATCTTTTATGTTTAGGTGTCGTTAACTAGTTTAATTATGGTTAAGTGGTAAATTTATGGGATTTTTTTATTATCTCTCCATCCATTTCCAATTTTAAGAGTAGACTAGTCTTGCGTATCTAAAATTGAAATCTTTAAGGTGACAAGTTCAAGTGTGATAATCGAGTAGTACTTGATTTTGAGTCAAAATAATATGGTTGATAATGGTTGATCAACTTTAGTCTATATTTAACTAGAGGTGATGATGAATGACAATTTCGTTGAATGATTCAACATCGATGGTTATGGTTAATTATGTTTGATTTTGGTTGATTACCATTGACCATGGTTAAATATGATCAACCATGTTTGACCATGTGTTACATATGTGGGGAATATGTGGGGTAGGGTATGTACACATTTCTAGATGTAGAGTTTAGGAGTCAAATTGTTGGGTGGAGGGGGTCACTTGTCCCACAGAACAAGGGAGTCTCATACACCAATTTGGTGTTTGGTGTGCCCTAACCTTAAAAATAGACTATTATCATCCTCATCCTCATCATCATCACCATCACCACTTTACCATGTTTAATTTTTATTTGGTTGAATATGCTTCTTTTAACAAGGGTCTCTTAAGGAGATGATTCAATCACAAATATATCATAGATCCTTATTGTATAGAAACAAATATGAAAAATAAATAGTGCTTTGTAATGGTTTGGAGAGGGATATATTTCTAAGTTCTTTATACCCTATAAAACCTAGGTTAAAGAGCAATCACACCAACCAAGGAGAAAATAACTCAAATAATATTCAATATCAAGAAACACAATAAAAATATTAGAAAGTGAGCTAGTTCTATTTGGCAAGAAAAAGACTTAATTTATATTCGAATACAAAGTGTCCACCCAAGATGAGAAAATATTAAAATTTTTCTAATGCATGAATTTGTGAATATGCTTCTTTTAACAAGGGTCTCTTAAGGAGATGATTCAATCACAAATATATCATAGATCCTTATTGTATAGAAACAAATATGAAAAATAAATAGTGCTTTGTAATGGTTTGGAGAGGGATATATTTCTAAGTTCTTTATACCCTATAAAACCTAGGTTAAAGAGCAATCACACCAACCAAGGAGAAAATAACTCAAATAATATTCAATATCAAGAAACACAATAAAAATATTAGAAAGTGAGCTAGTTCTATTTGGCAAGAAAAAGACTTAATTTATATTCGAATACAAAGTGTCCACCCAAGATGAGAAAATATTAAAATTTTTCTAATGCATGAATTTGTAGACTTGGGAAGATGCATCTAAATGTCCACGCATAATTATGCTCAAGTCAAACAAGAAATAGAAGTGAGGAACCCACTATGATTTCTCGTTGAGTTGGCTAATGGATGTATCTTCCTTAGGGAAGATGCCTAGGTTGGCTACATGGTCTTTGCATGGTCCACTAAGTTGTATATGGCCTTTGAGAAAGGGGTAACCTCCTTGGATTTATTATTCGGGACCTTATGTAAATTTGTTCCTCTTGATTTAGTTTGAAAATATCATTTCTTTCTAATCAATGTAGGAGTGAGAAATACCTAGAAGAATGAAATAATTGATGCGATAGATACCCTCGATGCCCCTCATTTTAAAATGGGGACCATAAGAGCTTGAGCTACACTAGGGTATTGTACTTCATCCAAAGATCTATAAAATCTTATGTCTGCAGCCTTGGCTTTCTCTAGTTGAGCTACACACTTTTGAAGAGAATATGGTTTTCTACAACATATCGCATTTTCAATTCAAGTCCAAGGGAACGACAGAGTTCAGGTGTCTGCCTACAATGTGTATAATCAAAGTGGAACAATTATTTTGAACTGAAGGTGTGAAGCTGTGTATTAGCGCGTTGAGTATGGATCTTCTGCGGTGCATTGAACTCCTCCTACTACATTTTATTCATGTGTCTCTTGCTACATTGGCGTTTTCTTTCTAATACATTGCTGTTGTTGTGGGACTCAAAATAACTTGTGTGTTGGTATCCATCGTTGAATACATACTTTATTGCTAGTACACTCTTTTAGTGCTAGTTCTCACACCTCAGTGGACAAGAATATCAATGCGTGGAAAACAATTTGTATATTGGATTTTGCTAGTACATTGATTGACGGTGCGTTAAGTGCATTGATGTCTACAATGGTATCTCTTCATCCAACAAGTTATGGTTTCCACACGGCTTGAAAGGTCTCAAAATAATAATGATATACACATTGCTTCAAGATTGGATGTTGATGGTTTCCAACAAAACCACTATAGTATTGACAACACAGTTTACATGTGCGCACACCTTGTATTTGTTCGTCTTTTCGGTATTGGCGTCTTCAAGGAGATAAGAAGTATTGCTCTCTTACTCATCGTTCCTTTCTTTTTAACCAGCCCATCATAAGTGACATCTTTTGACAAGTTCATCTTTGGAAGCACTATCATGATTAGCAACTCGTCTTAATTTTGAAACACCGTCCTCTGTCATCTCTTGTTCATGCGTCTTTTTGGAAAGAACTGGAGGAATTCTATGGTTGCGGAGAAAGATAATGACTAGTTTTACAATATTTCCATGATCTCTAAACTCACAAGGTACAGATATTTCAGTTTGAATATGTTGTATAGTATTCATATATCCACAGAAGAATAAACTTGGTTTGTTTGATGCAACTAATAGATCATTCGCCTATTTACTCCATTTGAATAATGAAGCCTTACTTCAAAAATAACTGCAAGAATAATTTGATTAGTTGGACTCAAAGTATTTGCTTTCCCATATTTTTTAATAAGTAGTTGGGATAAATAGTTCAAGCGTGAAATACTGTCAATTTACCCTTTAATGCTTTTGGTAGCTTGGTTGGCTTAACTGCACTAGTTCATCAAACTTATTTAGTGTATCTCTCCTTCATCTGAATTAAGCACTACTCCACACCACCGTTTTTGGTATTCAAAAAGTCTGTGTTTCTTGATGATACATTCAGTATTGTTGTCGCATTAGGGATATCGAGTTATTTAGTACATGCATACATTCTCATATTGGAGAGAAATGAAGAGAAAGTTGTGACCTCTGCTTTGAAGCTATTGTGGAAACTTTGAATTGGATCAGCCTTCAAGGAAAAAATCCAGTTGATTTCATTGCCTTCTACATGTAGTAAGAAGTAGAGAAATTGTTGGTTGACAATGCTACATCAACTAAGAGAATTTTTGAGTTGAGTACACTTTGGAAGTTGCATCTTAGTACACTCAAATAGAGAGGCTTATTTATGATAACGAAGGTGATACTGGAATACATACTCTCAACCTTAAGTGTGCCTCCTACCATAGCTTGAAGCTAGATTGGGGAAGTTATATTTTTTTATTTGCTTCGATTGTTATATCTCTAATTTTTGTTACAGGATTGCTCAAAATTGTTTCTGCATAATCTCTCGTATTGCTAACTATTGAAAGAAGACATCTATTGTGCTGAAGATTGACACATTGCTTTTACTGAGTTGAGGAGATATGCATTTAGTGTGGAAGAATTTGGATTTTTGGTGTAACTTTGGTCTAGCCTCAAATGTGAATAAGCCAAACAAAGGCGTTTTGGGTGCTAAAATATCATTGGAAATCGTGTGCAACGGAGTCCTAAGAGCTTGCATCCTAGAGATTGCACTATATTGTAGAGATTTAATTTGTAGATGAACTCAAAGAGTTTTAGAGTGTATTGCAAGCCAATTGGAGAGACTGTAACCGAGATTTATATTGTCTATCGCATTAGCTTGTGGAGACAAATTTTCATTAGTTTTATGCAAAACTCATTATATTGAGATTAAAAGGAGAGATTATAGACCATCTTCTACAATTTTGTTGATATTTCCAACTAGCTTGATGTAGTAGATTATATTGTAAATTTTGTCGACTCGACTATTGTAGAGATTGTTATCAAAAGTCTCTTGAGGATTGTGAGGAGTAGCTAGCAACATAAATTTGGTTTCAGTGGCCTTGACACTATCACGACACATCAAAACAATCATAAAATATTTTGTGGTAAATCACTCATCATTTCAGTTTAAGAAATCTGCAAATTGTTAATCTTCTCTAGTTCATCATTGGTACTTGTATTTTTCCTTCAAGTGTCATATGAAATTTGATTGTAATCTACAAGTCTAATTATACTTGGGTGCACTTTCAGTTGAACCTGACACTTGTTTCATTTTCTGAGTCAAATTATTGTTGTTGAGTTTTGTTTGTAAAGGGTGGAATTGTAAGAAGCCCTCAATCACATGGTGAAATTAAATGGTTTGGTAGAGTTACTGAACACTCTACTAATCTCCTTTTCTGAAAACACTATAATTTTCGAAAAGATTATTCTCACTCAAATTCATAATTATGTGCAAAAGACACAAGACACTCTTGAGTTTTTATAGAATGAATCACAACTCATACGAGAAAAAAATCTTTCTGAACTTGTTCATGTTCAAAATAATCCTCTTTATGACTATATTTTGAAGCTTGTAAAGATTGATAACACTTTAGAAGCACATGAGCAAATCAATGGCACCCCATCAGAAGTGAAAGAAAATGAAGATGGAGTTATGCTTCCAAAGGTTTTTCTTGTTCCACCAAAGGCCATCATCACACCATGGGAAGAGATCATCGACAACAAGCACATAACTAGTCTTCGATATGTCAAGGAAGTGACAGTTGAAATTCCTAATTTCTCCAAGCCCATCTAGTTTCACGGTGTTGTATTCCTCAATGAGAATTCATCTTCATCCATATCAGTTCAAAGTTCGAGATGTCAACACTGTGATCAAGTTGGCCACATGAAAAATCATTGCTTTTATCTTCACCCTTGTAAGCACTGTGGAAAAAATACACACTGATCAAGTAAATGCTTCAGTTTGAAAAAATCTGCTAGAAAGAAGATTCTCTATGGGTGGATCGCTTCCTGGAAATGGTCATCAACAGACAAGAAGATTTATAATTCATACCAAAGAGTTCATTCATGAGTATTGACACATATTGCAATTGAGACATATTCTTCTCCTCGCATTTCTCCTTAGAGGGGGGAATAACGACCGTCAGTAACAAGCAAGCGAGTACAAGCAAGCTGGAACAAGTGATCCTGTGAAGAGCTATGTTTGACTGAGCTATATAGTTCATGGTCATCCTAAAACCACCCATATTGAGATCACCTTCATTTAGAAGAAGCATGTGCAAGCTTCTAGCTAACTTGGAAAAATTCTTTTAAGATGGAAATGTTCAACAAGTTGCAACTGCTCACTTCTTGTTTTCATCTCTCGAGTTTGTTTTTGGTCAGCCTAAAACCACCATTATAGACATAAGCTTTGATCCTTTGAGCCAAGTTCCATAGAACCTCCGAGCGAGTGTTGGCTCCAAGTTCAAGAGTTTGTGGTTAGAATTAAACCACACACATAGTAGAATATTTCAGTTTCTGCTAGCCCATTTCGGTTGATGTTCAACCAAAACCATTCCTTCAGAGGGCTCTTTTATTTAGCAAAAGCATGTGCAAGCTTCTAGGTAACCTTCTTGGTAAAGGATGTTCGAGATGGAAATTTTCAACATGTGGTATTTGTCCACTTCAACCTATTCAACTCTCTTACTTTTCTTTGAATCATATACACCCTTTGGATTAAGGGTGGTGTTAACACCCAAAAATTGTTCACTAGGTAATCGCCCTAGTCAAATTACCCATTTATCCATTTTTCCTACATTTTTGGCCTCCAAAAACACCAAAATCCCTAAATTGGTAACCAAATGGGAAAAAATAATTATTTCCATAAAAAAATAATTAAAATCCTTAAAAAAAGGTTAAAATCCCCCAAAAAAGGGTCCAAATCCCCAAAAAAGAAAAAGACAAAGGGGAAAAAGTCAAAACAAAATAAAAGAGGAGGGAAAACTCAAAATACCACTAGCCAATACAACTGGTTTCGCAAAACCATGGGTCGATACTCCACCACCTAAAATTGCTATAAAAAGGTGATGGAGGCCCACCATTACATACATCTATCACTCTTCATACCCTTATGCGGCCAAAATTCCTATTGAACTCTAGCCTACCCTTCTGAGCTTTTGCTCCCATTTAGTTGAGTCTTGGCCACCATTTGAGCATTTGGAAAAGAGCAAGGAACGTTGGAGACCCAGAGCACTACTCTTCATACATTTGCAAAGGCACCCATCACCTCACCTTCTAAGGTAAATCCATATTGTAAACCATTTTTACACATTAGTACAAAATCAAATTCTCATTTATGGGTTTATGTTCATTAATTTTCTTATGGCAATAATTAGTTAGATTTGCTTTTAATTTTATTTTCATTCAGACATAATATATTTTTGAAAATGCTACTAAGGGTTCCATAATCCTTATTAGGTGCACCTTTGCACAGGCTGGTGTGAAAACACTAGCTACAGTTTTTAGCGACTCCAACCTAGTCGATTCCCATCGATCTATGGTTTGGTGTGAAAACACTAGCTACAGTTTTTAGTTTTGTCTTGTTATTTTGCATGCATTTTACAGTTATGGCCTAGCCTTGGACCCTATATTTGCACATCTGGCCCTTTCCTTTGTAGTACCCTTCATCAGTTCTCTTTTTACGGCTCGGCTTGCGACTAGAGAGACACTTTTTTGCACTATAGAGCGCAATTTTATGATTGAAACTTGTTCCCTTAGCACAACTTCTAGCCAGAAACACGTGCTCCAGTGTGAATTTCGGCCTGCAACTCATTCCCCAAGCGCACTTTTCATCCTAATACTTGTGGGCTCCATGCAATTTCTGGCATGATACCTGCGCACTTCACGCACCTGTCCACCTGGAACCGCTATTGTCTATCCATTTACGATACTTAAACATGCACCCCAGTCACACCTTTTTTACCCAAGCCCATTCCTTTTCTCGTTCTTTTTGTTTTCCTATTTCATAGCGGTTATTATACATCCTATGGCACCTAGAGAGTGATTTTTTGCTTTAGAGCCACACCCTGCACCTATTTTTTCCTTTTTTCTTGACCTTGGCTGCACCAACAAACCCTTGTTTTCCTGCACCCAGTTGTGAGGAAACTGCAACAATTAATTGATAAAATCCACAATATATTAGATCACATAATACTTTTATTGATTGTGGGCCACTTCGAGGGGGCAACCTCCTTTGAGAAAGCGCAATACAAATAAATTCACGGTCCTTCATTAGCCTCAACACACACTTATATACTAAGTCTATGCCCAATACTATGGGTCAATACCATGGAACATATAATACTATGGGATGACTTACAAAGCATATGGGTCCAATACTACGGGTCAATGCCATGGGATAATACACACTATGGATCAAGAACATTACGGGATGAAGTACAAATCATATGCGTCCAACACCAATATACTAACAAAGTAAAGAGGAGGGTTGACATAGGTTTCTAACATCCCCTCTCCCTTAGAAGAGGATTTGTCCTCAAAGCTTTAGATGTGGAAATTGATGCAGAATATAAAGGAGTGGTTCCCTTGTAGCATCCTCAGGTTGCATTCCGTGCCACTGAATTAATACCTCTATGATAGATTGAGAGAGAAGCTGGTGCCTTTTGAGTTTCAAGGAGGATTGCTTGGAATGTTGTAGACGAAGAAGAACCATATCACCTACTTGAAAAGTGAGCTTATAACGGTGCCAATCGACTTGTTGTTTCAATCGAATTATTTCCATGTGAATATTGTCCTACAAAATGAGAAGAATATGAATTAGGTTTCGAAGAACCGAGTCAATTTCCTGAACTGGGGAACTGCTGAGAGTGTATGGAAGAAGACCTGGTGGTGCTTGTCCTTAGATTGCTTCATATGGTGTCATTTTCGATGTTGTATGGTACCACAGGGGCGCTTCAAGGAAATCCATAGAAATAGCTATCCAAATTTATGTAGGGATGGGAAAGGGTTCATGTAATCCCAGAAGGATTTTCGTTTCACCCGTGTTGACCTGGAAAGTATCATAGTCAGCCACCATCTATTGAGTTGTCATTTTGAGTCCCTGCCAAAAGAACTTACACTATTCTTGGTCATACCTTTTGAGGAACCTAGAGTGCCCTGCTGATGGAGAAGCATGGAGTTCATAGAAGACATAGCCATGTTGAGTGTATTGCAACCAATTTGGAACAAGCATAGAAATAGGTGAAAGAGAAACTAGGTCATCAAATGTGCGAGAAGGAGCATCTGTCACCAGATTTTCCTTACCCTTATTGTAAGTGATCGCATAGGAATAACCCATGAGTTGGCTAACCCATTTCAGGTGTGTTAGGGAGGAGACTCGTTGTTCCACGAAATTTTTTCAGACTATGGTGATCAATCTTGATGCATAAATAATTCCTTAATAGCTATGGCTACCACTTCTGTACTACATGCAGAATAGCCATCATTTCCTTCTTAGATGTAGATGCAGTTAGATTCTTACCGGAAAGGTCTCTTGAAGGTAGCAAGCTCACTAGTTCATCAAAGACACATGCATATCTATCCAAGGAAGTAGTTGAGACTGTTGATGGGTGCATCTGAATGGAATGGAGCCAAGCGATGACACCATGTGGATTCTTCTTAAGGATGTTTTCCAAGTGATGTGAATTGATGATGTTGAGAAACCCTAGTTATAAGCCCGTAAATGTGTGTTGTTTCCCATTGACTCACAACTGCACCCAGATTTTAGCAAAATCCCATAAGATGAGGCCAAGTGTGCATAACCATTGAATGCCAAAAACCAAATCACATCCGCATAAGGATAAGGAAAATATGTCGAAGCGCAGGTTATAATCTTCCATAGAGATACAAACATTGCGACACTTCCCCTTACAAGGTAAGGTGCCCCCATTAGCAATCAGGACTTCAAAGTTGGAGCAAGGATGGACAAAAAAATCATCCTGTTTGGTGATTCGAGGGTCAATGAAGTTATGAGTGCTACTAGAATCAATGAGTCTTGTAAGAGGGATCTTCTTGAAGTAACCCCTAACCCGATTCTTTGTGGGGTGGTGACTCCTGCTAAAGCATGGAAATATATCTCTGGGTGGTCATCCGGAGATGGAGGGTCAACAGGGGGCTACTGAATGTTGACCTGATCATCTAGTATATATGGAGCTTCTGCACCAAGTTCAGAGGCAAGCAGAGAATCCACATATAAGAGATAGTGTTGTTGCTCAACACATCTATGTCCCTGAGTTAATTTTTCATCACAATTATAACAAATCCCTTTTTCACGAAGTGCTTGCATCTCTAGTTTAGATAAATGCTTGATAGGAGTTGGTCGAGGAGCTGGTGTGCTGGGAGGTCGTTGGGAACCCATACTTCTGAACGGAACAAAAGTGGTTTTGTAGCGTTTTTGGGTGGCGATCTTGTCCTCTTCCAACTTAGACAACCCTAGGACTTCCATCATTGTGATGGGACAAAACATTTTAGCCTCTGAGCGTCTTTAAACCTTGAGACCACTTATAAAAAAAATCCTGTAAAATTCATCAGACAAACCTTATGTGTGATTGGCCAGTTTCTCAAATTTTGTCTGATACTCTCTGACAATGCCAATTTGGCAAAGTTTAGTGAGTGCTCCTTTGAATTCATCAAAAGAACTAGGACCAAATTGTTGCAAAAGGAGTTGGAAAAAATATGTCCAGTTTGTTGAAGGGCTTCTTGTTCCAAATGAAAGGATGCAAGTGGAACTTTGTGGAAATCAAAAGTATTATGCAGAATGAAATATTGCTCTTCTCGGTATATCCATCTAGTCGGATCAGTACCATTGAAGCGAGGAGAATCAAGCCTCGGTCCACAAAAAATGATGGAAGAAAAGAAACTAGTGGCTGCAAAATATTTTGGCTGTCGGTTATTATGCATGGCTGAATGTTGAAGATGGAGGCTAAGAAATGTTTCATCCAGATATTGGAGTTTGGTTTTGAGGGATGCAAGTTCTTCATCCATGATTTGTTCTCCTGCGCGGGTGACAACCATAACCAGGATTTTTTTTTTGAATGGGTGGAAAAACTAAAATAGAACATACTTTAGTAAGGGAAAATTTGGATTTGGAAAAAATGAAACATTACACCAAAACCCCGGGGTGATAGTGAAGGCCACCCACTAGGATCTTAACATCCCACTACGCTTCGCTATCGAGACCCTTGTATGGATGTGCACCCATACGGTGGTGTCCCCTTTGTGCCGTACAAGCCTCGGACGAACACTGCAATGCCAACGTTGCCACCCGCTCTGTGAATCAAACCTGGGTGGAGGCTTTGATACTCGATTTGAGGAACTTGCAACAATTAATTGTTAAAATGCACGATATATTAGATCACATAATACTTTGATTGATCACGGGCCACTTAGAGGGGGAAACCTCGTTTGAGCAAGCTCAATACAAATAACTCCATGGTCCTTCATTCATCTCAACACACATATATATACTAATTCTATGCCCAATACTATGGGTCAATACCATGGAATATATAATACTACAGGACGACTTACAAAGCATATGCGTCCAATAGTATGAGTCAATACCATGGACTAATACAACTATGGATCAACAAATATTGCGGGACGACTTACAAAGCATATGCATCCAATAACAATATACTAAGAAAGTAAAGAGAAGGGTTAACACGGGTTCCTAACACCATTTTCCATTGGTTTTTTCTACTATTTTGCTTGCTATAGCATTTGAGACATTTCAATATGCATGCACCCTTACTGCATTTCTATCTCTTGCATCATATTTCAGTGGGAAACAATGTTTCCATTTTAGTGTGCATGCACCCTTCTATAACTACCAACATTGTTTCCAACATGGACACATCAAAGCCATTCATGGAAATACCAACAAATGTAAAGCACGTGCACATACCATGGCGGCCATAGAAATATTGCACAAAATTGTCAGCGATAATTTATATTTTTCATAGAACCAAACACGTCAAGTTGAAGAAGATGGAATAGTTGCTCCTTTAAGGTTGTTTCCTTAAACTTACAGACAAATTTGTTTGTTAAAGAAGATCAATGAGGCTATTCAAAAGCTCAATTATACATCAATATCACAACCAACAATGACCAAGATTTGGAATACTCATTTTCGAGATGTGGCATTCTCAAAGAACACCAACTTTAGTAAATGTAGTGAATGTATCATGTTGAAAGCACAGATGAAGTTAGTGACTACAAAAGAGTTGGAAGAAAAGGCACAAGGTAGACTAAACAAACATAACAAGATTATTATGTGTGGAAGATATTGCTACTATGCACATTGAATTATTTCAAGGTGGTTTCCAAAGGAGTATTTAAGCATTATCCATGATAAAATGGATAAAACAAAGACTTCAATTCCAATATTACGTGTCAAATCAATATCTATTGCAGGAGCAAACTTGGGTTAGCCGTTGACAGGTATTCTAACACATGTGCATAACACAGGAGGTTTTGGTCATTTCTCCCTACCATTTGTACATATGGGATCACAATTTACCATTACATCTCTTGCAAAGTGCTTGAGGGACCTTGAAGACCCACATCTTGATATGTATGGTGATCTACTTTATGAGAATGGAAGTTCAAGAAACCCATTTTCTAATGCAGTACTTGAAACCTCTATTTACTAAAAATGTAGAGTGTACAAGGATGATTTTCTATCTCGTGGAAGATAAAAAAATCAGAATGTTGATTTTAAACCTCTTCCTCCACATTTGTTGTTACAGTTGGACAATGCAACAAGTGATAATAAGAATCGTTATGTTTTCATGTTTCTATCACTATTAACTGCACTTGGTGTCTTCATCACTATCGAGGTTGGGTTCTTGATTGTGGATCACACGAATGAAGACATGGATGGAACCTATGGCAGAATGTCTTCCAACTTGAAAATAAAGATATATATTATTTACCTAAAATGATGGATACATATCGCAAAATGGAAGAAAAATGAGTGTTTCCGCCTACACTTATTGACAAGGTGTATGACTTCGAAAGTTTGCTTAATGGATACATTAAGGAGGGAAAAGATGCACTAATTGGACATCTTAATGTCCAATACTTCCAATTTCATGTACTCAATGATATTCTAGTGATGAGGTATAAAGAATCGATTAGAGATATTGAGTGGTCATAACCAGTTGAGTTTTGTAATATAGATGATGAAGGTCGACCTAAATTGCCCACAGGGAAGCCATATTTATTAGATCCCAAAGAGAATGTTGTCTATTCAAAAGAACTGAAGGAAGGATGAAAGAACTGAAGGAAGGAATAACATCATACATAAAAATGTGGAAACACATTATTGACAATGAGAATTCACCAATTGTTACAAAGGAATGGAAAAATAAAGTTGAGTATTGGGAAAGAGTTCTTGATGCATTAGATGAAATATACAATGATCATATAATAGTGGGTGGAAGTGATTCATCTTTGGAGCAAGTTTATTTCCCTAGACAAGGAAAATTGTCAATGCTAACTGTATTGCACTCAGTGTAATCTCAAGTATTATGGATGGGGATTTTGATAATGTGACAAATGAACCAATATATGTTGGACCCAAGAGAGACAAGCCAAAGCCAACATTCAATCTTATGATTGATGTTGAGAAAGGAAATATGTTGCTAGCTTGATCAGGAAATGAAGATGACGGAGAGATGATTTGGATGGAAAAATCCACTTCAGATATCTTCGAGGATGATCAAAGTGGAATTCTTCATGTAAATGTTGATTGGTGGAAGCCTACTTCAAGGAAATACAAGGGAAAATTTTTAGAACAATGTTGGGTACCAAATCCTGATGACATCGAACTTGGATCTATTCCAATGAATACAATAGTTTGGGCTTGGATGCCAAAGAAAGAACATTGCAAGAAGACCAAGATAAATAAATGTGGTGTATAAGTTGTACTTGATCTACTTGACCAAATACAGTGATATTAGGTGGAGATGATTTATGAATGTAATTTTGTTCTTTGAAGGACCTATTAATATGCATGAAGAAACACTTTGAAATGTTTGATGTATACCAAATATTCTTTTCATGTTATATTTTGACGAATTTTATATTATTTAGTACATATAATATTCAAATTTTGGTTCAACTTCACTGTTAATTCATGTGATGGTTCTTTATGTGAAATACATATCACCATTCAAGTTTAACTTTTCAATGTTTTGTTTAGCTCAACATAACTTGTCACTATATCAAATGTTTATAGTAAGATTCAATAATGCACTTAAAAACATCTTTTAGAATTTGCCTTTGAATAAATGCAAGGCAATTGCAATAAGGTTTGAAGTGAATTTTCCCTAATATTCCTTATGATATTTGTTATAAATGGAACCGTACTACTCTGTTGCATTCTTATTCAAAATAATTTGATTTTGATCATTAAACATCCAAATATTTTTTCTTGTAGACTATAAAGTGATGCCAACATTGTACGAGTATAATAACTTATACTCAACACTCGCAAAGTATTAACACTTAATGTATTTAATACAATGGTTAATAATACTCACAAACAAAACATTAATATGTCGTTAAATAACTTGATATGTAAGAAATTTCTCACACAATTTATTATTCATGAGTTATCTTGATGAAATTTGTTTTAATATAGAAATATAAATGTTAATGATAATATAAATATTGTAAGAAATCCAAGTTTTAGAGCAATATTAATATGCTCTTTTCAATTTAACATGTTCAAACACTTTAATGAACACTTGCAATAACTAGTTTAGTCAGTTTTTTTTGCTCTAGGTTCCATCTTGTATTTGAAAAAATAAAACTATGTTGTGCATATTGTTTCTATTATAATTCATAATTAATTTTGATTGTTAGAATAGTTAACATTAATAAATAATGGAGATTTTACTAACATCAATGTCATTAAATAATTTTATAGGTATGAAATTTCTGGTACGTTAATTTATTATTCATAATGTAAACATTCATCAACCTAGATTTTAATACAATAATAATAATGAAAATAAATTATGTTGATATTCTAATTCATAATTTATGTTGATCATCAAAATCGTAAAACCTAGAGAAATATTTTCTCTTGTCAACTATAAAGTGGTGTCAACTTCCTAAAATAAAACATCATAATAAGAAAGATCAAATTAGTTACTAATTCGACAACATTATAGGTCTGACTCTAATTTAATGATGTCAATCTCCTAGACTTACATTGGAAACTCAACCTAGACACAATAGTTAATATAATATCAATTTATAATCAAAATAAAAGTTATTAATAATAACAAGCATTGAGTATTAATGTCATTTATTAACTTTAATAATATGTAAGAAATTTCTTTCACATTCTATTATTCAAAATGTAATCCTCGATCAACTTAACTTTTAATAGAAAAAAAATATATAAATAATAACAATATAAATAAATTATATTTCTATTCTAATTTATAGTTGATTTAGATTTTTAAAATAGTAAACTTAAGCATAGTATACTTAATATACAATATTTTATCTTATCGACTATAAAATGTTGCCAACCTCCTAATATAATTGGATAAAAAGATGTTCATCTTTGAAACTCTAGTCACACCTGTTATCTTGTATGGTTGTAAAGTTTGTCACATGGTATTATCTTGTATAGTTGTGAAGTTTGAGGTTGTATCATCTCTGGAGAATCTTGGAGAAACACTAAGCAAATCCTTAAGCATTTTATAACTTATAACCACACAATTAAAAGAAATACGCCCTACCCAATACTCTCTTAATTGAAGTCACTGGTCTTTCTCTCATCGAGAGCATGGCTATGACTAGGCTCATGATGTACAAGTAAAATTTTTGCAAATGATTGACTAGTTCAAAGAAGAAAATTAAAGGCAAACTCCCATGAGCTCCATAGTGAAACAGGGCGTTGAACAATTCCTAAAACGTCGTGGGTGGAAATAATTTTCCATTTTGTGAGATTGAGCATTGAATATGAAAATCATTTTCTTTTAGTGTGTCCTGCGTACACCCATACATTAACAAAGACAGTGGTATTATGTTACTTAATAGTTTTTTATGGGTCATTCTAAAAAAATTTCAATTTTCGACCAGCAAGTAACTCAACATAGACATAGTATTTACCATAGCAAATTATAATTTAATTGGTTAATCGTTGTAATATACACAATATTAATGTCATTATATAAACTTAACCAATTTAGCTTTTAATACAAGCCACAGAGTATATAATAGATAGTGAATCCAGGTAAGAAAAAATGTAAGAATCCAAGTTTAATACTTTACTCATTTTGAAAAAACTCAATCTAGTTGAAGTCTGAAATTCTAGATCCACTGTATAATTCCAAATTTAATGAAATATGTGTTTAAGTAATATAGTTGATCTCTCTTTTCACCCCATTTCCTCATGAATTCCATTTCTAAGGCAAGCCAGGAATTTATAGAATTTGCAGGTAAGGTTCTAAAGTAGTTTCTGACTTCTCCTCCCAAAGATTGCACAAAAAGCCTCATGAACACATCATCTTCTTCAATAAGAAGGTCATGTGTGAAACCTTGAAAGTTAGAGATGTGGTCTTCGACTGTAATATCTTTTTCTCCATCATATTTAGGTAAAATATTCAAGTATTTTTCGGGAATATCATGAATATTATTTGGAAAATTTAAAGCACCAAACCTATTGGATAGCCATGGATTCACGGTAGGAGGTGGATTTCCTTGTCCTCTACCAACCATATTTAAATGTTCTAGGGTAATATTCTAAGCTTCAGGAGTGAGCAAGTTTCTTTGAGGTGGAATAAAAGAATGATCAGATCTAGATATGATAGCAGATGATATTGGAGAAGTGAACTGAGGTTCAAGAACTGTATTTAAAGGATTCTCAGGAATGTTCTGTAGATAATGAGAATTATTTAAATCTTCAAGAACTTCGTGATTTATTATTGTAAGAGATATCACATTAGAATTTAAAAGAGGAATACCTCTACCTTGAGTAGTACGAATGTTCCTCCAGTGAGTTCGAGAGTCTGGTAGCTTCCATAATTCCTTTGATTGAGGATTGGATCTTATATGTCTCTTACTAGGAACTAGATTGATCCAATGGAGTCGCTAGGTGAAGATTCAACCACGATGTCTGTCTTGCTTCATCGAGCAGAGCTCGGACTGTCTTCAATTTGTAACAGGGGTAAGATTTCTTTCACTTGCGTTCCCTAGTATGGTCACCATTTTTCATGTTGGTCCCATAGGTGAACTAGGGTGAACTGACTCACACCTGGGCATGATAGAAGCTCATTTGTTTATAGATACCAGATCGATTTCTTTATGCATAGTATTTAATTCTTTTTTATAGAAACTTTAAATGGAATAGATCATACATAGTGTTTGAAAATTAAAGGTCTTCATGCAGACGAAATTCACAGCTCATTTCAGAATGCAAGGATAAATGCAAATGGAAATAACATATGAAAACTAGATATATTCTAGAAGTGACTGATATTATTAAATTTCTCAAAACTAGGGACATTTAGAATGTACTGAAGCTTATGCATGAAGAATTTCAGCAATTCATACATAGTTATAAGTAAACTCAGGGAATAGATTAATGCGTCACATTTTCATTACATAATACAAGTAAGAAAATATAAATAACCTTGAAACATACATGATTGGCATCAAGTAAACCTAGTTGTAAATTTAGGAATCTATCATGATATATATGTTTTGTTAATATCATTTTAGGAATCTATCATGATAGAACTCAGTAGTATTTTATATATTTATGTTGTAGACCAATGATTCGTTGTATGAAACAACATCACAATGATCAATAGATTTTGAAGTGGATGAGTTATTGGAATGGTGACATAATTGGCTTAGCTCTAGACCAAGTTAAGGTGATAGAGAAGATATTGAAAAAAATCAGTGCGGATATCCTTTGTCTATTATTTGAAATTCCGCAGACAGACGAGATTAAAGCCAGGATTGAAGTGTTGAAAAAGAGATCTCAAGACCTTAATGTAAGTTGGGTAATCTTGAATCATAATATAAATTCATATATAAGCTTATAATTTTGACTTTTATATGATAATTTACTTATAAAATGTGGTTTGTATTTATGTCACATCATGAGAAAATGAATCCACATGCATCGAATCATTCGGTATTGTTGTCGATTGAACATCCGGAAACATGTTCTGTGACACCCCATATGCCATCTATGAGTGCACTGGCTGCTAGTGACTCACGCACACCAAATCGTCCAGAAGAAAGGGTCGACACCAAGCCTCCTATTATTGATATTGCCCAAGCTGCATTTCCTGGATATTCCCATCTCACTAGCACGGGAACAATCGAGACAACATTTTTGGTGGACGGAGATCTCATTCCAATAAAGATAGAGAAGATCCCAGGTAATTATACATTGATCAAGTTAGTGTTTATAATTTGATTGTAATATACTGATAAAACATTTTTTTCCAACTAATTATGATCATGGCATGATCATTTTGCAGGAAATGATGTTTTTATAAACATTTGAATTATTTTTCCTTCGATATCTTTAGGCCCACCATCCACACAAGGTGGGATAGACAAACAAAAAATTTAAAAGATGAGCTCACTAATTGGTTACTTGGCATGTTCGGCAATGAGACCTTCCATCGAGCCGCGGTCTTGAAAAATGTTGGACAACATATGAATATTATCTGAGACGAATATAGGGTTCACCTAGAAAGGAACCCTAGGTATGAGCGCCCTCGGATGATTCCAACAAGAGAGTGTAAATCTCTAGTCGAATATTGAAAGGAGAGGTCTTTGGGAAAAGAAGGAAAGCTAACACCAGGCACATGGAGGTATGAAATACTTTCCACAATGTAATTCTAAACCTTATTATTATTCATTTTTATATCGAATTTAGAACATCTAACGTATTTCAACATTTGAATAGGCTTCCAGACACATCAAAGGCCACAAAGGCAAGACTAGAAAAAATTGGTTAGCACAAGCTTGGGCCTGGTGGTTATTCGAATATGGCGGCACGAATTGTAAGTTTCGAAAAAACAATAATGCATCCAAATAATAAATTGCAAATTATTTTTTCGTTTTATTGCACCGCAAAATGTAAATTAACGACATTATGCAAATATGCAGGCTGATCGATTTAAAGAAGTTTCCTCTGAGGAAGACTTGAAGCTTGGCTTTCAACATGGCTTTGGAGTTGTTGTTGAACATCGAAAAAGCTTGTTTGCGAAAAAACGTCTTCTGGTACTAACCCATATGGTGCACAGGTATATAAAATCTATATAGTTTAATGAATATTTATTACTTGTGCAATCTATTCGTTATAAATAATTGACATAAAATATTGACTCTATTTTGAGCAGGACAACAATGATTCCCTTAATGTCAAGGAGGGACAACAACAAATTGAATATCATGCTTCGAATCCTAGTAATGAATTTATTCATATGATACAATTTTATATATAGCATTGCAAATGGTGAACATTAATTGTACTTCTCCATATTTATACGGCAGAGCATGCAGAGGGTCACACTGTACAGGTTGAGCTTGGATAGGAATATGAAGAACATGATGTGGCCATAATAGGTAAAAAGACCCCTTTGTAATATTTTTTTAAATAAAATGCTTGTCATTATAATAAAAAAATATATTGATGTAACATTTTCACATTATTGCAGCAAATTTGAACCCCTTGCCGCAAAATCCACGTCATGAACACTCTACGAGGAAGACATCATGACAAGTTCATGAATCACCAAGAACTGGAGGACAAGATCCAGAAGATGAGACTCTTGCTTTTGTAAGGAGGAAAAAAATTAGAAAGAACTAGTGACTGGAGAAATATTGAGTAATTATTTTTGATAATATAATGTCATGCATGATTTTTTTCCTATTGAATGAATGAATAGTTTAATGAATGTCAACTTCTATTGAATGGATGTGATGACTGAATGAATGGATGGTTTAATGAATTCTATATTTGATTGAATGAATGGTAAATGTTTGTTTATGATAAAATATGCATGAATTTGCACATAATTTGTTTTTGAAGTATATGCATTGGGTATGGGGAATTGAGAGTGATGTGAGGGTGGGGAGGGGCTATAAGAGCTTCCACCTTCACGTGGTTAGCCCTGTTCAGTAGAGAATATTAAATTATTCTCGAAACATAGAGGATCTCAATGAATGGCTAACATTGTAAGCAAAAAAACTCCATTCAATGGTAAAGGAGGTATTTTGGCTGTGGTCCTATTTTTCCATCTTGAATTGATGGTATTCAAAGAATAAATATGTAAAAGAACATGCTTCATTTAATAAGATGCATTCTGATGTGCAACGACCATCACCGCAATGATTCATGATGGTCATTGTGATCATGAAGGCATTAATTGAACATGAAAGAGGAATGCATGAAGGTATCCTAGCTTTTTAAATCAATCTTGATTGAATCCTATATCGAGATCGCTAGGAAACAATGGCTCTACCTGCCATCTTATCGATTTAGGGATTGTGTTTGGAATCAATTATTTTTTTTAGCAATAGCATGTACAAGATCTAGACCCCTTAGTGTATCTAAATCAAGTTCTTAGGGCCTGTTGACGATAAGACTGAGTGAACCACCTTACACCTATCGCATGCTTCAAGTTGACACTCGTAGGATCTCTTCATGTCACCAACCAAAAAAAAACCATACCTCCTTGGTACATCCAAATACTTATGTAAAATCTACTAAGCAAACTGAACTATCTAATTCTTTTAAGACTCAGTTCTTTCTCTTTAAAATTTTAAGTTATTTCCACCAAGTCTTTGTTCCAAGAATTCCTCCTTCACCTAAAGTTGCCACAACAACTCTACCACTATTGAACTTTGGCATTGTAATCTTCCAATAAAAGATCAAAGGAATGTCTTCAAGAATCCACTTGGTCTATGCAATTTGAAAACACAAAGAATAGCTTATCAAAACCTTAGTTGCTTAGGTCTCTAGTAAATCTTGGGAACAATTTTTATTAATCACTTAAAAGGATACATTTCAGTCTATGTATTTCACGATTAGGTGTTGAATTCTGAAGTATGGCATTGGAATGAAAGGAGCATTGGAGTATAAAATAATAAGCACTTGATTCTATTGCAGTTATAAGAAACGTGTTTTCTGACAATCCAAGGTAAGCTATTACCACAAGAGCCATGTATACACCTTGGTTGACTTATATTTATAAGTCATTGACTATTACTATTTTCGATGGAGCTTCTTATGATCTATTGGATAAATCCATGAAAAATCTTCCCATTTTTTAGGAAAAAATACAATCACATCAAAGGCTCATTTGAAGGAATTCACTAGAATACACACTATGTTGAAGGTTCAACATGTTCTTGTTTTAAAGTTGTTTACAGTCTTTTCATTAGAAGATGATGCACTTGTTTGGTTTCTAAATCTCAATAATGACAACATTAGCACATGGGATAAATGTGGATATGTTTTCCTTGAGTGCTGCAAAGAAAAGACTACCAAATTCATATCAGCTACTTCGAATAAGATCAAAAGAAAGGAAAATGAGACAATTGAAGAATTCAATGTAGTGTTTAGTAAGATTGTCCAAAATATTCACAAAGAAATCAAACCCCCAAGTACAACCATCCTTATCCATTACATAGATACCTTCCATTACCTAGAATAAAAACATGTTGGTCAGGTACTAATTCCCCCAAAAATAGCCCATGGGCTAAATTTTCCCTTAAATTTTTGTCCAATCTAATTCTAATAAGGAATTGGTCCACTATTTGATTCATGGCCTCTCAAATTCTGAGTTATAAGTCATAGTTTTGGAACCTCTACAATGGGGTGTCATGAGGTTAAAAATAAGAAGGTGGAAAAAGGAATGAATGGTGATTATTTTCTTAAGGATAAGAAATGCGAGTATATTAATTGTGTAATTTTGTTCTTGTTAGTGTAGCCTTCAATTGTGTTTGCAATGTGCTTTGAACATCTAAAGAATGTGGTTTTTATTTTACATTGAAGAAAAAATTGTAATATTTTCTTAGAAAAAAAGTGATTTAATATTACATTAATATAAATTTAGAGCTAACAACTCTTTACATATTTTTTTCAATGGTGGTTCACCGTTTTCAAGGTTACATTCATCGAGAGAAATGCCAACACCTGTTATTCTAGAGAATTAAGGTATGGTCGGAATTACATAATCCACTCAATCATTACATAGGGGATCAACAAAAGCATAATGTCACTTACAAGAATTGAACCTAGGTAGGGAGGGTAACAATCATTCCTCCCAACCACCCAAGCTACATCCAATGGAGAACAACTCTTTACATATTATTTACATATTAATATTAAATAAATTTATATCACATAAAATCAATTCCTATTTTTCACAAATTCCAAATTAAAATGAATTTATGTCATATTAATGTAAAATTGATATCTATCTATCTATCTATCTATCTATCTATATATATCATGAAATATTCATAAATAATTATTAATGAAATACTTTAACTCTTGAAAAGGATAAAGTATGTTTTTATTTACTATAATTGATAAGGTTTTGACATCCATGATCAAAGCATTCATTTTATGCAGTTCAAGCTTAGAAATATTCATGGGAGGCTCGACACCCCATGTTTAAACCCTTGCGAAGGACATTAGTGTTGTGTTGGTGAAGAGAAAAATATGTGAACTCTACGAGTATGGAATCCGTGGGAAGTATATATCTTCGCATGGAATCCCATTGGAAATGTTGGAGGCATCCTACATAAACCTACATAAATATTATTGGAGATCATATGAGTAGAAAGGAGGAGACTGAGATAGTTTCTTTGGGCAGAAGTGTTTTATAGGGGAGAAATGCTACCACCAATGTCACTACCCTGGTGGCTCTTTTTTCTAGGAAATGAAGAAGGAGGGTTCATAAGTGGTCATAACTTGGTAGTAGATAGTAGTACTAAGATTTGGTATGACAGGATGGATTTCAAGTGTTTGAAGAAGTATTACATGCTGGGCACCAAGGATCTCGAGGATATTCGCCAAATGTTTGACAAAATACATGCTCACCTTTTTCATGCAAAAACCATGGTAGATAATATTGCATGCCAAGTGTTTGATGAAAGTTTTGTTCATCAAATGTCTGAAGAATTTATCTTTGGCATTGGAGGTCAAAAGGATTGAATTTTTACAAAGTCTTCATGGCCAGAAGACATGTTGTTTCATCAAGTATCGGATGCAGTTTCGGATGCCATAGTAAAATCCTAGATAATCATAAAGACTTTGTTAGGAAAGACCCTAATTTTGTGGGTGAATTCTAACTATTATGTGGTGGATATTGAGTAGAAATTAGTACTATAACAATATTTTCCTAGGAATCAACAATGTTTAATTTTGTAGGGAAAACAACTTGAAGATCTAATCCATTTATCTAAATACAACATAGTTAAGGATTCAACCCTTATTTTGGTGATGCAATTGAGGGGAGGAGTGGTGGGTACTAGTATTAATTCAACTTCAAAACATGTGTCTTTTAGGAATGTAGTAAAAAAAACCCTACCATGCAAAAAAAATTGTACCCTTCTCCTATTTCTAGTGCCTATATAGCAGAGCACATTGAGAAGGTGCAACGCACCCTTCTTTCATCAAATGCAGCGAACGAAACATTAACAACACACCGGGGCTTTTGGTAGACTTAGCCCCAATTCTTTTTCTCATAATTTCATAACAATTAAAAACTTCTCTGTACAGATGCAAACTCAGTAGAGCACAGTGGAATTAAACATAACCACACACATAAGCATAGATTCGCATCAACATATTTATCTCAAGCAATCAATGGGCAGAGAATTCAACCCCCTTCTTATGCTACTTCATATCGATTTCATTAACATGCAGAATAATCATTCAAATACCACATTGCAGAACACATATTGTATATAATTTAATCCACAAAGAATACTTATCTTGCAACGCAAATGTCCAACGATTGGCTACATGAGAGCAACGTTCCACCCAATGATAGATCTCTGTCCAGCCTGTATTCTTTTAGCTGAGAGATCACCCCCGAGTTGGGCGGTGTATCCACTAAGGAGGAACTAGATGGCTCACTCATAGTCAGGGTTTCACTCAAACAGCCATGATAAGCCAACACACAGTTGGGTTTTTCAAGCATGCAATAGGAGATGGAGGAGGATGTTAGTCCATTGAGCTCAATCCCAGAGCCACATACACTTCAAGCTGGACTCAGCAATCCCATCCTCTGTTCATACATCCACTCTTGGATTTCTCACAACTCTGTCACAAATAACCCCAAATCCATCACTGATTTTCTGGGCTGGTAAAACTAGGTTTTCCCATGGATTTTGGGGTAGCTATTGCTCCCAAATTCGCCCCAAGGCTCATACCAACGGATCCCCCATTGGATTTCCCTATCCAATACCCATTATGGGCGTTTTTGACTTCCCAAAGCGTGGGTTCTCTCACAGTCACGATTTCTGGTTTTCTCCCTATTGGGAGCTCGTTTTTGGTTGGAGAATGATGCTGGGTTCTTCCCCCATTGAATGGGGATGAGAATGAAGCAACCTCCCATGAGGTAGAGTGACTTGTGGGACAAGTAAACAGAGCCCATACCTACACATACGAATTTCTGGGTTTCCCATCCTCCATTAAAGCCATTGACTTAATTCTTCAACCACTTTCTTACAACAGGAATAAATGTTATCTAGAAAAGTCAAATGGGTTCTCATAATGAAATATGGCAACCTATGGTTCACTCCCTTAGCCCCCTCACCACTCCATAGTGGATACACGTGGCCCCGTCTCATTCGTTGCCTCCGTAGCCAGTTTTCGTATTTTATATTGCATGATGTTTACTTACATCCTTTTACAATGTTCCATGGCTTCAGAGCACATGGTATCAAAATATCAAATACTTCCCCTTTAAATAAAATTCAGGCTTTCACTAGCGAGGCCTTGGCCTTGAGCTCCACGCTAGGAAAATATACTTCACATGTGCACATTATTTACATTAAAGGCTATACATCCTAAGAGTCAAAATGGGGGTATTACAATCCCCTCCCCCTTAGAATAACACCGTCCTCGGTGTTCCAAGACTTAGGCATACATATACAATTTACACATATCCAAAACTTCAAAACAACTTTGCAGATTTTCCCTGCATTCTGTTCTTTACTTTGAACTTTCAGGACCAAGTCCTTTGATCTTCACTAGCTGCTCCTCCTGATTCGGATCTTCCAGCTCATCATTAAGTCTAAAAATTTTATGGATGCTACCCTCTTGAGGTTCTCTTGTTGGGAAGTTGCGGAGGAAATGATCCCCTCCACATTTCCAACACTTCACTGGTTGCTTCATCTTTACCTGCTCAATTTCCTTTGAGTCTTCTCGCCTGGAGCATTTCTTAATCGGACGATTGGATGAATGCTTCTTCATTGATCCACTTTTCTTTCCCTTGCTGATAGCTCTCATAATGCTTTTTACCTCTTTCTGCAGACGAATAGAGTCCTGCAAGACGTTGTGGTTCATCTCATTCTGTTGCTTTTGCATCTTGAGCATCTCTCCAAGATTTTCTTGGGTCTTGGCAATTGTTTGAAGAAGACTTCCAGCCAATTCTAATAGCCCTTGGTCTGCCGCCTTGGTCAATGGAAACAACTGACCACACTTTGCTCACTAGCAACACTTGCCTGCACCGGCTGCAACCAATTGATTCAATTTTCACCTGTGAAATTCATCATTACAATTCTCGTTAGGCCAAGCATAACCCAAACATTTAAAAATCAGTCAATGGTTTTTCCCCCAGTGACATGGATAGTCCATGCTTTACTCATGAGACTTCCACACTTTTTATGCTTGATCAACATACAAATGAATTCCTTCATGTTCATCCATTCACAAGAAATTCATTAATTAGCATTCACAATTCACTTTAATCAAATAAACACACTTTTAATTTCTGTCATGCACGCATTCAACAATTTTCTAATTCTATAAATGCATCAATAAAAAGGAAAGAGAGAGAGCAGTAAGAGTTTCTCCTCTTAGTTTTGTTCCATTCTGGAACGCACACCACCACTGTGGTTTTCATGCTCCTATCCTCTTTCACTTCACGTGTCTATGGTCTATTCCAGATCTCTCAACCATGGAGTTCCTCCACTTGGTTAGTCCAACTCTTGGCTGCTAGGACTCACACAGTTCCACTAGCCCCATCTTTAATTACTGCTCATGCTGAGCTCTTTAGGGTGGTTACATGTCCACTCGCATCCTTGAGATGCCTTCATAGTCATTGCTTCCAGCAATACCTACACTCAAACATTGAATTAATTCACATGTTTAGTTTATTTTCATAGGAAATCATAACCAAATCAAATACACATGTGTATTCATAAGCAAGAAATTACAAGATAACCAAATACTTATCTGCACTAAATGTCTTCACTTTATTCCATAGGGTCCTTCTTTGATTTACAAGCCTTGGAATCGCCTATGGATTTGGGTGTTTGGCCAGCTCGCAGGCTACCCCTCAACATCAAATAGTCTTGTATGTTTGTCCAGCACGCAGGCTGCTCCACAACATCAAATAACCTTGTATGTTTGGCCAGTACGTAGGCTGCTCCGAATTACCAATAATCTTGCATGTTTGGCCAGCACGTAGGCTACTCCAAATCATCAACAATCTCGCATGTTTGGCCAGCACGCAAGCTGCTCCAAAACATCAATAATCTCGCATGTTTGGCCAACATGCAGGCTGCTCCAAAACATTAATAATCTCACATGTTTGGCCAGCACGGAGGCTTCTCCAAAGCATCAATAATCTTTCCCAACCAGCCACTCTCTGGATTTACCAACCAATTTATAGTTCTTTCAGGGTCCTTGCGTCTTGTATGACCAAGGTTTCCAACAAAGAAACAATAGTGCATCAGCTTAACTGTTACAAGACTTATACTTGTAATATTCATTATTCCAAATAAGAAATAAATGAAATTGAATACTTATCTGTATTGTGCATTTCTTCTCTGGTCCATAGGGTCCTGCTTTTACTTTATAAGCCTTGGAATCCTCCTGTGGACTAGGATGTTTGGCCAGCACATAGGCTTCTCCAAATCATCAAATAATTAATTCCCTACCAGTACACCTTCACGCCGACTGGGTTTACCAAGCATTTGGTGGTGCCCAACCAGTCCCATACCTGGTTGGCCCTCTCCATTGCCGAGCCAGCACATATGTCTGGGTCATCGGCCAATGGAAGGTAACTGCGCCACCGACCATTACAGGTCAATGCTCCACTACTCTGCCTTAGGCTTGCATCAGCCTTTCACATGTATCACAATCCCTCAATGCACATAACAATTATTCACCCACACAAGGGTGGCACTTCTTCTCTTGTGTAAGCGGGCAGTTCCATTTAGGAATTCTTTAGGTGACTTTCTTAACTGCAGGCTATCATGGCCCCATGATACCCAGTCACCCTACACAAGGGTTACCACTGCTCATATAGTCCTCTTCAGTATTCTTTTCTTCACTTTTCCCTTTAATGTGCAGCACTAAATTTCATATGTATAATCTGTCAACACAAAATGGATAGCAAGCTCATTAGTATTGCTGCTCTAGAATTTGTAAACATATTTCATAACATTCACTATCCAACCTTGAAACACTAGGAATGTGTCCATTCCCTTAAGGCGTAGTCAATATTGGCATCCCTAACATAACTCAGCACCAGAAAGGCGTGCATTTCTTACTGATGTGAACTATGAAAGTCCTAATCATACTTCAAGCAGTCTGCCATAATGGAAATAAAATCAAAACATGCTCTGCATATTAACTCTAATAATTAGACATGCATGTATGTATATATATATATATATATATATATATATATATCATTCAGGGTTTATGGAACACTTATCCATTTTGCAGATGTTATTTCTCTTCTTTAATGAGGAATGGAGGCTCCTTCTTTGAGTTGACAGTCCCTCGGTTTGCAATCCCAATTCCTTTTGATGTTACATAACCTTCATATGTCTTATTGACATAATCTTCACCATCCCACTCATATTGTTTACCGATCATGTAGTGCAGATGAGACATTAATAATGTCTTATGGCATTTCACCTGAAACCCATTTTCAAATCATGGAATCCCTTCCCATAAAGTTTGGCTTCTGCAGGACCTCTCTATTGGTCTTACTACAATGTGTCTCCCTGGCACACTTATTAAACAGCCAAACAGTCAGCAACATTTAACAATACAATTCAAATCCGATTGTTCCATAACCAATCCATGGCACTAATAATTAAATTCAGTATGAATTTGCAACTCTATCTACTACAGAAATTGGTTTTCTTATCCATGAGGCTATCCTCATATTGTTTGGCTCCTGTAAGTGACACCACTCTACCCGTTATGGTCTTATGACCGCTGCCATACATGAGCATCCACTTACAGCATGTCCTCCTGACACATTTTCATATAAGCCAAATAGTCATTAGCAATTATTAGCAAAATTTCAAATCCGAAACATTTACAAATCTGAGATTTACAACTGTTCTTACTAACAGAACTTAGAGCTCTCAACCATGAGAACCTTCTCATAACCTTTGGCTTTTGCATGTGGTAGATCCCAGTCTCTACTATGTACTTATCCTCATTTCCATATGCAAGACCTTCCTACCGGAAATTGAAACTTCAATCAGCCAAACACTTCGTAAGTCTCTATGCATATAATGTTTTATTACTGCAACAGTTACTGAAACATTTTGAGAATTATAACATTCCATAATTCAAAATTTTCAACTGTTAATATATCAATATCACCAAAATTTATTTATTTCACGTGCATTATTAGCATACTCAGTTGCAAGGTACAGTCACATCATTTATGCAATTTAATGACACTTTGGGAGACTCATTATTTCACAGTCATATCATTCATACAAATCTTTCCTTCAACAAAGCATTCTAGCAGCCCATCGATCATGATTGAGCTCTTCATGCACTTACTATTCTGCATTCATAACAGCCCATGAAATGATCCTAGAATTATCATCAATTCATCATTTCATTTATTATTTATTTTGCAATAACATATGCATCATCCCTATGCATTCATACAATGCATCACAAGATTTATAAAATCGCTTAATGCACATCTACTCAATGCTATCTTGCATTGTTTCATGAATACTATGCATTCAAGCATATTATGATCGAAACATGACTATCTCATATAACTTACATTATCGTAATCAGGACCACCAGTCCTCACTTGCTTTGGTTATTAAGCACATAAACATCATACACATGGCATAATATAAATTCATATGAATGCATTGATATTTCTAAATAGTCATAGGGTGTAAGGATCATTTCCTTCACTTACCCACACCTCACCAGGCTTGGTAGGTTAACAGTCCCAATCGGTATCATAGCTTACCAAATCCTCTTTCAACATTCATGCAATTTGGCACCAATAATCATTACCTGCATGGTTACCATTAACATCACCTGATGTTACCTGATCAGTTGGCCTCTTACCAAGGCTGCTCAGTCCTTTTGCCAACTTTATGATCATAGATTTGTTGCACCATCCTTTCTGCATAAGGTTGTTGGCTTCATGCAACAACATCCTCAGCACATTTAGCCATGCTCTTTGTTATATTTGGTGCTACTACCAATACCAACATCAATAGTGATTATCAACCACAATATTCTCCATTAGTGGTTCATTGCATATGCAGACTTCATTATTTTACCAATATGCAATATCCCATTCATGCACAAGCATTTCCATATGCACTATGCATTGTTTGTTAAGATGCCATCTAGTGCATATACATCCATGTAATCCCTTACATTTTTATTTTTTCTTTTGCCGTCGTTGCGGGACGGTTCGCCGATCACTCCCACAATTGCGGAGCAATTCAGTGAAGGCTCCCACAGTGGCGGAGCCATTCGGCGAATGCTCCCGCAATTGCAGAGCCTTTTGGCGAATGCTCCCGCAATTGCGGAGCCATTCGGCGAATGCTCCCGCAGTTGCGGAGCCATTCGGTGAATGCTCCCGTTGCGAAGCGATTCGCCGAACGCTCCCGCAATTGCGGAGCAATTTGACGAATGCTTTCGTAGTTGTAGAGCGATTCGGCGAATGCTCTCGCAGTTGCGGAGCCATTCGCGGAATGCTTCCATTGTGGAGCGATTCGGTGAATGCTCCCGCAGTTGCGGAGCCATTCGCGGAATGCTTCCGCAGTTTCAGAATGGTTTTGCAAATGCTTCCGAAATTTCGGGGCGATTTGGTGAAGTCTTCCGTGGTTTCGGGGAGGTCCGCGGAAGCCTTCCGCAATTGCGGAACGATTCACTGAAGCCTTCCGCAGTTGCGGAACGATTCGCCGAAGTCTTCCGCAGTTTCGGAAAAGAATTCCTTCTGCAAATTTCGGAAGAGAATTCCTTCCGCAAATGTTGGAAGAGAATTCCTTTGGCAAATTTCGGAAGAGAATTCCTTCTGCAAATTTCAGGGCGGTTCGCGGAACTCTTTCGCAATTTTCGGAACGATTCAAGGAATCTTTCCGCAGTTTTGGGACAACTTCCCTAATTCTTCCCGAAACAGACTTAAATTTTTTTTTTGGAAACACTTAGGAAAAAAATTTGAAATATTTCTTTCATCTCACATTCAACAATCCAACCAATGGATTCACAATTAATCCCCAACAACCAACAAGCATGGGAAAGGAAACTCATGAGTATAAGGGCGTAATTTGCAGGCTTTGCTCACTTCCGAAAACCATCAATCGGCCACACAATGTGGGTTCATTGTAAGTAAAAAAATCATCATTGAGATATGGGGCTGTAACAGCTGACTGTTCATGCTTCTCCTCAAGAATTTAATCAAACAAAAATCGTATTTGGAACAAAAACAGTATAAGATGGCAGAGGTTGCCCCTCCTTTCTCTCCTCCATGGAGGCAAACAGACAAATACAAAACTGAATGCTATAGCATTGGGGACAAATTAGAGCAAGCATTCAACCTGAAAATGAATTTTCTCCCTCCTTCCTCTATTTCATAGAATGCAATCAATGTAAGCAGCTTGCAAAAATCCCCAAATAGTCATGGAAATGATTTCCCATTCCAACAATTAAAAGCCATGTGATCTTGAGGTTTCTTTAATGCATTTTAGTTCCAAATACAAAATGCATGTACACACAATGATTTATATCTCTGTGAAGGGCCCAACAGCCGTAGTTTTGAACCTAGAGATCTGATACCACTCTGTAACGTACCCTTCTCTCATCAAATTCAGGGAAGGAAAGATTAACAACACACCGGGGCTTTTGGCAGACTTATCCCCAATTCTTTTTCTCATAATTTCATAACAATTAAAAACTTCTCTGTACAGATGCAAACTCAATAGAGCACAGTGGAATTAAACATAACCACACACATAAGCATAGATTCGCATCAGCATATTTATCTCAAGCAATCAATAGGCAGAGAATTCAACCCCCTTCTTATGGTACTTCATATCGATTTCATTAACATGCAGAATAATCATTCAAATACCACATTGTAGAACACAGATTGTATATAATTTAATCCACAAAGAATACTTATCTTGCAACGCAAATGTCCAATGAATGGCTACGTGAGAGCAACGTTCCACCCAACCATAGATCTCTGTCCAGCCTGTATTCTTTCAGCTGAGAGATCACCCCCAAGCTGGGCGGTGTATCCACTAAGGAGGAACTAGATGGCTCACTCAAAGTCAGGGTTTCACTCAAACAGCCATGCTAAGCCAACACACAGTTGGGTTTTTCAAGCATGCAATAGGATATGGAGGAGGATGCTAGTCCACTGAGCTCAATCCCAGAGCCACATACACTTCAAGCTGGACTCAGCAATCCCATCCTCTGTTCATACATCCACTCTTGGATTTCTCACAACTCTGTCACAAATAACCCCAAATTTGTCACTGATTTTCAGGGCTGGTAAAACTGGGTTTTCCCATGGATTTTGGGGTAGCTATTGCTCCCAAATTCACCCCAAGGCTCATACCAACGAATCCCCCATTGGATTTCCCTGTCCAATACCCATTCTGGACGTTTTTGACTTCCCAAAGCGTGGGTTCTCTCACAGTTGCGATTTCTGGTTTTCTCCCTGTTGGGAGCTCGTTTTTGGTTGGAGAATGATGCTGGGTTCTTCCCCCATTGAATGGGGATGAGAATGAAGCAACCTCCCATGAGGTAGAGTGACTTGTGGGATAAGTAAACAGAGCCCATACCTACCCATACGAATTTCTGGGTTTCCCATCCTCCATTAAAGCCATTGACTTAATTCTTCAACCACTTTCTTACAACAGGAATAAATGTCATCTAGAAAAGTCAAATGGGTTATCATAATGACATATGGAAACCTATGGTTCACTCCCTTAGCCCCTTCACCACTCCCTAGTGGATACACGTGGCCCCGTCTCATTCATTGCCTCTGTAGCCATTTTTGGTATTTCATATTGCATGATGTTTATTTACATCCTTTTACAATGTTCCATGGCTTCAGAGCACATGGTATCAAAATATCAAATACTTGCCCTTTAAATAAAATTCGGGCTTTCACTAGCCGGACCTTGGCCTTGAGCTCCACACTAGAAAAATATACATCACATGTACACATTATTTACATTAAAGGCTAATACATCCTACGAGTCAAAATGGGGGTATTACAGAAGGTTCCATTAGTGGAGATCAAAGTTCCAAATTAGGTTACTCATATTGATTCCACTTATAAAAAATATGCTATTATTTGCATATTTAATGGGTTATTGGCCTCCTACAATTGCTTTGTACCACTGGACTCACTCAACTTGGGAACAAAATGCATGATATCTCTTTATTCAAAATATTTTTTAACGGTTTAGTTCTATGGTCATGATAATTATTTGAGAGTGTTTTAGAAACATCCCTAGTTTTGGGGGAGTAACCTTATCAGGATCTTTGTATTTTTTTTTTTAAATACACATAGTCGTCGGATATTCGACTCCCCATTCCAGGATATCCAATGAAGTTTCCATACCATCGATGACTGAACACATCGGATATCCAACTTCTTACAATGAAAATAACGTCGGAGATATGACGAACCCGCCATACCACCGACGACGGACAATGTCAGATATCCGACTTCTTACAATTCAAATCCTGTCGGATATCCGACATTCACTTTGGGGATACTCGACGCACCTTCCATACTACCGACGGCTGAAGGCATCGGTGTTTGATGTCAATCGTGCCAAATATCCGACACCTTTATTGTCAGATATCCAACCTATTATAAAGTTAGATTAGTCGCATATCTGACGAACCAATTAAAAGTGCGGTCGCTAGATATCCAATTGCGTATAAAGCAAGCATTGTTGGATATGCAACGGAAATATTAAAAGCATAGTTGTCAGATATCCGACTAGTGGTAGGTGCCAGATATCTGACATGTTATTTTACTATTGGATATCCGCCAAAGTACCGCTGACATTTAAACAAGATGATGCTTGTCAGATGGTCAACAAGAAGATGTCGAAAATCAGACATCTATGCCATCAGATTTTGGGTTAAAAAAAACTAGTCTAAGTAGTTGCGCTAGATAGTTCATGTGTGAAATACTGCCAATTAAGCCTTTAATTATGTTAGTAGCTTGTTTGGCTTAAATGCACTAGTTCATCAAAGGTATTCAGTGTATCTATCCTTCCTCCGAATTAAGCACTACTCCACACCACTTTTTTTGGTATTCACAAAGTCTATGTTTCTAAATGATACATTAGGTATTGTTGTTGCATTAAGGATATTGAGTTATTGACTGCATGTATCCATTCTCACCTTGGAGACAAATGAGGAGCGAGTTGTGACCTCTGCTTTGAATCTATTGTGGAAAATTTGAACTGGATTACCATTTAAGACCAAAATCCAGTTGATTACATTGGCTTCTGGACATAGTAAGAAGTAGATAAATTGCTGGTTGAGAGTGCTACATCAAACAAGAGAATTTTTTATCTGAATTCACTTTGGCAGTTGCATCTTAGTACACTCAAATCCAGAGGATTATTTATGATCATGAAGGTGATCTTGGAATCCATACTCTCAACCTTAAGTGCACCTCTTTCCATAGATTGAATCTAGATTGGGGAAGTTATATTTTTTTATTTACTTTGATTATCATATCTCTAATTTTTGTTACATGATTGCTCAAAATTGTTTCTGCATAATTGCCTCTTTTGTTGACTATTGAAAGAATATACCTGTTGTTCTGAAGACTGATACATTTCTTTTATTGAGTTGAGGAGATGTGCATTTAGTGAAGAAGAAATTGGATTTTTGGTGTAACCTTGATCTAGCCTCAAATGTGAATAAGCCAAGCAAAGATGTTCATAGCTCGAATTTGAGCATAATATGTTTGAAAATTTCCCATCTTGGAATATTCATTGCACGCAAATGATCCATCATTTTAAGAATCTGAAAGACGTTTGTGTGAAAAATGTATCTAGCTTCAGACTTGTGGTTTTGTTTTTAGTTATTGACCAATGTATAGACCGTGGCATGCATTTTACTAAGTAGTTCATCGCTTGACTCTGAGCATAAGTTGTTCGAAAAACTACCATCTCGGTAGATTCATTGTGGGAAAATGACCCATCAATTTAGGAATCTGAAAGAGGATTTTGTGAACAGTGTATCTAGCTTCAAACATGTGGTTTTACTTTCAATTATTGATCAATGTAAATATCGTGGCAATAATTTTACTAAGAAGTTCATAGCTTGACTTTGAGCATAAGTTGTTTGAAAAACTTCCCTCTTGGAAGATTCATTATGGGTAAATGACACATCATTTTAGAAATCCGAAAGAGTTTTTGTGAACAATGTAGCTAGCTTCATGCATGTGGTTTTGTTTTCAATTACTAACTAATGTGAAAACTGAACTGTGCATTTTACTAATACCATTTTTGCAAATTTGCACTTTGTTTTTACATAAAAACCTATATAAGTAGTTCATAGCTTGACTCAAAGCATAATTTTTTTGAAAAATTGCCATCTTGGTAGATTCATTGCACGGAAATGGAACATAATTTTAGGAATATGGAGGAGGTTTTTGTCATCAATGTAACTAGATTCAAGGCTGAGGTATTACTTTCAATTATTGACCGATGTACAGATGGTGGCGTTCATTTTACTAATCCAATTTTTGCAAATTTACACTTTCTTTTTACATAACACCCTATATAAGTTGTTCATAGTATTGTTGGAGTATCAAATAACTGCTACACCTCGGAATATAATGTGGACTAATCACCACACTAGGATCATGACACTATGTGCTTGGTTTCAAATGTTTACCAATATCTACAACTTTTGGTGTAACAATAACCTTAACATGTATCATAACCCACGGGATCCAAGAAGAAGGAGAACAAACAATCATTTTGCATGTACTAAAGATCGGAGCTATGAAAAAGAATGGAGTTTCCAACTTCTACAGTTCTCACACCATATAATTGTTTTGAATGGAATCCAAAGATTCTACTTCATCTCAGAAATATAGGATTGTAATGAATATCCATGGAAACTAAGATTGAACTAGCTCTTGCAGTTGAAAAATCCAAATATTTCAACCACGTGGATGAGGCCTTGTGTCTCCTATGTGTAACCATGTCCCCAATTTCTTTTTATATGTCAAAGCATACAATAATCGAAATGAGGTTTGGACTAGTTTGGAGACTCTCTTTGGAAAGTAGCATGAGATGTGGTGTCACATCCTTGAAAATGAGCCCAACTCATTAGATCCAAGTAGTTTTGAGAACATGCAATATTTATTCACAAGTTTTAAAGCGTTGTTACTCCAGCTCAAAGGATGTGGAATAGACGAATCCAAGAATGAAAACCAATTAATTATTATTTCTATTCTTTCGAAATTAGGTCTAGAGTATGTTTTATTCATCTCCACTTTTTACATACTCGGGATCACAATAAGATCAACTTGGAATATACCCACACTAGATGCTTTTATTGAGTCTGTGATACAAGAGCACGATAAGCTCATAAATATGGGTACATTGAAAATTTCCAAAACCCATGCACTTGTTGTGCATGCCAGTGGGAATAACAACTCGAAATCCAATCAGCTATCCAAAGGAAAAGGGAAGAAGGAACCAAATCCAAGAAAGAGAGGCAATCCCAAACCTCAAAATGAATCTAGAAATCAAAGGAATAAGAGCAATAAGGTGAAATTGAAACGTAGTTATTGCAATCACGGTTTCCATATAGAACCATCATGGATGAAGAATACCATTGACCTCATGGCATAGTCTCTTCAATAGAATAACCTTGTTGACTATATTCCAGAGAGTTCCAAGAAGACGCAGGGAGAAAAAGGACCATAAGCAAGAGGTAATGCGATGCATTAATTGCTATTCATTTTTCTCTAGATGCATGGATTATAGAATTTGGAGCTTCACATCACATGAAAGCCACAAAATATGCTCACTCTTATTTAAAACCATATGTTGTTCCTGCTATTCTGATTGGAGATGACTCTCTAATAGAGGCAACTCGAAAAGGTAGGGTAGATCTCAGAAATATAAGTTTTGAGGATGTGCTGCATATTCCAAAGCTTTCTGACAATCTTCTCTTTGTGTATCAAATGACACATATCAGCACTAGAAGGAGAGTTGAATTCACCATAGATTCAGTGAGCATATTTGACATGCAAGACAACTCCAAAATAGTTGTTGGTAAGGTAAATCATCAATCTCATATGTACACTTTTTCTGACTTTGTTGTTAAATAAGGTTCCACTTTAAATTTCAAATACATGTAGCAGCTTAGCAAACAGGGGATGGTGAAAGACTTACCTTCCATAGAATTGTATGATGGAATTTGTGAAGGATGTTCTCTTGGAAAGCTTCCACAAGAAAAGTTTAAGAAGGGGCATGCATGGAGAGCCTCATCTCCTTTAGAGCTTGTTTATAGTGATATTATGGGTCCACTTCCATATCCTTCCATGAGCAAAGTCAAATATGTTCTAACCTTCATTAATGATTACACCAGATACACGTGGGTGTATACGTTTTTCAAAGCACATGCATAGAAGCAGTCTTGGAAAATGATCAAGATCATCCACACAGACAATGGGGGTAAGCATGTCAACAAAAATGTCCAACATCTTTCTTATGAAGCCAGAATATAGTTGCAGAATATTGTTCCTTACACTCTATAGCAGAATGGGGTAGTTAATAGGAAGAACCGATCTTTCAAAGAGATGGCCAGTTACATGTTGAATGTGAGGTACCTTCCCTCCATATTATCGGCTAAGGAAATCACCTATGCTTCATACATATAAAATAGACCTCCTCACAAATCTATCGCAAGAAAAACACCTTTGGAAGCATGGAGTGACATGCAACCGGAAGTCAAACATTTTTGTATTTTCGAATCTCGTCCATGGGTCCGCATTTCTGTAGAAAAGAGGAAGGCTTTGGAGACTTGTAATCTAGGATCCAAGTAATTATTTGGAAGTTGAATTGTTCAAGTGCATGTCCTCTTTTTGGAGGAAGTGAGTCTTTTGTTTCATAATTTTTCTTCATTTTCTGAAAAAAAAAATGTAGTAGGGACACAAAGGAAGCTTGTTGGCTCTTTCATTTTTTGGAAAATACCATAAAAGGAAGAATCAGACTAGACCATAAAAGGAAACATGGGGCAATGGAGTGAAAGTTGCAGAAACCATCTAATGGCCGCAATCGTTTTGATCTTGTCCCCGCAAGTATATATAAAGGTACAAGGCAAAGTGAAAGAGAGGAAAAAATAAGAGAGCTTATGTTCTCAAGAGAGAATACCATAGATGCAATGGAATTCCAAGCGAAATAATCTTTGATTGTATATATGGGTTGGGAAATGTAATCGGGTTTTTGGTTTTATCCATGAGTCTAATGTGTCAAAGATTGACAATAATATAATGGATGGTTTTTGGGCCCCTCAAAATTTTTGTATATGGTTGCTCAAATTTATTGTCTAAATGTTATGATAATGTCTAAATAATCTATGGAAATATCTCACATACTTGTAACAATTATATCTCTACTCTCACATCAAACCCATCTACGCTAGCATCAGGCAATGGCAAAAATAAACAAAGAAAATGCGCCATCCACAACGAAGATCGAACCAGAAGGCATGCTGAGAGCTACTGGCATGCCATCGACATATTAACTTGGCATTCCAACTATTTACAAATTCCTAGATTTTCCTTCACCATATCACTGTTCGTTTTTAAATTGTAACACCCAATCACTGTTCGTTTCTAAATTGTAACACCCAAGTTACGCTTTCATTCAGTTAATCATTCACTCAAATTTACTTTGCTAATTCTAAGATTTTTCTTTACCATATCACTGTTCGTTGTTATTAAATATCTTTGACTGAAAATTAAAAAAAAGAAGCACAAAACCATGTAAAATGATGAAACAATGAAGAATACACAATGTAGGGGTAGTTGAGAGCTTTTGTTTCTCTCAAATAAAGAAACTCTTCAATCGTACAATTGTTGAAACTTGAAACTCAAAAAGGAAACTAAGGTAAAATTATGATGGCCAAGAAGAGCGATACAAATGTGCGTGTATGATTTGGATTGAAATAAAAGCCAATCTCAACACAACTAACTCTATTAAAAAACATATAGACCGGACATGGAAATGATCAACAATGTAGGAATGTCCCCTGATCGCATCACAGAAGGTCCCTGACCGCAGGAACGGCAGCCACAGTAAATATTTTCTGTTGCGTTACTGCTCCACAGTAAAAATAACAAATGTAATTGTGCTGTAATAGAACAGTGAACCAGTAATCACATATATAAGTAACCAAAACAGAACATTGAACCTGTGCAAAGATAAATAACATAACAGTTATGTAGGACATAACATTTTTCAAATTACAAAATAAGAGCAGGTATACCTAAGTTCCAGCAAAAGGACATTAATAAACCCGAGCCTTCTGTACAGATATCCATTATAATCATACCTGAAAGCGCGGCAACTTATAAATTTTCATACCTGAGTTCAGTCTGAGTAATTCATTCAGCGGTCATCCTGGAAGCACAAAATATTAAACGTATGGGAGTGTTGGGGTCTCTGAATGGGAACCGCAGCCCACTCTCCAAGGAATTTCTCTTGCGTTACTGCTGCATATTCTTTAGGAGGAGGCTTCAACATATAGAAAACAATATCACTCCCAATACCTTCATGAGCATAGCAGCTGACAAAAATCATGTCACGCCACGCTGCGCAATACGCAATTGTTCGAAGGGTTTCTGGAAGACGAAGAGAACCAGCTGCTCTCCAAACGTTTTCCTTGGAGTCATATTCCATCACTCCTTGCTCCTTATGGAACCAATAGAAGCGCCCGTCGGAAGAACCAACCGTGCATCGAAAGCCCTCTCCACCTGCAACCGTCCACATATTCTGAAGAGTCGTCCAAGCCCCCGTTTTTGGATCGTAAACTTCCGCATTCCGGTCGTACCCATCAACCGACTCAGCACTGAAACCGCCAATAACAAAGAATTTGCCATTAATGAAAGCACCAAAGCAATTGGCCCGCTCTCGGTTCATATCAGGAAGAAGCTCCCACTCGTCTTCTTCCACATTGTAAACTGCTGCTCCTCGGACAGCATGTGCATCGTTGTCAGTTCCTCCGGCAACGTAAACGAGTCCTTCCGGGGAGACGGAGCAAGCGAAAGACAATCCAACCGGCGCCGGCATGTCTGCGCTGCGGCTCCAACTAGCAGAAATGAAGTCATAGATGAAAACTGTGTGGAGTATCTCCCTGACGTCGGGGTTCGATCCACCTATCAAAAGAAGCTTCCGATTCACACAAACGCAGCGGCAACCCAGTGGAATTTCATGATCATATCCAAACAGTGGAATTTCATGATGATAGCCAAGGAGGTGGGCAAGGCGAGGGAGTGTTTCCCAGGTGCCTTGCTGAGGGTCATAGAGACTAATCACACATTCTAATTTGTTATTATAATCAGAATGTCGCCGGAGCTCGATCAAACATATGCACTGCTGAGAAACCCCCAGATTTCTTCTTTCTTCATAAAACTGGGGATTTTTCACCGTGACATTCCAGCTTCTGCATACGGCTGCGAGGTTATTGTGGCATGTATAAGGCACTCTTAGCAGACATTCTCGACCTAATTCCTCTGGAAGGGCCGGAAAAAGGTCCATATCGAATGGCACTACACACTAGCCTAATACAAACTGATATTATTGGAAGGGAGTCTGCTAATGATGCTAATGATTCTATGTGAGGGGAGCGGAGCATGAAAATGAAACTTGCAAATTGAGGGGAGGGGAGGGGAGCGGAGCTGCGCATGAAAATGAAACTTGGAAATTATCTCTGTAGGCCTGGGCTTTAAATAACACAGATTGGAAGCAATAGGTAAAAAATATTATTATAGTAATCTTAGGGTACTATCTTTTCTGTTTAGGTGTGGTTAACTAGTTTAGTTATGGTTAGGTGGTAAATTTATGGCACTTTTTTATTGGTTCTTCATCCATTTCAAATTTTAAGAATAGGTTAGTTCTGGGTATCTAAAATTGAAATCTTTAAGGTTACATGTTCAAGTGTGATAATCTAGTAGTACTTGATTTTGAGTCAAAATAATATGGTTGATCAACTTTAGTTTATATTTAACTAGTGGTGATGATGAATGACAATTTTGGTGAATGATTCAACATGGATGGTTATGGTTAATTATGTTTGATTTTGGTTGATTATCATTGACCGTGGTTAAATATGATCAACCATGTTTGACCATGTGTTACATATGTGGGGTAGGGTATGTACACATTTCTAGATGTAGAATTTAGGAGTCAAATTGTTGGGTGGAGGGGGTCACTTGTCCCACAAAACAAGGGAGTCTCATACACCAACTTGGTGTTTGGCATGCGGTAACCTTAAAAATAGATTATTACCATCCTCATCATCACCATCATCATCACCATCACCACTTTACCATGTTTAATGTTTATATGGTTGAATATGATTCACTATATTTGAACATGGTTGATAATGTATGGCTTTGTAGTCAAATTGTTGTGGGGAGGGTTCCTTTGTCCCATAAAACAAGGGAGTCACATACACCAATTTGGTGTTTAACTTAGATGTGATCTTAAAAATAAATTATTATTGTTATTATTAAGGTTTATTTGTTTCAATATGGTTCAATATATTTGAACATGGTTAATAATGTATAGCTTTTGAAGATAACCGTAAAATTATTAACCATAGATAACTTTGTTTGACATAAGCTTTTAGTAAAAATGATTAGTTAAACATTTTATTCCCATAATGATAATGAATAATCAATGGCCCCCTCTTTTTTGTTTTCATCATTTATAATTTTATCATTTGTTGAAGGCTTAAGCATATTGATTTTAGAGGTTAATAGAGAATCACATATAAGAGGTATAACCTCATTTAATTTTATTTCTCCATTGTTATTTATTTATGACATCATGATTTTTTTAACAAGGGTCTCTTAAGGAGATGATTCAATCACAAATATATCATAGATCCTTATTGTATAGAAACAAATATGAAAAATAAATAGTGCTTTGTAATGGTTTGGAGAGGGATATATTTCTAAGTTCTTTATACCCAATAAAACCTAGGTTAAAGAGCAATCACACTAACCAAAGAGAAAATAACTCAAATAATATTCAATATCAAGAAACACAATAAAAACAAGAGAAAGTGAGCTAGTTCTCTTTGGCAAGAAAAAGACTTAATTTATATTCCAATACAAAGTGTCCACCCAAGATGAGAAAATATTAGAAAATTTCTAATGCATGAAGCTCTAGAGTTGGGAAGATGCATCTAAATGTCCACGCATAATTATGCTCAAGTCAAACAAGAAATAGAAGTGAGGAACCCACAATGATTTCTTGTTGAGTTGGTTAATGCATGCATCCTCCTTAGGGAAGATGCCTAGGTTGACTACATGTTCTGTGCATGGTCCATTAAGTTGCATATGGCCTTTGAGAAAGGGGTAGCCTCCTTGGATTTATTATTCGGGACCTTATATACATTTGTTCCTCTTGATTTAGTTTGAAAATATCATTTCTTTCTAATCAATGTAGGACTGAGAAATACCTAGAAGCAAGTGGAAATACCTAGAAGAATGAAATAATTGATGAGATAGATACCCTCCATGCCTGTCATTTTAAACTGGGGACCATAAGAGCTTGAGCTACACCAAAGTATTGTACTTAATCCAAAGATCTATAAAATATTATGTTTGCAGCCTTGGCTTTCTCTAGTTGAGCTACACACTTTTGAAGAGAATATGGTCTTCTACAACATATCACATTTTCAATTCAATTCCAAGGGAACAACAAAGTTCGGGCATCTGCCTACGATGTGTATAATCAAATCGGAACAATTAGTGTAGAGTTATCATTCTTTTGAACTGAAGGTGTGAAGCTATGTATTAGCGAGTTCAGTGACCTACTTATCATTCTTTGGTGCATTGAACTCCTCCTACTATATTTTATTGATGTGTCGCTTGCTACACTGGCATTTTCTTTCTAATACATTATTGTTGTTGTGGGACTCAAAATAACTTGTGTGTTGGTAGCCATCGTTGAATACATACCTTATTGCTAGTGCACTCTTTTACTGCTAGTTCTCACACCTCAGTGGACAAGGATATCAAAGCGTGGAAAACAATTCGTATATTGGATTTTTCTAGTACATTGATTGATGGTGCATTGAATGCATTGATGTCTACAATGGTATATGTTACAATGTTACAAGAATGTGATTTGTTCTTATATTTCTTGCAAACAGATCAAAACTGATATATGTTACAATGTTATACATGCTTAAATAGAGTTCTGAGACACTTGGGTGCATGCCCGTTACGTTCAGTTGCAAAGAAGAAGTTAGAATGGTTTCAACAGTTCAATCGTTACAGTCGACTGGAAGACAGAGAGACAGTTTGTCAAAATTCGACAATCGTAGTCATATGTCGACGATGCTTGTCAATGTCGCGAACTACAAGATTGCAGAACATGTCAAAGATGCAGAACATGTTGCAGTATCTCGAAGTCGAGACTCGTCAGAGTTGTGTTGAAATCGAACCTGTCGAATTTGTTAAAGTCATGTCAAGTCAAAACTTGTCAAAGTTTTATCGACATTGATGACTTGCCAACTATGATGCAGATCAGACCTCCTTACTTAAGAAACAATGGACCCCATTGTTTGCTCCTGAAGGTTAGGAAACTTATTGTTCACTTCAGTAATAAAGTACCACTTTTCTTGATATGGGATCTGGCCAGCTTTGGTAACCTGAAACAAGGGAATTATGTTCATCCTTGTAAGGCGTACGTGTTGTCCCATAGTGGTGCCGCAAAGAAGAGGCTCCTGAACATCTTGATGGATGTCTTCGGGTTCTATTGTGGATAAGTCATTATGTTCCAACAAAGGTGCATGGTATGGTCAAAGTAGATCCACATTGAAAGTTGGATGCAGACCCAGGCATGCAGGAATGTCAAGCTGAAAAGCGTTTTTGCCAATCTGTAGAAGAATACTGTACAGACCATATTGCAAAGGCTTTAGCTTCTTCAAAGGACCAGTGAAGCGGTCCTTCTTAAGATGTAGCCATACCTTATCCCCAATTCGGAATGTATGAGGAATGCAATTCTTGTCATGTCGAGATTTAGCTTTCTCATTTACTCTGAGCAACATATCTTGTGCTTGCTTCTGGATGTCACAAATCTCTTCTCAAAATTGGACTACTTTATCAACATCTTACTGGCTGTGGTCTGTGTCGCAGTTTGGTTGTGTAGAGGAGCTGATAAAGTCGATAGGCGCTAAGGGTTGAAATCCATAATAGACTTCAAAGGGACTCTTTCCTGTAGAGCTGTGCTGAGCACGATTGTAGCTGTGATGTATGTACAGAAGACTATCATCCCATGTGCGTTGATGTTGGTGATTGTACATGTGAAGCAGTTGTACTACCAAGCGATTCACAACTTCCATCTGTCCGTCGGTCTGAGGATGGAAAGCTGTCGAGAATGAGAGTCGTGTGTCTAGCTATTTCTAGAGGGTCTTCCAAAACATGCTGACGAATCTAGCATCTCGGGAAAAAATGATGTTTGTGGGTAAACCAAAGTGTTTCCAAACATGTGTAAAGAAGAGTTGAGCGGTTTGCTGTGCTGTCGTGGTCTTCTTACATTTTATGAGAATGGACATCTTGGAAAATCAGTTGACTACTACTAATATTGCATCATGTTGATGTCTTGTGGTAGGATAACCCATCAAGTAGTCCATAGAAATAGATTCCCATGGTCGACTAGGAATTGGTAGAGGTGTATACAATCCCTGTCGTCGATTAGGTGGCTTAGCAGTGGCACAAAACATGCATGACCGAATGTACTTGTTGACGTCGGATTTAAGTGTAGGCCAGAATAAATACTTTGCAGAATAGAAAGTGTCTTTGCTACTCCAAATTGTCCTGCAATCTTGCTGTAGTGCACGTCCCAAATGAGCTATTGTCATTACTCACCAGTCAGTACACAAAGTTGTCCAAGCTTGTATAGCAAGGTGTCTTTCAGGAAATAGTCAGAGTTTGAGGTCGACGAATTGTTAGTTTTTAACTGGTGGTATACTACTGAGAAGTCATTGTCGTCCTCATACAAGCGTGGCCAAGTGGTTGTGTCGTATCCTTGCATACTCATCATTGTCAAAAGGAGAGTAATGGGTTGTTGACTGAGCCAACCTGCGACAGCATTAGCTTTACCTTTACGATACTTAATCACCAACCGAAATTGTTTTAGGTAATTAATCTGCTTGAGTTGTCGGCTTGTCTACAACTTTGATTGTGTTGGAGCGAACTGTAGAGGCTTGTGATCAATAAGAATTATCATTTCCTTGCCAAGGATGTAATGCCTCCATTGCTTAAGAGCTTGCACAATGGCCTACAGTTCTTTTTCATATGTCGAGTATCTTATAACTATATCGTTAAAACTCCCAGAATGAAAAGTGACTAGGTGACAAGATTGAGTGATCATTTCACCCAAGGCATAGTCCAATGCTTCAGTCTCAATCTCAAAGGGCTAATGCAAATAAGGTAGCACAAGTACTGGTGAAGTGCAGAGCCTGTGTTTGAGCTGCTCAAAAGGTCCTTGATGTGTTTCTGTCCATTGAAAGATAGTTTTCCCATTTCCCTTCGTCAACTGATTCAAGGGCCACGCTATGTGACTGAAGCAGAGTATGGATCATTGGTATAAATTCTTCAAACCAAGAAAAACTTCTTAGTTCTTGAATGCTTCTAGGAATGGGCCAATCTTTGAGGATTTGTACTTTGTCTGGATGAACGTGAATTCCTGCAGAATCAGTTACATACCCCAAATATTTGATGCTGGTCATCATAAAAGAGCACTTGTCCATATTTAGATAGAGTCGATGTTGTTGGAGAGTGTCAAGGACTTGTCGGATATGTTCGACATGTTCTTCCCATGATCAACTAAAAATCAATATGTCATCTAGAAAGACAATAACCCATTTACCGATGAAAGGTTGAAGAAGGTTATCCATATGTCGCATGAAGGTTGCAGTTGTGTTGGTTAAGCCGAAAGGCATGACTAACCATTCAAACAATCCTTTCTTGGTATTGAAAGCAATTTTCCACACATCTGAGGGCTTGATTGGAATATGATGGTATCCCAACTTGTGGTCGAGCTTTGTAAAGAATTTATCACCTTTCAGATAGTCTATGAGCTCATCTATCCACGACAGAGGGTACTGATTCTTCACCTATATTTTTTTGAGAGCTCTGTAGTTGATGCACATGGGCCAAGTTCTGTCTTTCTTTGGAACCAAGACTACTGGACTTCCACAAGGAGATGAGCTGGGTCAGATCTGACCTTTGTTGATTAATTCTTGGATTTGTTTGTGAACCTGGTGTTAGCAACTATATATATTTTTTCTCTTTTACAGCATAAATACCTATACATGAAAGATGTAAGGTTAGACAGCTACCTGAGAAAAAAGCTCGAAGTAATCTCCATCGGCAATGGCCAGGTGCTAAGGTAGGAGACATATGGGTCTAAAAGGGGTTCGATGTAATGAAAGGCTGATGTCAAAGGGATAAGTATTAATAGGGGAAATGAATGACTTGAGATGAACAGAGAAATACCCTAAAAAACCTATAGTCCTTGGGAAAATTTATGAAAGAGTAAATGTCAAACAGATCGGCACCGTTGATTAGGGGTGGGAGAAAGATCTATAGTTCTAAAGAACCGTCGCATGGCCAAGTCGCACGGAAGAAAGGGAATATGAGTATGCGATGGGACGGAGCCCACCGGACAGGTGTCGGCTTATGAGTGTGTTGCAAAAGGGAAAGAGCAGCAAGCAATGCCCGGTTAGGTGCATGCGATGGTGGGGACATATGCAAGATCTACGGTGGAGATGATCATTTTGGGATCCAAGGGTTCTGGTCTATTTACTGAAAAAAGAGCCTGAGTCTCCGACGGATCTATGGTTCGGGTGGAAAGAAGAGCTAGATCAACGGCTAGTGGGGGACCGAAAATGCACAGAGTATAACAAGGAGGACCCCACTAGTAGATGAAGGACCTAAAGGTTAAGTCGAGTCTGGAGACTCGCCATGGATATAAATCTGAGAAGAAGAGGACGGTTATTATATTCCATCGCACCAAGAAGTAGCACGAGGGATAGCGGCATGGCCAGATGCGAAGGTATGGGTCCCGCTAGACAGGTGTCATCTCCACTACTTGTCGCATAGAGTGAAGATGATATAGGAGAAGCTTTTTTGGTGCATGCGATGCTACACCTTAGATGGATTCAAATGAGATCAACGGCTCACAGAAAGACTAGTGGAGATGATCCAATGGTGGAGATGGAAAGATTGTCAAATATGCAGGTAAAGGGGCAGTCAGATCTGATGATGGAAAGTAAACACATGAGAGTTTAGACGACTGAGATTAAAGTTCAACAGACCAAAGAGGGCAGAAGTTATGAAAACCTGGTTATATATGTAAGAAATTCCCACGAAGGTTGACATTTGTTTCGGAAGCCTGTCGAAGTTAAGGAACCTCTTGGTACATGACAGACAATGAAGGTGACAGAAGCTTCGATAGGGTGCATGCAAGGCTTCCAAAGGTGACAGGTAAGGTCTGTAACTGCCATTCTCTAAAATATCTAAGTCTTTTACAGCCATAAGATGATGGGAGAAGAAGCTTCTACTAGTTCTAGGGTTAAGATAGCTCTCGAAGATAGGGACGCAGATGTATTTAACACCTGACTTCGGTTCCTAGTTCTATAAATTAAGAAGAGACTGGAAACCTTGCATGAATAGGGACTGGACGTCCATGGAGTCTTTAGGTCATCTTTCATTTTCTTTTTCCTTGACCAGGTTTTCTCTTCTCCTGAGTTTGTAGCATGATTTTCTTCCAATTACTCAAAACTTCAAAGAGTAATAATGGATGCCCGTAGGTCCAAGGTCATTTGTAACATAAATGCGTTAGCCGTTAGGGATTCCTTTTTCGTTCCAGAGTCTCAGTACCAAGAGTCAGAAGCTTTTTATGAAGAGTCGGTGGTTTCTTTGTACCGCCAAATTAGCCCCAAAAGATGTCAAGCCTTCTTGACCACATGCTTGAAACCCAACTCCAAAATCCCCGAGGAACCCTACCCCCTAAATGTCAGCCCTTTTTATGACAATTCCCAATTGGTTCTTTCTTTGTTAGCTCAATTTCTAGGGTTGGATACCGATTTTTGGGTGACTGAAGTCCAATTAGGTTTACTCTTTAGGATTAGCATCAGTTTCGCCAGGTCCAAAAGCAGACTTATCTCACCCACGAAGTTTGATGAAATTTTGGCAGAAAGGATACATGTACAGTTAAGTAATTTCCTAAATACTAGGTCTTTTAGATATCAAACACAGTTGATGAAAGTAATTATGTACAGCAGCGCAAAAAGCCCACATTTATCCTCACTGCTTGAGACCGACGTTCTGGTAGACAATGTTTTCAATTATTTGAACTATGTTTTGCCCCCTGTTTATAAAATCATTTTTGGGAAAGAATTACCTAGAGTGCTACATGAAATGAAGGCAATGATGCATTTGAGGGACGAACTGGCAATCGGTGATGGTTTTTTGTTAAAAGAGGCTACATTTATTAGGTTATATGGTTTTGTGTAGGAGACCTATGTTCTACCCGCTTTTTTGACAATGCGGATCTTTGCTCTTGAATTTATCAGACAGAAATTGGCCCTAGAAGAGTTGCAATTCCTGAAGCATAAGAAGAGCACATATGTTAAATGTCCTTGGAAGGTAGGGCCTTTCATTGTGAAGAATAAAGAGACTTTGTCAGAGGTAGAGGAGTTATTAAAGTTGCTAGGGTTTAGGAAGGGTGTAGCCATCAAATATGACCCCTTGCATATAATTTCCAAGAGAAGGAAGGAATGCAACCTCAGCACTTTTGAGCATGAAGAACCAGAAGGGGTGCTGAAGGGGCAAAATTTGTTGTGTTGGGAACCCGAGGCGGAGGAAGCAACGGTGACACAGGCAGAAGAGCTCATGATTTCTGATTTAATAACAGATTTGGATCAAGTGCCAGATGCCATGGAGGTGGGTCGAAAAAGAGACTTAGATGAAGTTGTCGATATGGACATTGAAGAAGGTGATATATGCAAACGGACCAAGTTAGAAATACAGGATGAGTTAGTTGTTGCAGCTATTCAGGCCAAGTTGATTGTTTCCCCAACTGAAGAGGAGCTGGTTGTTGTAGCATCTCGAGAAGAATTGACTGTCCAAATGTATATTGGAGGGGCAGATGATGAGGAGTCTTTGGCTCCTAAGATCCAGGTCGTATAATACAAGTTTCAAGATGTCCAGGAAGGAGATGTCGGTAATAATTTTTTGTCCAAGGCCAACCTCTGTGAACAATACGATCAAAACAAGTGAGCCTCGGCTCAAAAGGTGTTTGATTCAATGTCTATCGCCAGAGGTTTGTCTAAGACTTCCTTGATGACTAGCAGAAGCATAAATGATAACATCTTAAACTTTGCAGTATTAATGGAGGATGGAGTGATCGAAGCAAGGACCAATTGGAAAAAGACACCAGTACAAGATAAAATCCAATTTCACAAACAGGTTATTGACTTTGTGTATGATGATTTTGTGAAAGCTGCCTTGAAGAGTGATAACCTGCTAGTTACTATGAAAAAACTGGAAAACCAATTGAAGCTAGAGAAAAGTGAAAATCGGGCACTTCAACAGCAAGTCAAAAAGGTGCAATTTGACCTGGTCATAAGTGATGGTGGAGGAAAAAACATGAGCAAGATGTTAGCAGAGAAAGACAAGCTGATTCAGAAGCTACAGAAAAAGGAAAAAGTTCCAACTATAGAACTGATCGAAGCTCACGAAGAGGCAGATTTTGAAAAGAAAAAAGAAGACTTGTCTAAGGAGATAAGTGATTGCAAAGCAGAATTCCTGAAGTTTGCAGAAAAGGAAGATACCTGGAAAAAGGAGACAATAATCTTAGAAAGGAAGCTTGAGGAGCTGAAAACTAACTTGTTCAATTTGGACATGCAGCCTACCAATTCGAACGAAAATGGGGAAAGCAATAGTAATGACAGTCTGGTGTAGGCTATGTCTCACATTAGCCTGAAAGACGTGGAAATCAAGGAGCTGAAAGAAAATTCTCATAGGTTGGAAGAGGAGAGTAGTAAAAAGGAAGAAGATCTGAAGGTCCTCCAAAAGAAGCATAAGGAATTGATTGAGAAGAATAAAAAGCTCACTCATCAAGTTACCGGGTAGGAAGCTTTGCAAGGATGTAAACACTTGGTATGGGACAGGATCATTAAGGATGCTGAGAACTTTAGACCCTACCTTGAGTTTATAAGGACTAAATAAAAGACAATTAGTGGTGTTCTAGAAGGCTGTGAAGTTGCAAAGCAGACCTTAATCCAAAGGCCTAAAGAAACAACACTAAGTTCCATCACTTTCCTGAATGATCTATCCGAAGAAGAAAGGATTAAGCTGAATATTGGGACCAGATTGCAATGCTTGTAGCAACATGAAGGGTCTTGGGGAAATATGCACAGATCAAAAGTGTGGAAGCCAAAGCCGAATAAATGAAGGGACAAGTGGCAGACTTCAAAGAACTATTTGATAAACTGGTCGAAATTTGGTTACCTTCATTTTGGAAAGATGACCAGGAGCTAATATCCCCTAAGGGTTACGAAAACCTACTGTGGAAAATAAGAATGGATCATACAAAGTTCAAACATCTGAACCAACTGCTTATAGGCAAATCCCTGATGGAGTTACTCGAAGAGGAATTTAAAATATTGAACAGGTTGATCACCATTGGTGAAAGGATTCCCCCATTTTCCTACGCTAAGCATATCGAGATATGAGTGATGCTAAAGGAAAGTGTGTACTATGACCTCCCACCTGTAGACCAATGGGATAATGTAGAAAAGTACAACAAATCGCTATATTTTCTCCATTTTCCACATTGATACTTGTCTTTTTATAGTTGTTGAAGTTTGCTTGGAATCATAGACTTCTCACAAGACTTTCCTATTTTGGATAATCTGTAATATTCTTTGAGGTGGCACTATAAATAGCCAGCTAGAACTATTATTTTACTATCTTTACTTTTTTATACTCGAGCTAAATGTTACATAGTAAGAATACCGGTGGACTGTAAGAAAGCAGTTAGGCCAGTTTCTACATGTTTTCTGTTTTATTGTGATAGTGGAAAAACAACCTGAATAAGGTGTCAATCCGATATAACTGTTTTTGGTTTAGATGAGTCGAGCAAGAGGACTCCCGGCATATATATATGCGATGTAATATAATGATAAAGGGTTGAAAATTATTGTTGAAAACTCTTATGAGAAATTTGGTGCATTGTTCTTTAAGAAGCTTTTGAGCTATTTTGAATAAAGTTTGCAGATTTGAGCCAATGTTTTCTGAAGGATTCTTGTGTAACTGGTCTTGTAGTCTGTTCCTTCTTTTTTCCATGTGAATTGTGTATCTCTCATTATTAATTCCAGTCTGTAACATTCTTTCATACTTGGTACAGTGTAATAGCTAAGTAGAATTCATAGAAATTATGTTCTACTTATCTTTTTCCAAGTATTTCACCATTACTTTTCTGCTAAAGTTGATATAGGATTCATCATTGTATGCCTTATGTCAATGGATTGTTTATTTCTATTCTATTCCACAAATTAAAAATCACTTTGACTATGAGCTGTTTACTACCTCGCCCCTGTGTTAATGCATTTGTGAAGCATTTGTAAATGAATTTTCAGAGTTTGTTTGAATGTGACTCCATTTCCCAAATAAAGATTCATACATTTCAGCCAAGCTACATTTAAACCATTTTGTTTTCCAACAGAAATATGATCTTTTGTATTGTTGTAATTGAATATCTTGAATGATGAATGTTGATGCATATTTTCATTGTTGACAACTTTGATTATTGCAGTCTTTCATAGAGTTGTAGAGAGATCCCTCTCAGACTAAGTAGGTCAATAGCTTGAGTCTAAAGATTGGTTAGTGGTTACCCCATTTTTCCCTCTCCCACAACCTACGAGGTCACTTTGGGTGTTAACACCTGGCAACATGTTCAACGGAGTGTTTAACCTCGCAATGCTGAGGTAATCTGTCCGGAACTTGAAAGAGGTTCTCGTACTCATCGAGAATATGATCGACTTGGTGCTTCTGTAGCCAGAGCTTGATCAAACATATGCAGTGCTGAGAAACCCCAAGATTTCTTCTTTCTTCATAGAACTGGGGATTTTTCATCGTGACATTCCAGCTTCTGAATACAGCTGGGAGGTTATTGTGGCATGTATAAGGCACTCTTAGCAAACATTCTCGACCTAATTCCCTTGGAAGGGCCATAAAAAGGTCCATATCGAATGGCACTACACACTAGCCTAATACAAGCTGATATTATTGGCAAGGAGTCTACTAATGATTCTATCGGAGGGGAGGGAGGGGAGCGGAGCATGAAAATGAAACTTGCAAATTAACTCTATAGGCCTGGCCTTTAAATAACACAGATTGGAAGCAATAGGTAAAAAATATTATAGTAGTAATTTTAGGGTACTTTTTTTATGTTTAGGTGTTGTTAACTAGTTTAATTATGGTTAAGTGGCAAATTTATGGGAGTTTTTTATTAGCTCTCCATCCATTTCCAATTTTAAGAGTAGGCTAGTCCTGGGTATCTAAAACTGAAATATTTAAGGTGACATGTTCAAGTGTGATAATCAAATAGTACTTGATTTTGAGTCAAAATAATATGGTTGATAATGGTTGATCAACTTTAGTCTATATTTAACTAGAGGTGATGATGAATGACAATTTTGGTGAATGACTGAACATGGATGGTTATGGTTAATTATCTTTGATTTTGGTTGATTATTAGTGACCATGGTTAAATATGATCAACCATGTTTAACCATTTGTTACATATGTGGGGAATATGTGGGGTAGGGTATGTACACATTTCTATATGTAGAGTTTAGGAGTCAAATTGTTGGGTGGAGGGGGTCACTTGTCCCACAAAACAAGGGAGTCTCATACACCAATTTGGTGTTTGGCGTCTCATAACCTTAAAAATAGATTATTATCATCCTCATCCTCATCATCATCACCATCACCACTTTACCATGTTTAATGTTTATTTGGTTGAATATGATTCACTATAATTGAACATGGTTGATACTGTATGGCTTTGTAATCAAATTGTTGTGGGGAGGTGTCCTTTGTCCCATAAAACAAGGGAGTCGTATACACCAATTTGGTGTTTAACTTAGATGTAAAAATAAATTATTATCATTATTATTAAGGTCTATGTATTTCAATATGGTTCAATATATTTGGACATGGTTAATAATGTATGGCTTTTGAAGATCACCGTAAAATTATTAACCATAGATAACTTTGTTTGACATAAGTTTTTAGTAAAAATGATTAGTTAAACATTTTATTCCCATAATGATAATGAATAATCCATGGCCCTCTCTTTTTTGTATTCGTCATTTATATTTTTATCATTTGTTGAAGGCTTAAGCATATTGATTTTAGAGGTTAATAGAGAATCGCATATAAGAGGTATAACCTGATTTGATTTTATTTCTCCATTGTTATTTAATTATGACATCATGCATTTTTTAACAAGGGTCTCTTAAGGAGATGATTCAATCACAAATATATCATAGATCCTTATTGTATAGAAACAAATATGAAAAATAAATAGTGCTTTGTAATGGTTTGGAGAGGGATATATTTCTAAGTTCTTTATACCCTATAAAACCTAGGTTAAAGAGCAATCACACCAACCAAAGAGAAAATAACTCAAATAATATTCAATATCAAGAAACACAATACAAAAATAGAAAGTGAGCTAGTTCTCTTTGGCAAGAAAAAGACTTAATTTATATTCCAATACAAAGTGTCCACCCAAGATGAGAAAAATATTAAAAATTTGAGGAGATGTGCATTTAGTGTGGAAGAAATTGGATTTTTGGTGTAACTTTGATCTAGCCTCAAATGTTAATAAGCCAAACAAAGGAGTTTTGGGTGCTGAAATATCAATGGAAATCATTTGTAACGGAGTCCTAAGAGCTTGCATCATAGAGATTGCACTATATTGTAGAGATTAAATTGTAGATGAACTCAAAGCGTTTTTAGAGTGTATTGCAAGCCGATTGGGGAGACTGTAACCGAGATTTATATTGTCTGTCGCATTAGCTTGTGGAGATAAAGTTTCATGATTTTTATGCAAAACTCATTATATTGAGATTAAAAGGGAGATTATAGACCATCTTGTACAATTTTGCTGAGATTTCCAACTAGCTTGATGTACTACATTATATTATAAAGTTCATCGACTAGACTATTGTAGAGATTGTTATCGCAAGTCTCTTGAGGATTGTGAGGAGTAGCTAGCAACATAAATTTTGTTTCAGTGGCCTTGACACTATAACCATACATCAAAACAATAAATATTTTGTGGTAAATCACATATCATTTTAGTTTCAGAAGTCTGCAAATTGTTAATCTGCTCTAGTTCATCATTGGTACTTGTATTTTTCCTTCAAGTGTCAGATTAAATTTGAATGTAATCTACAAGTCTGATTGTACTTGGGTGCACTTTCGGTTGAAACTGACACCCATTTCATTTTCTGAGTCAAATTATTGTTGTTGAGTTTTGTTTGTAAAGGGTGGAATTGTAAGAAGCCCTCAATCACATAGTGAAATTAAATGTTTCGGTAGAGTTACTGAACACTCTACTAATATCCTTTTCTGAAAACACTATCATTGTTGAAAAGATTATTCTCACCCAAATTCAGAGTTGTGTGCAAAAGTCACAAGACACACTTGAGTTTTTATAGAATGAATCACAGCTCATACGAGAAAAAAATCTTTCTGAACTTGTTCATGTTCAGAATAATCCTCTTTATGATTATATTTCAAAGCTTGCAAAGATTGAAAACACTTCAGAAGCACATGAGCAAATCAATGGCACCCCATCAGAAGAGAAAGAAAATGAAGATGGAGTTATGCTTACAATGGTTTTTCTTGTTCCACCCAAGGCCACCATCAAACCATGGGAAGAGATCATTGACAACAAGCACATAACTAGTCTTGGATATGTCAAGTAAGTGACAGTTGACATTCGTAATTTCTCCAAGCCCATCTAGTTTCAGAGTGTTGGATTCCTCAATGAGAATTTATCTTCATCCACATCAGTTAAGAGTTCGAGATGTCACCACTGTGATCAAGTTGGCCACATGAAAGATCATTGCTTTTATCTTCACCCTTGTAAGCATTGTGGAAAACATACACACTCATCAAGTAAATGCTTCAGTTTGAAGAAACCTGCAAGAGAGAAGATTCTCTATGGGTGGATCACTTCTTGGAAATGGTCATCAGTAGACAAGAAGATTTATAAGTCATACCGAAGATTTCATTCATGCGTATTGACACATATTTCATTTGAGACATCTTCTTCTCCTCGCATTTCTCCTGACAGGGGGGAATAAAGACCATCAGTAACAAGCAAGCGAGTACAAGTAAGCTGGAACAAGTGATCCTATGAAGAGCTATGTTTGACTGAGCTCTATAGTTCATGGTCATCCTTGTTAAATTTTTAGTATTAAATCACAATACTATAGGATCTTTGCTGAGAGAATAACATCTATAGTATATCAATGCATGACAATCATAATATGACAAGCATCACAAGCATCACAAGAATCAAAAGCATAGAGACAAGAGACACAGAGTTTCCGTGGGGAAAACCCTAAGGTGAAAAACCCCACAACTTCCTCAGAGATAGAGAGAGCAATGGATCAACCAAAATACAACCAAATAACACTGAGATAGTCTCCTAGCAGATGATCCTCCTCCTCCTCACTAGTGCGCCACTTTTCAGAGAGAGAGTGAGTTACTTTTCAGAGTGAGTAAAATAGAGATCTCCTATCTCTATTTATACTCACCTTTTTTTTTTTGCCCAGTGACCTACTGGGGCCGACTTGTCTAGTTGGATACATCCACATTATATTATATATAAATTAGGGCCGACCCCATAAGGTGGTCTAATAACCCATCGGCAAGTACACACACTTGCGACACTTGTCAATCCACATGACGACACTTCCTTATAGAGGAATAACACATCTCTTATAAGGGTACAATAAATATATATATAATACACAGATGAAATACATTCTGAAGTTACATATACATCAACACTCCCTCTTAACTAGGAAGGTATTTCTCGACACAAATATGCTAGACAAGTCTTCTTCTCTAGATCATCGTCATCGATGCATCGTCACTGCTGCTACTATCTCAACCAATCTCTGACTCTACTCGTCATAGGAAGTTCTACAGAGCCAGTCCTTTTTCATACTGGATGTAGGCCCACCACCTGCAGGTCTTCGTCATCACTGGCCATACTGTGGAATCCTCAGGACTTATTACGTGCGTCACAAAACCTCGAAAGAGCATCCCAAGATGTTACGGGTACACAACTCCGACCTGTAGGATCTCCCAGGGTGCTATTACATGTGACCCCGCCACAAAACCTCGAAAGAGCATCTCAGGATGTTACGGGTACACAACTCCGACCTGAAATCTCCCAGGGCACAAATTACATGTGGTCCACCAGAAAACCTAGCAAGAGCATCTCAGGATGTTACGGGTACACAAATCCAACCTGAAATCTCCCAGGGCACATATTACATCTGGTCATGGCAAAACCTCGCAAGAGCATCTCAGGATGTTATGGGTACACAACTCCGACCTGAAATCTCCCAGGGCCCAAATTGCATGCCATAGGACAAAACCTCGCAATAGCATCTCAGGATGTTACGGGTACACAACTCCGACCTGAGATCTCCCAGGGCACAAATTACATGTCGTCCCAGAGCAATGTCTCGAAAGAGCATCCCAGGATGTTACGGGTACACAACTCCAACCTATAGGATCTCCCAGACATGCTCATCTGCACAACCTGATCCACGGCCACAGAGTATCAACCTGATACTCACCATACATCATCCTGATGTACTCATGATCGTCCTGATCATCATCACTGCAACGTCCTACTGCATGTCATCTGGAGCAACATCCTGAAGTTCATCATCCATGATCATCATGATCATCATCACTGCAACGTCCTGCTGCATGTCATCTGGAGCAACATCCTGAAGCTCATCATCCATGATCATCCTGATCATCACTGCAACATCCTGCTACATGATCCACCTGATCATCAATGCATCCACCTGATGCATACCAAGTATCTACCTGATACATATCATCATACATGATCCACCTGATCATACAATGTATCCACCTGATACATGATACATATCACCATACATGATCCACCTGATCATACAATGTATCCACCTGATACATATACAGATACATGGTCCAAGCATCCAACATGATGCATATACAAAATACATACACATGATCCAACTGATCATATCCAGCATCCAACATGATGCATACATTCATAAATGATCCAACTGATCATATCCAGCATCCAACATGATGCATACATACATAAATGATCCAACTGATCATATCCAGCATCCAACATGATGCACACATACATAAATGATCCAACTGATCATATCCAGCATCCAACATGATGCATACATACATAAATGATCCAACTGATCATATCCAGCATCCAACATGATGCATACGTACATAAATGATCCAACTGATCATATCCAAGCAGAAACCAGAACATCATCCTGATGCACATTATCCAGCGCTTACATCCACAGCCATGTGAGGGATCCTCCTTCCAACATGCTTGGAATGGCTTCAGCAAATGTGTCCATCACTTCTTCCTCGAAGTGTCCTTGGTCTGAAGAACGCCAAGCCTCTCTCTGAAGTACTCAAACTTCACTCTAGCTAGTGGCTTCGTCAGCACATCTGCAATCTGCTCGCCCGTCGCAACATACAGAAGCTTCACAACTCCTCTCTGCACCATATCCCTAATATAGTGATATTTGATCTCTATGTGTTTCGACCTGTCATGAAACACTGGGTTCTCAGACAGCTTCACACAACTCTGGTTATCACAGAAGATACTAGTAGCCTCCAACGGGAGATCAAATAACTCAGACAGTAGCTTCCGTAGCCATACTGCCTCACAACTAGCTAAACAGGCTGCAACATACTCTGCCTCAGCTGTACTCAGTGCTACACAGGACTGCTTCCTTCTAAACCAAGAGATCACACCTGATCCCATACTGAAGCAACACCCAGATGTGCTCTTCCTATCTGTAGCACTGCCAGCCCAATCTGAATCAACATAACCCTGCAGGTTAAACTTTTGATTCGCCTCATACCTAAGCCCATAATCCACTGTACCCTTCAGGTACCTCAGAACATGCTTTACAGCAACCAGGTGAACACTTCTCGGATTCGTCAGGAACTGGCTCAATGTGTAGCAAAGCAAATGTCTGGTCTCTTGTTCGTCAGGTACATCAAGGACCCACTCATCTGACGATACATAGAGACATCAACTGGCTCAGATGAAGCATCACATAGAAGCTTCAGATTCGATGTCATCGGTGTGGCCATGGCCTTGCAATTCATCATCCCGAATCTCTTCAGGATATCTATTGTGTACTTCCCTTGACCAAGGAGGATCCCACCTGCATTCTGCCACACCTCCATACCAAGGAAATAGTGCATCATTCCCAAATATTTCATATCGAATTCAGCTGCAAGCTTCCTCTTAGTATCCGCAATCAGTCTGTCATCTCCTGTCACAAATAGGTCATCAACATACAGAAGTAAAATCACTAGATTCCCTTCCTCAACCTTATAGTAAAGGTTGGAATCTGCTTTACTCTTGGTAAAGCCCAAGCTAGATAGAAAACTGTCCATCCTACCATACCAAGTTCTGGGAGCTTGTTTCAAGCCATACAAGGCTTTCTTCAATCTGCACACATATGACTCCCTATCATGTATTTCAAAACCGAGTGGCTGTTCCACATATACTTCCTCTTCTACTACACCATTCAGGAAAGCAGTCTTGACATCCATCTGGTGTATTTTCCATTTCATTGCTGCAGCCAGGGCAAGTACTGTTCTGATGGAAGTATACCTGGCTACAGGTGCAAAGGTTTCTTCATAATCTATTCCTTCTTTCTGAGAGAAACCACGAGCTACGAATCTTGCTTTGTATTTTTCTACACTGCCATCTGCAGTGTGCTTGATTTTGTAGATCCACTTGGAAGTCACAACAGACTTCTCTTTAGGTCTTGGGACAACATCCCAAACATCATTCTTCATTATTGATTGGTATTCCTCAACCATAGCATCCTTCCATTCTTTCTTTTCTGCTGCCTCTTCATAACTGGAAGGCTCTTTGTTCATAATGTGACAGAGTAAAGCAACATAACTGGTGTGTGATCTGGTTCTCTTCTTTGCTCTGTGTTCTTCTTCTGGAATGCCAAATCTTTCTGCATCATGAATGAGCTCTCTATCCCATACAGGTTTCCTCTTGTGAGAGTTATCCTCACGGGGTGGATCTATAGGTTCTTGTGGATCTTCAAACTCACGAACAGTTTCTGGAACTGCTTCAGTCATGGTAGTGCCCTGAAATCTTGTTTCCTTAGGTTCTTCATAAACTTCGGTAGGTGCCTTTCTTGATTTGATGAATGCTGAGTTTTCATCAAATGTTACATCCCTACTGACATCAATTTTCTTGAACCCTGGAAAGTATATTCTATAAGCCTTTGAGCTTTCACTATAACCCACAAAGATGCCCTTCTTTCCTGAAGGATCTAGTTTAGTCCTCTTCTCTTTTGGGACATGAGTATATACTGGACAACCAAATATTCTGAGATGGCTGACTTCAGGTTTCTTACCAGAAAAGACCTCTTCTGGTGTCTTGTTGTCCAATATCTTGTGGGGTGTTCTGTTCTGCACATATACAGTTGTTCTAGCTGCTTCTGCCCATAGATGCATAGGAAGATCCTGATCATGCAACATTGCCCTTGCTGCTTCCATGATAGTTCTGTTCTTCCTTTCTGCAACTCCATTGTGTTGAGGATTATAAGGAGTAGTCAACTCCCTCTTAATCCCTGAATCGCTGCAAAGCTTCTTGAAGTCATTTGAGGTGAATTCTCCACCATTGTCAGATCTGAATGTATTGATTTTCTAGTCAGTTTGATTCTCCATCAAGGTTTTAAATTCCTTGAATTTATCAAGCACCTCATCTTTTCCCTTCAAGAAGTATACCCAAGTCTTCCTAGAGAAGTCATCAATAAATGATACATAGTAAACATACCCACTCAGGGAGCTGGATGACATAGGGCCACATACATCTGAGTGGATGATTTTCAGGATGTCTTTTGCCTTGCTTTCACTGCTTGGGAAAGCCTTCTTAATGTTCTTACCTTTTGCACATCCTTTGCAAACACCTTCATGTTTGGTCTTGATTTCAGGAAGGCCCTCTACTGCTTTGCTTGCAATTGGAAGTGCCCTATAGTGCATATGAGCAAGTCTTCTATGCCAAAGTTCACTTGGCTCCATGGATTCATGTACCATTGCATGTTTAGGTTGTCCCTTCAATTTATACAAGCCTCCCTCTTGATCTCCAATCACTACTGCATCATCTATGGTCTTTCCCTTTGGCCACATTAGGATTTGGCCATCCACAAATGCAATCCTCATACCTTTTGCATCCAATGCAGAGATGGAGAGTAAGTTATTCTTGAGCCCAGGTACATAAAGTACTTCTTTCATCTTCAATGATTTTCCAGAATCTAGGTTGTAGGAGGCTTCACCACTTCCTTTGATTGGGTATTGATAATCATCCCCAAGTTTCACCTTATGGGGTGACTCATGTTCAGATAGGTTCACAAAGGATTCTTTAAACCCAGTCATGTGTTTGGAAGCCCCACTATCAATCAACCAATCATTACATCCATGGGAGATGGTACCTGTAAGAGCAGAATTTAGAACATATTCTTCTTCACTTGAAGAGTCATCATCACTACTACTTTCTGCCCTAGCCTTCTTCTTTGGAGGTTCATCATCTTCGGCAGCATCAGCATGAAACCTTCTTTTGCTGCCCTTCTTCTTCTTACTGGAGTTATTGTTGTTATCCCTTTTGTTCTTGGGACAATCTGAAGCAAAGTCACCCTTCTCATTGCATGTGAAGCATCTTAGGTTCTTCTTACTCTTTTGATGGAATCTTTTGTGGTGAGAGTGATCCTTCTTGGTTTTGCTTCTTTTGGTGTGAGCTGCAAGAGCTTGATCTTCTCCTCCCATCTTTTCCTCACGAGATATGAGTCTAGCTTCTTCTTGAGAGAATTCTTCCCTCAATCTGTTGAAGGAGATCAATTTCTTCCTTGCACAAATTCCTTGAATAAAGGAATCCCATGACCTGGGTAGGCCATTTAGAGTGGTCATCACCACTTCACCATTCTCCACCTTTTGATCTACTGCTTCTAATTCTTCCTTGATCTGGGAGACCGTTGAAAATTAAGATTGAATGGTTTCTCCATTCTGAAACTTCACTGCTTTCAATTGGTTCCGCAGGGTCATCTTCCGATTTATGTTCTTTCCTTCAAATAGCTTGGTCAAATATTCAAACATCTCTTTGGGTGTCTTAAGAGAAGACACATGAGGTATGAGATGGTATTTGATAGAATCAGCAATGATTCTCTTTGCCTTGACCAAGTTCTTCTTGTGCAATGCCTCGGCTTCTTCATCCTCTGGGATAGGGATGTCTTCTTTCACATATGAGTCCAACTCATTCTCTTCCAGGATTAACCCAATCCTATACTTCGAGGCTCGGAAGTTATCAACCCCTTCAAGCTTATCCTCAAGCTTAGTGTGGAGAGACATCTTTAAGAGTACTTCAAATGGAAATAGAAAAGATTTAGGACTTACCACTTGAAGTGCAGAAAACTGGATCTGGTCCCGAATTAGGGTTTGTTAGAGAAACCCTAAAAATTCAAAATGTGAATTTCAAAATTCTGAAAGGATAGAAAGATGCGCCTTGGAGAGCTGATCAGCCTAGTACATTCAGAATTTGAGATTAGTAAGGTCTTGCCCTTCAAAATTGCCTTTTTGTCCTCCCGGGTTCACTAGGGAGAGCCCTGAATTAGGGTTTGAGTTTTCCGAAGATCTACCCAGCCAAAAATCTCGATCCAAAGCTCAAACCTTCGATATTTGCAAGGAGCTTCCAGTTGTGCCTTCAGTTTCCAGAAATTCCTATTTTTCTGGAAACCCTAATTTTTAGGGCCAAATCTGAAAATGCTTGGAACTGAATTCTGATTGGACAGATAGATGCGCCTTGATGAGTAGATCCAATCTACTATACTGAATTTCAAAAATCTGTGGAGAGAAACCCAATAAACAAGGAATACAAGCTTCTGTCACTACAAAATGTCTTCTTCTCAGTTAAGCTCTGATACCATGTTAAATTTTTAGTATTAAATCACAATACTATAGGATCTTTGCTGAGAGAATAACATCTACAGTATATCAATGCATGACAATCATAATATGACAAGCATCACAAGAATCAAAAGCATAGAGACAAGAGACACAGAGTTTCCATGGAGAAAACCCTAAGGTGAAAAACCCCACAACTTCCTCAGAGATAGAGAGAGCAATGGCTCAACCAAAATACAACCAAATAACACTGAGATAGTATCCTAGCAGATGATCCTCCTCCTCCTCACTAGTGTGCCACTTTTCAGAGAGAGAGTGAGTTACTTTTCCGAGTGAGTAAAATAGAGATCTCCTATCTCTATTTATACTCACCTTTTTTTTTTTGCCCAGTGACCTACTGGGGCCGACTTGTCTAGTTGGATACATCCACATTATATTATATATAAATTAGGGCCGACCCCATAAGGTGGTCTAATAACCCATCGGCAAGTACACACACTTGCGACACTTGTCAATCCACATGACGACACTTCCTTATAGAGGAATAACACATCTCTTATAAGGGTACAATAAATATATATATAATACACAGATGAAATACATTCTGAAGTTACATATACATCAACAATCCTAAAACCACCCATATTAAGATCACTTTCATTTAGAAGAAGCCTGTGCAAGCTTCTAGCTAACTTGGAAAAATTCTTTTAGGATGGAAATGTTGAACAAGTTGAAACTGCTCACTTCATGTTTTCATCTCTCTAGTTGGTTTTTGGTCAGCCTAAAACCACCATTATAGACATAACCTCTGATCCTGTGAGACAAGTTCCATAGAACTTCTAAGCAAGTGTTGTCTTCAAGTTCAAGAGTTTTTGGTTAGCATTAAACCACACACATAGTAGAATTTTTCGGTTCCTACTAGCCCATTTTGTTTGATGGTCAACCAAAACAATTCCTTTAGAGGGATCTTTTATTTAGCAGAAGCATGTGCAAGCTTCTAGATAACCTTCTTGGTAAAGGATGTTTGAGATGGAAATTTTTAACATGTGGTAGTTGCCCACTTCCACCTATTCAACTCTCTTATTTTTCTCGGACTCATCTACACCCTTTGGATTAAGGGCGGCGTTAACACCCAAACATTGTTCACTAGGTCATCTCCCTAGTCACGTAACCTATTTATCCATTTTTCCTACATTTTTGGCCTCCAAAAACACCAAAATCCCTAAATTGGTAACCAAATGGGAAAAAAATAATTATTTCGATAAAAAAATAACTAAAATCCTTCAAAAAAGGTTAAAATCCCACAAAAAAGTGTCCAAATCCCCAAAAAAGAAACAGAAAAAGGGGAAAAAGTCAAAACAAAATAAAAGAGGAGGGAAAACTCAAATTACCACTAGCCAATACCACTGATTTCCCAAAACCATGGGTCAATACTCCATCACCTTAAATCGCTATAAAAAGGTGATGGAGGCCCACCATTACATACATCTATAAATCTTCATACCCTTATGCAGCCAAAATGCCTATTGAACCCTAGCTTACCTCTTTGAGCTTTTGCTCCCATTTAGTTGAGTCTTGGCCACCATTTGAGCATTTGGAGAAGAGCAAGGAACCTTGGAGACCCAGAGCACTACTCTTCTTGCAGTTGCAAGGGCCCCCATCACCTCACCTTATGAGGTAAATCCATATCGTAAAGCATTTTTACACATTAATACAAAATCAAATTCTCATTTATGGGTTTATGTTCATTTATTTTCTCACGGTAGTAATTAGTTAGATTTGCTTTTACTTTTATTTTCATTCAGACATAATATATTTTTGAAACTGCTACTAAGGGTTCCATAATCCTTATTAGGTGTGCCTTTGCATAGGCTGGTGTGAAAACACTAGCTATAGTTTTTTGCGATTCCAACCGGGTTGATTCCCATCAATCTATGGTTTAGTATGATGAGTAGTTATTTTTAGTTTTGTACTTGTTATTCTGCTTGCATTTTATAGTTATGTCCTAGCCTTGGACCCTATACTATCTGGCCCTATCCTTTGTAGTACCCTTCATCAGTCCTAATTTTACGGCTCACCTTGCGACTACAAAGACATTTTTTTGCGTTGTAGAGTGCAATTTTCTGACCGAAACTTGTTCCGTTAGCATGACTTCCAGCCAGAAACATGCACTCCAGTGCAAATTTCGGCCTGCAACTCATTCCCCAAGCATGCTTTTCATCGTGATACCTGTGGGCTCTGTGCGATTTTTGGCATGATACGTGTGCACTTCACGGACCTGTCCGCCTGGAACTCCCATGGTCTATGCATTTACGAGACTGAAACATGCACCCTAGTCACACCTTTTTTACCCAAGCCCATTCCCTTTCTACTTCTTTTTGTTTTCCTATTTCGAAGGAGTTATTCTGCATCCTATGGCACCCAGAGAGTAATTTTTCACTTTACAGCCACACCCTACAGCTATTTTTTCCTTTTTTCTTGACCTTGGTTGCACCAACAAACCCCTATTTTCCTGCACCCAGTTGTAAGGAACCTACAACAATTAATTGATAAAATCCACGATATATTAGATCACATAATACTTTTATTAATGGCGGGCCACTTCGAGGGGCAACCTCCTTTGAGAAATCTCAATACAAATAACTTCATGGTCCTTCATTGGCCTCAACACACACTTATATACTAAGTCTATGCCCAATACTATGGGTCAATACCAGGGAACATATAATACTACAGGACGACTTACAAAGCATATGGGTCCAATACTATGGGTCAATACCATGGGATAATACACACTATGGATCAACAAATATTATGGGATGAATTACAAAGCATATGCGTCCAACAATAATATACTAACAAAGTAAAGAGGGGGGTTGACATAGGTTCCTAACATCCCCTCTCCCTTAGAAAAGGGATTTTCCTCAAAGCTTTAGATGTGGAAATTGATGCGGAATCTGATGGAGTGGTTCCCATCTAGCATCCTCGGGTTGCATTCTGTGCCACTAAATTAATACCTCTATGATAGATTGAGAGAGAAGTTGACGCATTTTGAGTTTTAGGGAGGATTGCTTGGAAGGCTGTAGATGAAGAAGAACCATATAACTTGCTTGAAAAGTGCACTCATAACAGTGTTGATCGACTTCTTGTTTCATTCAAATTATTGCCATGTGAAGATTGTCCTACAAAATGAGAAGAATCTGATCGAGGTTTCGAAGAACCGGGTCAATTGCCTGAACTGTGGAACTACTGAGAGTGTATGGAAGAAGAACTGGTGGTGCATGTCCATAGATTGCTTCATATGGTGTCATTTTAGATGTGGTATGGTACCATTGGAGCGCTTCAAGGAAATCCATAGAAATAGCTGTCCAAATTTGTGTAGGGATGGGAAAGGGTTCGTACAGTCCTGGAAGGAGTTTTGTTTCACCCATGTTGACCTGGAAAGTATCACAGTCAACCACCATCTGTTGAGTTGTCATTTTCAGTCCCTGCTAAAAGAAGTTACATTGTTCTCGGTGATATGTTTTAAGGAACCCAGAGTGCCCTACTTATGGAGAAGCATGGATCTCATAGAAGACATATCCCTATTAAGCAGATTGCAACCAATTTGGAAGAAGCATAGAAATAGGTGAAAGAGAAACTAGGTCATCAAATGTGCGAGAAGGAGCATCCGTCACCAGATTGTCCTTACCCTTATTGTAAGTGATCGCTTAGGCATAACCCATGAGTTGGCTAACCCATTTCAGATGTGCTGGGGAGGAGACTCGTTGTTCCACGAAATTTTTTCTGACTATGGTGATCAGTGTTGATGCATAAATAATTCCCTAATAGGTATTGCTGCCACTTTTGTACTACATACAGAATAGCCATCATTTCCTTCTCAGATGTAGATGTGCTAGATTCTTACCGGAAAGGTCTATTGAAGGAAGCAAGCCCACTGGTTCAACAAAGACACCTGCATATGCATCCAAAGAAGTAGTGGAGACTGTTGATGGGTACATTTGAATGGAATGGAGCTAAGCGATGACACCATGTGAGTTCTTCTTAGGGATATTTTCCAGGCGATGTGAATAGATGATGTTGAGAGACCCTGGTTGTAATCCTGTAAATGTGTGTTGTTTCCCATTGACTGAAAATTGCATCCAAAGTTCAGCAAAATCCCATAAGATGGGTCCAATTGTGCGTAACCATTGAACGGCAAAATCCAAATCACATCTGCCTAAGGACAAGGAAAACATGTCAGAGCGCAGGTTATAATCTTCCATAGAGATACACACATTGCGCCACTTCCCCTTGTAAGGTAAGGTGCCCCCATTAGCAATCGGGACTTCAAAGTTGGAGCAAGGATGGACAAAAAAATCATCCTATTTGGCGATCCGAGGGTCAATGAAGTTATGAGTGCTACCAGAATCAATGAGCATTGTAAGAGGGATCTTCTTGAAGTAACCCCTGACCTGATTGTTTGTGGGCTGGTGACTTCGGCTAAAGCATGGAGAGATATATTTGGGTTGTCATTCAGAGATGGAGGGTCAATAGGGGGCTACTGAATGTCAACCTGATCATCTAGTGTATATGGAGCTTCTGCACCAAGTTCATAGGCAAGTGGAGAATCCACATATAAGAGATAGAGCTGCTGTTCAACACATCTATGTCCTTAAGTGAATTTCTCATCACAATTATAACAAAGCCCTTTTTCTCGTCTTGCCCGAATCTCTGGTTCAGAAAAATGCTTGATAGGAGTTGGTCGAGGAGCTGGTGTGATGGAAGGTCGTTGGGAACCCATATTTCTGAAGCGAACAAAAGTGGTTTAGGAGGGTTTTTGGGCGGCGATCTTGTCCTCTGCCAACTTAGACAACCCTAGGACTTCCATCATTGTGTTGGGATAGAACATTTTAACCTCTGAGCGTATTTCATCCTTGAGACCACTGATAAAACAAATACTGTAAAATTCATTAGACAAACCTTCTGTGTCATTGGCCAGTTTGTGAAATTCTCTCTGATACTCCCTCACAGTGCCAATTTGGCAAAGTTTAGTGAGTGCTCCTGTGAATTCATCAAAAGAACTAGGACCAAATGGTTGCAGAAAGAGTTGGAAAAAATATCTCCAGTTTATTGAAGGGATTCCTGTTCCAAATGAAATGATGCAAGTGGAGCTTTGTGGACATGAAAAGTATTATACAGACTGAAATATTGTTCTTCTCGGTATATCAATCCAGTCGGAGCAGTACCATTGAAGCGAGCAAAATAAAGCTTCGGTCAACAAAAATTGTTGGAAGAAGAGAAAGCAGTGGCTGCAAAATATTTTGGGTATCGGTTATTATGCATGGCTGGATGCTGAAGATGGAGGCTGAAAAATTTTTCATCCAGATCTTGGAGTTTGGTTTTGAGTGTTGAAATATTCTAACTTCAAAGAATATTATATTTGTATTTTATTATTCCGGAGATGGTACATTCCTCCATGGTGACCCTATTGTATATCCGGAGATGTTTATTCCTCCAAGAGAGTGTGGAAACTAGGGTTATTAGATCTCCCATGTGAGGTTGGCCCTGAGTTTACTATTTGGGGGTTATTAGACTCTCCTGGGAGAGGTTAGCCCCATTAGGGTAAAAATTCAGTCGGGAAACAAGCATAAGTAAAGGAGGTATGTTCCTCACTTATCTCATTCATTCACTCACTTGTGATTGGTGCAAAAGAGAGAGAGAGGGGTTTGCATAGGAGGAGAAGGAGCTCTTGTTTAGGACTACATCTTGTATTTGGTTGATTATCTATATTGAGGAAAGCTTTGCTGGGTTTTCTACCCCATGAGGGTTTCCCAAGGTAAATCATTGTCTATCTTGTGATTGTGTTTCTTTCAGAGATCTTGCTAGTTAAACTAGGCTAGACTTAACATGGTATCAGAGCTATCCTGAGTAGGACATCTTTCACAAGGTGAAAATACCTCGCTCTCCTCCTCCGATGAAAATTAGGGTTTTTGCAAAAGTTGGAATTTTTGGATTCTAATTGCATGGCTGGATAACCCTCCTCAAAATTGAAGTTTTGAGCCGTGGATCGATATTTTTGGTTGGGTAGAACTCCGGGAAAGTCAAACCCTATTTTGACCAAAAGTGTAAAAAACCAAAAAACCAGAGAACCAGAAGAGTTGCGCACCTGTGCACTAGTGAACCAGAAAAGCTGCGAAGCTGTGCACCAGAAAACCACAAAAGAGAAGACCAGAAAATCAGAGATTTTGTTGCAGATCTAGAAGGTGTAGAGTTGAAGTTTCCAGAAGCTGATCACACCAGAATCCTCGATTCAATCAAGATCATCTCCTGGTAAGTACTATTCTATCTCTATGACCTCCTGGATAAGATGGCTCCAAGCACTAAGCTTGAAGATAGGCTAGAGGGTATAGAAATTTTTTTTGCATGGAAATATAGAATTGGTCTCATTCTTGAAGAGAATGATCTTATCCAATATATCAAAGATGAGGTTGCAGAACCTGCGGAAGATGAAGCCAAAGAAAAGTATAGGAAGGACCTGATTAGGGCATAGAGAATCATTGTTGATTCTATCAAAGACCACTTGATTCCCCAAGTGGCATCCAAGAAGAGCCCAAAGGAAATGTATGATGCCCTTTCCAGAATGTATGAGGGAAAGAACATCAATAGGAAGATGAATCTAAGAGCTCAATTGAAGAGCACCAAGATGAATAAAGGAGAATCCATTCAAGACTATTTCTCAAGGGTTTCCCAACTCAAGGAACAACTAGATGCCATTGGAGATACTCCTAATGAAGATGAACTAGTCATGAATGCTCTAAATCATCTAACTAGACCTTAGGAGTCATTCATCCAAACTATGTGTGCAAGAAAAGAAAGTATGAAGTTTGATGTGGTATGGGAGGATTGCATTCAAGAAGAGGCTAGGGTAGCCAATAGAGAAGCCCTACTCAAAGAAACTGACCAAGCCCTAGCCACTCATACCAGAAGAAGAAGGAGTCATTTCAACTACATGAAGAATGGCCATAAGAAATCTCATCCTCCACAAAGATTTCAAAAGAAAGAAGGAGTAAGCTGAGAAAGAGACCTCTCCTCAGTAAAGTGTTACATTTGTCACAAACCAGGACACTTTGCTAGAAATTGTCCTTCAAACAATAAGAAGAATTTTCACAAAAGACATCATGCACATCTAGCAGAAGATGATAGTGAAGAAGAAGAAGAGGTGAGGCCTAAAAGGAAGAGGACTAAAGTAGAGGAAGAAGATGAAGAAGAATATGTTCTATTCTTTGCACTCTCTGGGTCAGTAACACCTGGAGAAGATACATGGCTCATTGATAGTGGTGCTTCAAAGAACATGAAAGGTCAAAAGAAGACTCTCTCAAGACTTGAAGAAAAGACCTCCCCACAAACGGTATCTCTAGGAGATGACTATCAATATCCCATAAAGGGAATTGGTGAAGCAAGCTACAAGCTTGATTCTGGAATCCCATTGAAGATGAAGGAAATCTTATATGTACTAGGTTTGAAGAAGAATTTACTTTCTATCTCAACATTAGATAAGAAAGGCTATAGGGTTGCATTCATAGATGGAGAAGTACTCATGTGGTCCAAAGGAAAATCAATTGAGGATATAATTGTTAATGGTGAAGAGGAAGGAGGTCTATACAAACTCAAGGGGCATCCAAAACCTTCCCTTGTTCATGAAGCCACTAGCCCAAGTGAGCTATGGCATAGAAGGCTTGCTCACATTAACTACAAAGTACTACCTCATGTGAGAAAGGTAGTCATAGGACTACCAGATTTAAAGATTGGCCATGATGGCACTTGCAAAGGATGTGCAAAAGGGAAGAATGTCAAGAACCCATTTCCAAAGAGTGATACAAAGACTAAGAGTACATTGGAATTGATTCACTCAGGTTTATGTGGACCAATGCCATCCACATCCTTGAGTGGATATGAATAATACCTTACATTCATTGATGACTACTCAAGGAAGACTTGGATCTATTTTCTAAAGGGAAAAGATGAAGTTTTTGGAAAGTTCAAGGAATTCAAAGCCTTGATAGAAAACCATTCAGAAAAAAAGATTAAGATACCCAGGACAAATAATGGTGGAGAATATACTTCAAAATATTTTGAATTCTTTTGTAAGGAAGTTGGAATCAAGAGGGAACTAACCACTCCCGACAATCCCCAACAGAATGGTGTTGTGGAAAGAAAGAATAGAACCATTATGGAGGTAGTAAACACAATGATACATGATCAAGACCTACCCATGTATTATGGGCTGAAGCAGCCAGGACAACGGTCTATGTGCAAAATAGACTATCTCATAGTGCTCTTGATTTCAAGACCCCAGAAGAAGTGTTCACAGGGAAGAAGCATGAGGTAAGTCACCTCAAAATATTTGGATGCCCAGTATAGATTCACATTCCAAAAGCAAAGAGGACCAAGCTAGATCCTTTTGGGAAGAAAGGAATATTTTTTGGATATTGTGAAGCATACGAAGCATTCAGAATATACATCCCAGGATTCCATCATATGGAAATAAGTAGGGATGTGACGTTTGATGAAGAGGCAACTCTCAAGAGATCTAGGAAGTGCCAACATGAAGAAGTATATGAAGAAGAGGCACCTTCCAGAACTACAGAAGCTGCACCCACCCCTGAAGAGACAACTGCTGAAGACCATGACATGATGGAACCACAAGAACCCCCTGTCATGGAAATTTTAAGGAAGAGAAAGCCAGCATGTGCAAGAGACATTATACTAGGAGTAGAAAAATATTGAGCTCATGAGGGCTCCACTAGGGTGATCAAGAAACCAAAGACATTCTCAAACTATGTGGCCCTGATGTGTGATCTTGTAGATCAAGTACCTACTAGTTACGAATAAGCAGTTCATAAGAAAGAGTGGGTAGAAGCAATGACTGAGGAGTACCAATCAAAAATGAAAAATGAGGTTTGGGATATAATTCCAAAGCCAAAGGACAAGAGTGTGGTATCCTCCAAATGGACATACAAGATAAAGCATGTCGCGGATGGAAGTATTGAAAAATATAAGTCAAGGTTTGTGGCCCAAGGATTCTCTCAGAAAGAGGGAATTGACTATGAAGAATAATTTGCACTAGTTGCAAGGTACACTTCCATTAGAACCATCATTGCACTTGCATGCATGATGAAGTGGGAATTACACCAGATGGATGTAAAGATAGCTTTCCTGAATGGTGTGATTGAGGAGGAAGTGTACATAGAACAACCACAAGGCGTTGAGGTGTAAGATTGAAGAACCCATGTGTGCAAACTAAAGAAGGCCTTGTATGGACTGAAGCAAGCTCCCAGAGCTTGGTATGGAAGAATTGACAATTTCCTGACAATCTTGGGCTTTACCAAGAGTAAAGCTGATTCTAATCTTTATCTAAAGGTTATGGATGATGAACCTATCATTTTGTTGCTATATGTGGATGATCTATTTCTGACAAGAAATGAGAAACAAATTATCAAATGCAAGTAGAAACTCTCTTGAGAATTTGAGATGAAAGATCTTGGATTGATGCACTACTTCTTAGGTCTAGAACTATGGCAAGGCCCAGAGGGAATCTTTCTCAACCAGGGAAAGTATGTTGTGGAAATATTCAAAAGATTTGATATGTTGGAATGTAAGGCCGTGGTCACTCCCATGGATTCCAACTTGAAACTGTTAGCAAATGACTCATCAGAGTTGATCGATATGACTCTATATAGATAGATTATGGGGTCATTAATGTATTTAACAAATACCAGACCAGACATATGCTTTGCTGTGAATACCTTGAGTTAGTATCTAGTGGAACCTAGACGAGTTCACCTTATAGCTGCAAAGCATGTGATGAGGTACCTAAAGGGTACGATAGACTTTGGTTTATGTTATCTTGGAGATCATGGTTTCAGATTGTATGGCTACATAGATGCTGATTGGGTAGGAAGTGTATCACACACGAAGAGCACATCAAGAGGATGTTATTGTCTAGGATCTGCCATGATCTCATGGTTTAGTAAGAAGCAGTCCAGTGTGGCTCTCAGTATAGCTGAAGCAAAATATATTGCTGCTTGCTCTACTAGTTGTGAAGCAATATGGCTTCAGAAGTTGTTATGTGGTTTATTTGACTTAGAGATGGAACCCACTGAGATCCTGTGTGACAACCAGAGTTGTATCAAGATGATAGAAAATCCAGTGTTCCATGATAAGTTAAAGCACATAGAGATCCAATATTTCTATATACAGGATATGGTGCAGAAAGAAGCTATCAAGCTCGAGTATGTAAGCACTGATGAGCAAGTTGCTGATATATTGACCAAACCTCTGTCTTGAGTAAAGTTTGAGTATTTATGAGACAAGCTTGGCGTAGTTCCGAAGGACCCTCCTCGAAAGGGGGAATGATGTGGTCACTAATGATGAGATTTCCTGCATCGACAGTGAGGTCGATGATGTGGATACCTGTATTGGTGATACCGACAGTGAGGTTGGTGAATGGTCCTTAGACAGGGTCTAAGTTGACGAGTGGATTGTATCATCCTTGAACACATGTTCTAAAAGAGATCTGTAGACATATGTCTCCGAGGAAGAAGTCCCTAGTGGATGAGAGGGATTGCATCATCCCCGGACTTCGGTCCCAGAATTGATCCATAGACAGATGTCTCCAAGAATGTGAGGATTGTATATTCCCCAAACTTCAGTCCTAGAATTGATCCGTAGACAGATGTATCCGAGAATGTGGGGATTGTATCATACCCGGACTTCAGTCCCAGAATTGATCCATAGATAGATGTCTCCGAGAATGTGGGGATTGTATCTTCCCCGAACTTCACTCCCAGAATTGATCCATAGACATATGTCTCTGAGAATGTGGGGATTGTATCTTCCCCAGACTTCGGTCCCAGAATTGATCCATAGACAGATGTCTCCGAGAATGTGGGGATTGTATCATCCCTGGACTTTGATCCCATAATTGATCTATAGACATCTGTCTCTCAAAATTGATGATAGGAATGCATCGTCCCTAAGCTTTTAGTTCAAAATGTACATGATAAATCCTAGATCTGATCTAGGTAACATCCATTATGAAAAAGAACTGGCTCTATGGTGGTAAATCCTAGATCTAATCTAGGTCACATCTAGTATGAAAAAGGACTAGCATTGTGGTCAGGACTGCTTCGTCCCTAGACATGAGATTTGTCTTAAAAGGATCATGGACTGCATCATCCCTAGACATGAAATTCTTCTTAAAAGGATCATGGACTACATCATCCCTAGAAATAAGATTTTTCTTAAAAGGATCATGGACAACATCGTCCCTAGACATGAGATTTGTCTTAAAAGGATCATGGACTGCATCGTCCCTAGACATGAGATTTGTCTTAAAAGGATCATGGACTGCATCATCCCTAGACATGAGATTTGTATTAAAAGGATCATGGACTGCATCGTCCCTAGACATGAGATTTGTCTTAAAAGGATGATGGACTGCATCATCCCTAGACATGATATTTATCTTAAAAGGATCATGGACTGCATCATCCCTAGACATGAGATTTGTCTTAAAAGGATCATGATTGATCATCCTGTAAGTAGATCTAGATTGTATTGTCCATAGACATGAGAAATGTCTTAAAGTGAGCAGGATTGATCATCCTGGAATTGGATCGTGTGTATTGCAGATGATCCATATGCTATAGATCGCGATGATCTAGATGTTGTAGATCGAGATGATCCAGATGCTATAGATTGAGACGATCCAGATGCTGTAGATCGATATGATTCAGATGGTGTAGATCGAGATGATCTAGATGCTGTAGATGGAGATGATCTAGATGTTGTAGATCGAGATGATCTAGATGCTATAGATCAAGATGATCGAGATGATGTAGATCGAGATGATCCAGATGCTGTAGATCGAGATGATCCAGTTGTTGTAGATCGAGATGGTACAAATGTTGTAGATCACGAGGATCCAGATGTTGTAGATAGAGAGATCCAGATGATGATACTATAGTTGTTCGGGTGCTACAGAAGATGAAGAATCAGTACTGAAGATGTTGATGTTCCAACATTGAAAATCTTGAAGATGTTCCAGTAGCTGTTTGAGTTACTGATGATGTATAAAGAAATCTTCCAATGATTTATAGATGTACCATGTACCATGTAGTTGATAACTCCTTGCTCTTGCATATGTTGTTATAATATCCTTTTTGTTAAGGGACAGTGTTGAAATATTGTAACTTCAAAGAATATTATATTTGTATTTTATTATTCCGGAGATGGTACATTCCTCTGTGGTGACCCTATTATATATCTGGAGATGTTTATTCCTCTGAGAGAGTGTGGTAACTAGGTTTATTACATCTCCCATGTGAGGTTATCTCTGAGTTTACTATTTGTGTTAAATTTAGAACATTAATTCACAATACTCTACGATCTTTACTAAGAGAATAAAATGTACAGTATATCAATGCATATAAATCATAACAAGCATGTCAATCATCACAAGAAGCAAAAGCATGAGAGACAAGAGACATAGAGTTTCCGTGGGGAAAACCCTAAGGTGAAAAATCCCACAACTTCCTCAGAGATAGAGATAGCAATGGCTCAACCAATGTACAACCAAAATACATAGAGATAGTCTCCTAGTAGCAGATGATCCTCCTCCTCACATGTGTGCATTAGAGAGATTTTGAGGTCAAAAAATGGCCTCCTAAGAGATGTACTACAAAAATATGAGATATATTAAAATATTATGAATTGGGGGTTTTATGGGGTAGGTATATATGACAAGTCACCTCCCACACTATTTTCTATGCACAATATAAATAACCATGGTTGAGTTGCTTTTCAAAATTCACTAGAAATAAAATTAATAAAATAAGTCTACATTGATGTGACTAAGATTCATTGTAAATTCCCAAAAATTTATTGTCCTTTAGCATTTATTTGTCTTGAACTTGCAAATGAAATTAAATAATAAAAAATATTTTTAAGAGCTATTTTTTTAATTTTAAGTTGACTTTTCATATTTAGTACTTTTCTCATGAATTTAATATAATATAATTTAATTGAGAATTTATTTACATGTAAAATGTTAATAATATTATTATAATCCACATTGCATTATTATTATTATTTATTAAATCTATTATTATTCTTTATTAGTTTGACATTATGTTCTGAAAAAAATGTTATTAAATAGAATGAAGTCAATATATAATTTAAAATTAAAAACATAAAAATGATAATATATTATTTTATAAACAAATGTGAAAAGACTTTCTTTATGAATTAAGAGTACTTCACTTGAAAATGACAATAATATTATTTTATGAGAATGTGTGAAAAGACATTCATTATGAGTACTTTACTTGAAAATGACAATAATATTATTTTATGAAAAGACTATAATTATGAGTACTTTACTTTATGACTTAAAAGTACTTACACCACTACCTTGGTTAACTATGTGTTTTCATTCACCATAGAAAATTTGACAAATAAACATTCTTAACTCATGCAATGCCACCTCACCAAGGGGGATGATGTCATCTACTAGAATGTGATTGGTTGTTTTTTATAGTACATTTTCTTTGTTTTGAGGCCATTTTTTGACCTCAAAATTTCTCTAAATTAGAGAGATTTTGAGGTCAAAAAATGGCCTCCTAAGAGATGTACTACAAAAATATGAGATATATTAAAATATTATGAATTGGGGGTTTTATGGGGTAGGTATATATGACAAGTCACATTCCACACTATTTTCTATGCACAATATAAATAACCATGGTTGAGTTGCTTTTCAAAATTCACTAGAAATAAAATTAATAAAATAAGTCTACATTGATGTGACTAAGATTCATTGTAAATTCCCAAAAATTTATTGTCCTTCAGCATTTATTTGTCTTGAACTTGCAAATGAAATTAAATAATAAAAAATATTTTTAAGAGCTATTTTTTTAATTTTATGTTGATTTTTTATATTTAGTACTTTTCTCATGAATTTAATATAATGTAATTTAATTGAGAATTTATTTACATGTAAAATGTTAATAATATTATTATAATACACATTGCATTATTATTATTATTTATTAAATCTATTATTATTCTTTATTAGTTTGACATTATGTTATTAAATAGAATGGAGTGAATATATAATTTAAAATTAAAAACATAAAAATGATAATATATTATTTTATAAACAAATGTGAAAGGACTTTCTTTATGAATTAAAAGTACTTCACTTGAAAATGACAATAATATTATTTTATTAGAATGTGTGAAAAGACATTCATTATGAGTACTTTACTTGAAAATGACAATAATATTTTTTTTTTTTGACAAAAACGGTTAAGATTTATATTAAAGATCTGTGGTAGAGCCACCCACTGTTTTACAAGCCAAAATTATAGCAGGTTTATCAGTCATGCTACCGTTAATTACAAATGCCTGTAACTGATCAGGACTTTGCGTTTTTCAAACTGAAACAGTAAAACTGAAAACAGACAGATAAACAGAGAAGAACCTAGATCGGATTTAACGGTGGCATGCCCCTGCAGACGAATTTGCCTTTGAAGGATTCTTGCTCGAACTTGGATTTCTAGCTCCTCGGAGCTTCTCCATAGCTAATTCCAGATTCTGTATCCTTTGATACAGGTTCTCGATGGCGGCCATGATTTTCATCTCCAGGGTCTCCAGGGCTACCGCAAACTCTTCGCAGGTGCTACCAACTTCATCATCCAGCCTATCCAGTCGCCTTCCTCCTTGCGCGTCCATGCGGTTCATAAGTTCTCCCTGCCTTCGAACTCGACGACGGAGCACCCGAATTTCCGCCTCCAATTCCAGCAATGGATCAGGGGAAGAAGCCGCAGAGTCTCCAGTGTCAGCCGTGATTTTGAGCAGGTGCCAAATACTAACCGGGTTACACAGATTAACGTCGAGAAGTAACAGATTCCAACTTCCTGTAGAAACCTCTTTTATAGCAAGAATGGTAAATCTTTTAGAGCCAGAGCAAGGGGAATTGCCGTTTATGCTGCTGATGTCCACTCCATGGAATGAATTAGGCATAAATGCCCTTAAATCCTCGCATGCCGCCGAATCCTTCATCCTTTTCCGGATGGCTCCTTTACCCAGAATCGTACTGTTCCTTGAATAACAACTCGTACTGCTGAGATTGGTAAGCTCCTGAGAAACATGCACCAGCATGATGTAATAGTTAGAAGTGGCTTTGAAATCTCCTGTGACGATGGCGTGCATACTGAGCTGGGCTGAGGAAGGAAAACCCCCCGCGCATGGTGACGTCTAGGTGGTAACTTAAAGGCAAGCAGATATTTCTCCATTGTACACCCTGATCCCTGGTACGAAAACTGTTACGATTCATCATCAGCCTTGGCAGGGATGCCGTCACCCTTGCTGAAGAGAGGCGTGCGGAGGTGAGTGGGAGATAATGCAGGCTTGTGGGAAGGAAGATGTCCTCGGGGAAGAACATATCACACCACCAAGTGAAATCCATTCGGCAAAGGTGGCGCAAGACACGTGCCTTTATAATCCCATGCCAAATGCCCATAACTTGCATGTTCAGATACGAGCTCAAGGAGCTACGGGATAGAATCCCAATTGATTTCTTCATTGACTTTTAGAAGCCCTTTCCTTAAGTTAATTGCTTCGTTTGCTGCTTTGTCATCCTGTCCATTATTCTTCCGGAGGACGTGGAAGAATTCGATGTCCTGGAAAAGAGGAATGAGCAGAGCAATTCTTTGGAGAACCTGACGAAGTCGCATGGATGCTGGTAAGTTCATAGTGTTTATGCATTGGATAATCATCCTGGAGTCCCTTACTACAGTTACTTGCTGTGCGCCATGGAGAAGAGCTTGGTTTAAGCCTTGCCAAAGGGCCAGGGCTTCCGCCATGTTGTTGGATTCAACTCCTAAATTCCAGGAATAAGTGAATATCAGATGTCCAGCAAGGCTAATGAAAACCCCTCCCCCTCCTGCCTCCCCTGAAAAATGACAATAATATTATTTTATGAAAAGACTATAATTATGAGTACTTTACTTTATGACTTAAAAGTACTTACACCACTACCTTGGTTAACTATGTGTTTTCATTCACCATAGAAAATTTGACAAATAAGCATTCTTAATTCATGCAATGCCACCTCACCAAGGGGGATGATGTCATCTACTAGAATGTGATTGGTTGTTTTTTATAGTACATTTTCTTTGTTTTGAGGCTATTTTTTTACCTCAAAATTTCTCTAATGGAAGTGCGTGTAGGATGGGGACACTCAGGGGTATGTTCCCTCAGGGTCAAAAGGTCATCAAATTGTGAAGGGAAAATATATAAGCTCTGCAGGGCTCGATAGGGAAAAGTGCTCAGGAACCAGGCTAATAATTGAGTAAGCCAGACCCAGCACAAGGCTCAAGCAGCAAGAAGGATGATGCAATGCAATCACAACATGATATAACTAAGGGGAGTCCTTAAGGGAGATGGCCAGCATAAGACAAAGTAGAGCATGAGTATTTATCGCAATGCCATGGCGTGATTAAAAAGGACTCCCAATCCTAAGGACAAATAACGGCATGGGCACCAGAATGCATAAGGGGTTCTAACTAGGGTACCCATGTTCGGAAAAGCCCTACTGCCACATAACGACAATTCTAAAGCAGTGTCAAGGTTCTGTGTTAGTTACGAAGCAAGGTCGCACCTAGGGTTTATGAAAATGGTCAACAGGTCAAATGCATAATGCATGAAAAAATGGCATCTAACTTATATGCCAGGTGTGAAACGTACCTGCTGTAGGTGTGAAATGGTTCATAACAACTTTCGTTGAGGAAATCTGATTAAAAAACACTACTCCATGACACGATATTAGTTCATAACAGCTCAAAATGGAGAAAACTATATAAAAGTGGGTCCAGAAAATTATAAATAGTATTAAAATTTTCCAAATTACAATTCATTTGCACTATTCAAAAATTTGGAGTTTAGTGGTAAGTTTTCACCTGAAACTTTAGTTGCCGATCGTGGGAGCTACAAGCGACCGTTCAACGAACCGTCTGGAGCAGGTTGGTGGTTACTTCCATACCTTTTATTTTAATGCTTTTATTTCAATTTTTGTTGGTGGAATTTTTTGTTTGGCCAAGCCCTAGATGGCTTCAGTGCTACCTGCGGGCTATAACTATGCGAGTCGCGGGTAGGGCACCAAATGCGCAGTCAAAAAATAGACTGGTCGCGAGTACCCGCAACTGTATACAAATTAGCCCGTGGGTACGGCCGTGAAGAAATTTTTAATCATGAAACTGACCAAAATTTACTTGCTTTGCACTCCAGGATGGTTCTAGAGTGGAGGGAGAGAGAGCATGACTAGGTTGATGAGGCCATGCGCAATAATTTGCAAGCACAACAAGTATTGCAAGCATGTGGTTTGTATAAATACTGGAGTATAGGAGGTTTAAGGGCCCAAAACCTATTACTTCATCATCTGATAGACTACTGGGATGTGGATGCACAAAACTTCATCCTCAATGGGCAAACTCTGACATTGGAAGTAGAGGATATCTATTTCATTACCGGTTTGTCCCGTAGAGGGGAGGTGGCTAGTCTTCAGTCTCGGACCATGGGTGGTGGGATCACTGTTGAGGACTACATAGCGCGGTATTGTCCCGCAAACACATGAGCGTGGGAATCCAAGTGCCCATCAACGCCATAGTGGATATGAGTACAAAGATCATTGTGGCTACCCTGGTGCGGATCACTGGATCTAAAGCATTGCACTAGGCATCCAGGCCGGTGATGTTTTATGCATCACAATGCATGCAACCTATGGTATTCGACTGGTGTACTACTCTGCTGGTGTCTATGAAGACACAACTGATGGAATGCAAAGAGGGGAAGGCCAAAAAATTCGGGTATGGTAGTATCCTATGCAGTTTCTTCTTTGAGAGGGTTCCGGGGCTTAGTCCGAGGGTGGATGTCCCTCCTCACTGCCTCCGTGATCTAGCCCTGACTCGGTGGGATGAGATCTTGACATGACAGGGTGGTGGCTGTCTGGCGTCACCATATACTGAGGAGTTCTTCCCCTGGTGGAATCGACAGGTGATCGCTATAGAGGACTACCCCTATGCGGGGATAGACTTCAGACGGGACCGTGACATGCCGCTCCCACCAGGTGCAACATTCAGAGACATTGGTGAGTACTCTTTTGGTTTTGTGTTTATTAAATTTTTATGGATTTTTTTATTATAGTTGAAATGCAAAAAATCCTTTTGGTGGTAGTATCAAGTGCTAAAGTTTGACTGTTTGCTCGCAGACAAAGGCCCAGTGAGACCTAAGGGCTTCCCGAGACAAGGTCGTCGAGGTAGAGGTGATGAGGCAGGAGACGCTGTAGCAAGGCGCACACTCCAGACATTGTGGCGCAACATATCACAGATGGTTTCCCAAGTACCACAGATAGAGGTGGCCCGACTACCTGAGGCCATGCAGCGCCAGGTAGTGGGTGTTCCTGGCGAGTGGGTGCGGCTAATGCAGTGGGTGGCCAATGCAGTACAATACGTTGGAAACCATTGGCTCAGCCTTTCCATTTGGGTGGCTGAAACATTAAGAATATGACACTATTTGGGAAAGCTTTAAAATCCAAGAGTCTCTGGAGGGCCCTTTTCTCGGAATCTATGTGGAGTGTGATCATAAAAGACAAGTACCTTAAGAAGTGTTTTGTGATCCAATGGCTCAGGAATGGGCCTCAAAATAATAGAGGGGTCTCTAACATTTGGAAGGGTTTATTGGGTTCATTCAAGATTATTTCATCATGGCTATCCTAGACTCCGGGGAATGGTTGTCAGATTGTATTGGAGAAAACTCATTATGGCTTGGGAATACCACAACAGACATATGACTACCAGAAACCAACTCAATTCTCAAAACAATGCTATTATAAATGATAATGTTAAGATAATGGAGAAATGTAACCAACCTCAATCCAAAAGTTTGAAGTAGATCCTCGTTGGAGCTTTCAATCCATGCACTTGAAATCTGCAAATTAGTCTTGACAGCCAATATCCAACAAGTACATATAATATATAAATGGCATTAACATTATCAATAACAATGGTCCATAATATAACAAGCAAATGCAACCCAATGTATAATAAACAAAATTCACAACATGATGGACGAGAATATGAGTATTTCTATTAATGAACAAGAAGAAGTACAAAGTGATACGACCTCTTGCCGGCAACCAATCTGAACCAAGATCTAAATAAATCCACTTGTGCCTCCACCACTTCAATCCTCCATGAATGGCAAACTCAAACTAGATAGGAGTTTGGAAGGTGAACATAAAGGGTTCACAACTACAATGATCAATGAGTGCAGACTCAAGATAGGGAAAAAATCCGCTAGAGTTCTCTTACTATTCTCTGCTTCCTCCTGTCCATAAGCCATATGTGCTCAATATATAGTCCTCTCAAAGGTAGGTGAAAGGACACATCGAGGTGTTACTCGGGCAGATGGAGAGCCAAAGGTCACCCAATGACCGCTTTTTGGGAGTAAAAAGTAATAAATTAGTGATTTTTACCATTTTACTTGATACCCACGAGCTATAGTGATGCAACTCGTAGGTACGCATGCTATAGTGATGCAACATGCGGGTAGGAATAAAAATAGGGAAAAATAGTATCTCTGAAGGATATAAGTGGATCCGAGTCACTTAAATGGATCCTACAGGCCAAATAATGTTGATGCTCACAGGGTGGAAGATCACGATGTAACAGATGCCCCCTAATGTGTGAGGTCAAAGAATGATGCTACGATGGGCGAAATACATTATAAAACTCATAAGTGGAGTGATGGAGACACAAGTGGAAAGAGAAGGTCACTCGTCATAATACAATAATATTTCTGAATACATGCCGGTATAGTACAACAATTTGATACAATGGCCATGAATAGGCAGTACATAGTGAATACATGTCATAAGTGATCATAGCCATGATCCCTCTATAGTAAGATATGGTTTCCTGTTGAAAAGGAAACAATTGGTGCAAAGTGGAGGTACAAACTGCTGAAATCTGAGAGGTGATATCTTAGATGTAAAGTCAAAGTCATATGTAGCATACTGAGTGCCACAATTGCTTGGGGTTTTCTACACAAGTCTTCGACGATGCAAGTCCCATCAAGTGAATAAAAGGAGTTGGGGTTGAACCTGGTGAGACATCGTCTGATTACCAGTCAATGATGTATACCGTTAACAAACACGAGATAACCCCCAATAATGAAAATGGGAATCAAGGCACAGAGTACAATCATCGGAGTGTGAATAAATGGGTTGAAGTCAAACACTAGGATGAATCCATCAATCAGGGGACATTGATGTATTCCCAAAATTGTCGATGGCGAGAGAACCTGCCACTAATGACTGCAAGCCTCAAGGTACTCAACCGAACTCTAACCCTTAAGTCCCGGAATAAATGGGTTGAAGTCGACGGAACGAGACTCACTGGAAGGAGGTCATTAAGGCATCCCCCATTAACCAGCACGAGGTACCAGCAATGCTGAAAGATTTGGAAGATCTCAAGTGAAACAGACTGACTCAGTAAGAATGGCCGACATGCAATAGTCAAGAGATCTTAGGAGTGGCCGACACTAGTTTCAGGACTTCCTTTGAACAAGAGCATGAGCAGATGGATAGACTCAGGAAGCATAGACTTGACATAAACTGTGCAATGCAGGAAGCATTACATAAGGCTCCATAATGATTGGAAGCTTAACCAATCAGTGGAGAAAACTGAGAAACAAGTACAGCTCCTAAGGCACAACTATAGTCCTGACTCATAATATACGGAGTGGAATGAATGCTCTGTTCAAAGGAGACACAACAGCTGCCAACAAGAAATAGTGGCCATAATCCCGTCCGGCTTTTTTGAATATTTGATTTTTTTGGTCTTTTTCATATTTGGGAAAAGTTTGAAAAAGAATAAAATTGCTTATAGTACAATAAGTGAGGGAACGAGTGTCAAATAGCTAGCAGACTAGTTCCAAGTAGTGGAACATACCTATGCTCAATGCAAGCATTAGAGAGATTTTGAGGTCAAAAAATGGCCTCCTAAGAGATGTACTACAAAAATATGAGATATATTAAAATATTATGAATTGGGGGTTTTATGGGGTAGGTATATATGACAAGTCACCTCCCACACTATTTTCTATGCACAATATAAATAACCATGGTTGAGTTGCTTTTCAAAATTCACTAGAAATAAAATTAATAAAATAAGTCTACATTGATGTGACTAAGATTCATTGTAAATTCCCAAAAATTTATTGTCCTTCAGCATTTATTTGTCTTGAACTTGCAAATGAAATTAAATAATAAAAAATATTTTTAAGAGCTATTTTTTTAATTTTATGTTGACTTTTCATATTTAGTACTTTTCTCATGAATTTAATATAATGTAATTTAATTGAGAATTTATTTACATGTAAAATGTTAATAATATTATTATAATCCACATTGCATTATTATTATTATTTATTAAATCTATTATTATTCTTTATTAGTTTGACATTATGTTATTAAATAGAATGAAGTGAATATATAATTTAAAATTAAAAACATAAAAATGATAGTATATTATTTTATAAACAAATGTGAAAGGACTTTCTTTATGAATTAAGAGTACTTCACTTGAAAATGACAATAATATTATTTTATGAAAAGACTATAATTATGAGTACTTTACTTTATGACTTAAAAGTACTTACACCACTACCTTGGTTAACTATGTGTTTTCATTCACCATAGAAAATTTGACAAATAAGCATTCTTAACTCATGCAATGCCACCTCACCAAGGGGGATGATGTCATCTACTAGAATGTGATTGGTTGTTTTTTATAGTACATTTTCTTTGTTTTGAGGCCATTTTCTGACCTCAAAATTTCTCTAAATTAGAGAGATTTTGAGGTCAAAAAATAGCCTCTTAAGAGATGTACTACAAAAATATGAGATATATTTAAATATTATGAATTGGGGGTTTTATGGGGTAGGTATATATAACAAGTCACCTCCCACACTATTTTCTATGCACAATATAAATAACCATGGTTGAGTTGCTTTTCAAAATTCACTAGAAATAAAATTAATAAAATAAGTCTATATTGATGTGACTAAGATTCATTGTAAATTCCCAAAAATTTATTGTCCTTCAGCATTTATTTGTCTTGAACTTGCAAATGAAATTAAATAATAAAAAATATTTTTAAGAGCTATTTTTTTAATTTTATGTTGACTTTTCATATTTAGTACTTTTCTCATGAATTTAATATAATGTAATTTAATTGAGAATTTATTTACATGTAAAATGTTAATAATATTATTATAATCCACATTGCATTATTATTATTATTTATTAAATCTATTATTATTCTTTATTAGTTTGACATTATGTTATTAAATAGAATGGAGTGAATATATAATTTAAAATTAAAAACATAAAAATGATAATATATTATTTTATAAACAAATGTGAAAGGACTTTTTTTATGAATTAAAAGTACTTCACTTGAAAATGACAATAATATTATTTTATGAGAATGTGTGAAAAGACATTCATTATGAGTACTTTACTTGAAAATGAAAATAATATTATTTTATGAAAAGACTATAATTATGAGTACTTTACTTTATGACTTAAAAGTACTTACACCACTACCTTGGTTAACTATGTGTTTTCATTCACCATAGAAAATTTGACAAATAAGCATTCTTAATTCATGCAATGCCACCTCACCAAGGGGGATGATGTCATCTATTAGAATGTGATTGGTTGTTTTTTATAGTACATTTTCTTTGTTTTGAGGCCATTTTTTGACCTCAAAATTTCTCTAAAGGAAGTGCGTGTAGGATGGGGACACTCGGGGGTATGTTCCCTCAGGGTCAAAAGGTCATCAAATTGTGAAGGAAAAATATATAAGCTCTGCAGGGCTCGATAGGGAAAAGTGCTCAGGAACCAGGCTAACAATTGAGTAAGCCAGACCGAGCACAAGGCTCAAGCAGCAAGAAGGATGATGCAATGCAATCACAACATGATATAACTAAGGGGAGTCCTTAAGGGAGATGGTCAGCATAAGACAAAGTAGAGCATGAGTATTTATCGCAATGTCATGGCGTGATTAAAAAGGACTCCCAATCCTAAGGACAAATAACGGCATGGGCACCAGAATGCATAAGGGGTTCTAACTAGGGTACCCATGTTCGGAAAAGCCCTACTGCCACATAATGACACTTCTAAAGAAGTGTGAAGGTTCTGTGTCAGTTACGAAGCAGGGTCGCACCTAGGGTTTATGAAAATGGTCAACAGGTCAAATGCATAATGCATGCAAAAATGGCATCTAACTTATATGCCAGGTGTGAAACGTACCTGATGTAGGTGTGAAATGGTTCATAACAACTTTTGCCGAGGAAATCTGATTAAAAAACACTACTCCATGACACGATATTAGTTCATAACGGTTCAAAATGGCGAAAACTATAGAAAAGTGTGTCCAGAAAATTATAAATAGTATTAAAATTTTCCAAATTACAATTCATTTGCACTATTCACAAATTTGGAGTTTAGTGGTAAGTTTTCACCTGAAACTTCAGTTGCCGATCGTGGGAGCTACAAGCGACCGTTCAACGAACCGTCTGGAGCAGGTTGGTGGTTACTTCCATACCTTTCATTTTAATGCTTTTATTTCAATTTTTGTTGGTGGAATTTTTTGTTTGGCCAAGCCCTAGATGGCTTCGGTGCTACCTGCGGGCTATAGCTATGCGGGTCGCGGGTAGGGCACCAAATGCGCAGTCAAAAAATAGACTGGCCGCGAGTACCCGCAAGTGTATACAAATTATCCCGTGGGTACGGCCGTGAAGAAATTTTTAATCATGAAATTGATCAAAATTTTCTTGCTTTGCACTCCAGGATGGTTCTAGAGTGGAGGGAGAGAGAGCATGACTAGGTTGATGAGGCCATGCACAATAATTTGCAAGCACAACAAGTATTGCAAGCATGTGGTTTGTATAAATACTGGAGTATAGGAGGTTTAAGGGCCCAAAACCTATTATTTCATCATCTGATAGACTACTGGGATGTGGATGCACAAAACTTCATCCTCAATGGGCAAACTCTGACATTGGAAGTAGAGGATATCTATTTCATTACCGGTTTGTCTCGTAGAGGGGAGGTGGCTAGTCTTCAGTCTCGGACCATGGGTGGTGGGATCACTGTTGAGGACTACATAGCGCGGTATTGTCCCGCAAACACATGAGCGTGGGAAGCCAAGTGCCCATCAACGCCATAGTGGATATGAGTACAAAGATCATTGTGGCTACCCTGGTGCGGATCACTGGATCTAAAGCATTGCACTAGGGATCCAGGCCGGTGATGTTCTATGCATCACAATGCATGCAACCTATGGTATTCGACTGGTGTACTACTCTGCTGGTGTCTATGAAGACACAACTGATGGAATGCAAAGAGGGGAAGGCCGAAAAATTTGGGTATGGTAGTATCCTATGCAGTTTCTCCTTTGAGAGGGCTCCGGGGCTTAGTCCGAGGGTGGATGTCCCTCCTCACAGCCTCCGTGATCTAGCCCTGACTCGGTGGGATGAGATCTTGACACGACAGGGTGGTGGCCGTCTCGCGTCACCATATACTGAGGAGTTCTTCCCCTGGTGGAATCGACAGGTGATCGCTATAGAGGACTACCCCTATGCGGGGATAGACTTTAGACGGGACCATGACATGCCGCTCCCACCAGGTGCAACATTCGGAGACATTGGTAAGTACTCTTTTGGTTTTGTGTTTATTAAATTTTTATGGATTTTTTTATTATAGTTGAAATCCAAAAAATCCTTTTGGTGGTAGTATCAAGTGCTAAAGTTTGACTGTTTGCTCGCAGAAAAAGGCCCAGTGAGACCTAAGGGCTTCCCGAGACAAGGTCGTCGAGGTAGAGGTGATGAGGCAGGAGACGCTGTAGCAAGGCGCACACTCCAAACATTGTGGCGCAACATATCACAGATGGTTTCCCAAGTACCACAGATAGGGGTGGCCCGACTACCTGAGGCCATGCAGCGCCAGGTAGTGGGTGTTCCTGGGGAGTGGGTGCGGCTACTGCAGCGGGTGGCCAATGCAGTACAGTACGTTGGAAACAATTGGCTCAGCCTTTCCATTTGGGTGGCTGAAACATTAAGAATATGACACTGTTTGGGAAAGCTTTAAAATCCAAGAGTCTCTGGAGGGCCCTTTTCTCGGAATCTATGTGGAGTGTGATCATAAAAGACAAGTACCTTAAGAAGTGTTTTATGATCCAATGGTTCAGGAATGGGCCTCAAAATAATAGAGGGGTCTCTAACATTTGGAAGGGTTTATTGGGTTCATTCAATATTATTTCATCATGGCTATCCTGGACTCCGGGGAATGGTTGTCAGATTGTATTGGAGAAAACTCACTATGGCTTAGGAATACCACAACAGACAGATGACTACCAGAAACCAACTCAATTCTCAAAACAATGTTATTATAAATGATAATGTTAAGATAATGGAGAAATGTAACCAACCTCGATCCAAAAGTTTGAAGTAGATCCTCGTTGGACCTTTCAATCCATGCACTTGAAATCTGCAAATTAGTCTTGACAGCCAATATCCAACAAGTACATATAATATATAAATAGCATTAACATTATCAATAACAATGGTCCATAATATCACAAGCAAATGCAACCCAATGTATAATAAACAAAATTCACAACATGATGGACGAGAATATGAGTATTTCTATTAATGAACAAGAAGAAGTACAAAGTGATACGACCTCTTGCCAACAACCAATCTGAACCAAGATCTAGATCAATCCACTTGTGCCTCCACCACTTCAATCCTCCATGAATGGCAAACTCAAACTAGATAGGAGTTTGGAAGGTGAACATAAAGGGTTCACAACTACAAGGATCAATGAGTGCAGACTCAAGATAGGGAAAAAATCCGCTAGAGTTCTCTTATTATTCTCTGCTTCCTCCTGCCCATAAGCCATATGTGCTCAATATATAGTCCTCTCAAAGGTAGGTGAAAGGACACATCGAGGTGTTACTCAGGCAGATGGAGAGCCAAAGGTCACCCAATGACCATTTTTTGGGAGTAAAAAGTAATAAATTAGTGATTTTTACCATTTTACTTGATACCCACGAGCTATAGTGATGCAACTCGCAGGTACGCATGCTATAGTGATGCAACATGCAGGTAGGAATAAAAATAGGGAAAAATAGTATCTCTGAAGGATATAAGTGGATCCGAGTCACTTAAATGGATCCTACAGGCCAAATAATGTTGATGCTCACAGGGTGGAAGATCACGATGTAACAGATGCCCCCTAATGTGTGAGGTCAAAGACTGATGCTATGATGGGCGAAATACATTATAAAACTCATAATTGGAGTGATGGAGACACAAGTGGAAAGAGAAGGTCACTCGTCATAATACAATAATATCTCTGAATACATGTCGGTATAGTACAACAATTTGATACAATGGCCATGAATAGGCAGTACATAGTGAATACATGTCATAAGTGATCATAGCCATGATCCCTCTATAGTAAGATATGGTTTCCTGCTGAAAAGGAAACAATTGGTGCAAAGTGGAGGTACAAACTGCTGAAATCTGAGAGGTGATATCTTAGATGTAAAGTCAAAGTCATATGTAGCATACTGAGTGCCACAATTGCTTGGGGTTTTCTACACAAGTCTTCGACGATGCAAGTCCCATCAAGTGAATAAAAGGAGTTGGGATTGAACCTGGTGAGACATCGTCTGATTACCGGTCAATGATGTATACCGTTAACAAACACGAGATAACCCCCAATAATGAAAATGGGAATCAATGCACAGAGTACAATCATCGGAGTGTGAATAAATGGGTTGAAGTCGAACACTAGGATGAATCCATCGATCAGGGGACATTGATGTATTCCCAAAATTGTCGATGGCGAGAGAACCTGCTACTAATGATTGCAAGCCTCAAGGTACTCAACCGAACTCTAACCCTTAAGTCCCAGAATAAATGGGTTGAAGTCGACGGAACGAGACTCGCTGGAAGGAGGGCATTAAGGCATCCCCCATTAACCAGCACGAGGTACCAGCAATGCTGAAAGATTTGGAAGATCTCAAGTGAAACAGACTGACTCAGTAAGGATGGTCGACATGCAATAGTCAAGAGATCTTAGGAGTGGCCGACACTAGTTTCAGGACTTCCTTTGAACAAGAGCATGAGCAGATGGATAGACTCAAGCAGCATAGACTTGACATAAACTGTGCAATGCAGGAAGCATTACATAGGGCTCCATAATGATTGGAAGCTTAACCAATCAGTGGAGAAAACTGAGAAACAAGTACATCTCCTAAGGCCCAACTATAGTTCCGACTGATAATATACGGAGTGGAATGAATGCTCTGTTCAAAGGAGACACAACAGCTGTCAACAAGAAATAGTGGCCATAATCCCGTCCGGCTTTTTGGAATATTTGTTTTTTTGGTCTTTTTCATATTTGGGAAAAGCTTGAAAAAGAATAAAATTGCTTATAGTACAATAAGTGAGGGAACGAGTTTCAAATAGCTAGCAGACTAGTTCCAAGTAGTGGAACATACCTATGCTCAATGCAAGCATTAGAGAGATTTTGAGGTCAAAAAATGGCCTCCTAAGAGATGTACTACAAAAATATGAGATATATTAAAATATTATGAATTGGGGGTTTTATGGGGTAGGTATATATGACAAGTCACCTCCCACACTATTTTCTATGCACAATATCAATAACCATGGTTGAGTTGCTTTTCAAAATTCACTAGAAGTAAAATTAATAAAATAAGTCTACATTGATGTGACTAAGATTCATTGTAAATTCCCAAAAATTTATTGTCCTTCAGCATTTATTTGTCTTGAACTTGCAAATGAAATTAAATAATAATAAAATATTTTTAAGAGCTATTTTTTTAATTTTATGTTGACTTTTTATATTTAGTACTTTTCTCATGAATTTAATATAATGTAATTTAATTGAGAATTTATTTACATGTAAAATGTTAATAATATTATTATAATCCACATTGCATTATTATTATTATTTATTAAATCTATTATTATTCTTTATTAGTTTGACATTATATTATTAAATATAATGGAGTGAATATATAATTTAAAATTAAAAACATAAAAATGATAATATATAATTTTATAAACAAATGTGAAAAGACTTTCTTTATGAATTAAGAGTACTTCACTTGAAAATGACAATAATATTATTTTATGAGAATGTGTGAAAAGACATTCATTATGAGTACTTTACTTGAAAATGACAATAATATTATTTTATGAAAAGACTATAATTTTGAGTACTTTACTTTATGACTTAAAAGTACTTACACCACTACCTTAGTTAACTATGTGTTTTCATTCACCACAGAAAATTTGACAAATAAGTATTCTTAACTCATGCAATGCCACCTCACCAAGGGGGATGATGTCATCTACTAGAATGTGATTGGTTGTTTTTTATAGTACATTTTCTTTGTTTTGAGGCCATTTTTTGACCTCAAAATTTCTCTAAATTAGAGAGGTTTTGAGGTCAAAAAATGGTCTCCTAAGAGATGTACTACAAAAATATGAAATATATTAAAATATTATGAATTGGGGGTTTTATGGGGTAGGTATATATGACAAGTCACCTCCCACACTATTTTCTATGCACAATATAAATAACCATGGTTGAGATGCTTTTCAAAATTCACTAGAAATAAAATAAATAAAATAAGTCCACATTGATGTGACTAAGATTCATTGTAAATTCCCAAAAATTTATTGTCCTTCAGCGTTTATTTGTCTTGAACTTGCAAATGAAATTAAATAATAAAAAATATTTTTAAGAGCTATTTTTTTAATTTTATGTTGACTTTTCATATTTAGTACTTTTCTCATGAATTTAATATAATGTAATTTAATTGAGAATTTATTTACATGTAAAATGTTAATAATATTATTATAATCCACATTGAATTATTATTATTATTTATTAAATCTATTATTGTTCTTTATTAGTTTGACATTATGTTATTAAATAGAATGGAGTGAATATATAATTTAAAATTAAAAACATAAAAATGATAATATATTATTTTATAAACAAATGTGAAAGGACTTTCTTTATGAATTAAGAGTACTTCACTTGAAAATGACAATAATATTATTTTATGAGAAAGTGTGAAAAGACATTCATTATAATTACTTTACTTGAAAATGACAATAATATTATTTTATGAAAAGACTATAATTATTAGTACTTTACTTTATGACTTAAAAGTACTTACACCACTACCTTGGTTAACTATGTGTTTTCATTCACCATAGAAAATTTGACAAATAAGCATTCTTAACTCATGCAATGCCACCTCACCAAGGGGGATGATGTCATCTACTAGAATGTGATTGGTTGTTTTTTATAGTACATTTTCTTTGTTTTGAGGCCATTTTTTGACCTCAAAATTTATCTAATGCCACTTTCCGAGTGAAGGAAGAATGAGTTTCTAAGTGATCCAAATAGAGATCTCCCAATGTCTATTTATACTTGATCTGTTTGCCCAATGAACTTATGGGGCTGACTTGTCTAGCTAGGTACATCCACATTATAATATATATATTTCAGGGCCGACTGCACACATGGTGGTCTAATAACCCATCGGGAAGTTCACACACTTGCAACACTTTTCAATACACATGGAGACACTTCCATATAGAGTAATGACACATCTCTATAGGAGTACAATAATATATAAATCAAATACATGGATGAAATACATTTCGAAGTTAGATATACATCAACACTCCCTCTTAACTAGGAAAATATTTCTCAACACAGATCTGCTAGCACAAGTCTTCTTCTCTGGATCATCGTCATTGATGCATCATCCTCGAATCATAATCATCATCACTGTTGATGCTATCTCAAACAATCTCTATATCTACTTGTCATAGGAAGTTCTACAGAGCCAGTCCTTTTTCATACTGTATGTAGGCCCACCACCTGCAGGTCTTCATCATCACTAGCCATACTGTGGAATCCTCAGGACTTATTACGTGCATCACAAAACCTCAAAAGAGAATCCCAGGATGTTACGGGTACACAACTCCGACCTGTAGGATCTCCTAGGGCCATATTATATGTGACCTCACTACAAAACCTCGCAAGAGCATCCCAGGTTGTTACGAGCACACGTCTCTACCTATAGGATCTCCCAGGGACATATTACATGTGGTCACCACAGAACCTCGCAAGAGCATCCCAGGATGTTACGAGCACACAGCTCTACCTATAGGATCTCCCAGGGACATATTACATGTGGTCATGGAAAAACCTCGCAAGAGCATCCCTGGACTTATTACAGGCACACAGCCCAACCTATTGGATCTCCCAGGGACATATTATATGCCATAGGAAAAAACCTCGAAAGAGCATCTGCCAGGGCCAGATTATATGCCATAGGAAAAACCTCGAAAGACTATATGCAGATCTCCCAGGGCCAAATTATATGTCCTTCTAGAGAAAAACCTCGAAAGAGCATTTTCCAGATATCCCAGGGCCAGATTACATGCCATAGGCAAAACCTTGAAAGACTATCTGCAAATATCCTAGGGCCAGGTTATATGCTCATCTGCACAACCTGTTCCACAGCCATAAAGTATCAACCTGATACTCACCATACATCATCCTGATGTACACATGATCATCCTAATCATCATCACTGCAACATCCTGCTGCATGTCATCTGGAGCAACATCTTGAAGCTTGTCATCCATGATCATCCTGATCATACAATGCATCTACCTGATGCATACCAAGTATCTACCTGATACATATCATCATACATGACCCACCTGATCATACAATGTATCCACCTAATACATACATAGATACATGGTCCAAGCATCCAACATGATGCATATACAAATACATATAAATGATCCAACTGATCATATCCAACATCCAACATGATGCGTACATACATATACAAATAAATGATCCAACTGATCATATCCAGCATCCAACATGATGCGTACATATATATATATAGAGCAGTAACTGGAGCATCATCATGATGCTTGTCATCTAGTGCTTACATCCACAGCCATGTGAAGGATCCTCCTTCCAACATGCTTGGAATGGCTTCTGCAAATGTGTCCATCACTTCTTCCTCGAAGTGTCATCAATCTGAAGAACACCAAGCCTCTCTCTGAAGTACTTGAACTTCACTTTGGCTCATGGTTTCGTCAGTACATCTACAATCTACTCGTCCATCGCAACATACTGGAGCTTCACTACTCCTCTCTGCACCATATCCCTGATATAGTGATATTTGATCTCTATGTGTTTCGACCTATCATGGAACATTGGGTTCTCAAACAGCTTCACACAACTCTGGTTATCACAGAAGATACCAGTAGCATCCAAGGGGAGATCAAATAACTTAGACAGTAGCTTCCAAAGCCATACTACCTCACAACTAGCCGAACAGGCTACAACATACTCTGCCTCGGCTATACTCAGTGCTACGTAGGACTGCTTACTGCTAAACCAAGAGATCACCCTTGATCCCATATTGAAGCAACACCCAGATGTGCTCTTCCTATCTACAGCACTAGCTGCCCAATCTAAATCAACATAACCCTGTAGGTTAAACTTTTGATTTGCTTCATACTTGAGCCCATAATCAACTGTGCCCTTCAGGTACCTCGGAATATGCTTTACAGCAACCAGGTGAACACTCCTCGAATCCGTCAGGAACTAGCTCAATGTGTTCACCGCAAAGCAAACATCTGGTCTCGTGTTCGTCAGGTACATCAAGGACCCAATCATCTGACGATACATAGAGACATCAACAGGCTTAGATAAAGCATCACATAGAAGCTTCATATTCGATGCCATAGGTGTGGCCATGGCCTTGCAATCCATCATCCCGAACCTCTTTATGATAACTACAGTATACTTCCCTTGTCCAAGGAAGATCCCATCTGTACTCTACCACACCTCCATACCTAGGAAATAGTGCATCATCCCCAAGTCCTTCATATCGAACTCGGCAGCAAGCTTCCTCTTTGTATCGACAATCAATCTGTCATCTCCTGTTACAAACAGGTCATCTACATACAGGAGTAGAATCACAAGATCCCTTCCTCAACCTTGTAGTAAAGGTTGGAATCCGCTTTACTCTTGGTAAAGCCCAAACTAGATAGGAAATTGTCCATCCTACCATACCAAGTTCTGGGAGCTTGCTTCAAGCCATACAAAGCTTTCCTCAATCTGCACACATATGACTCCCTATCATGTGTTTCAAAACTGAGTGGATGCTCCACATACACTTCCTCTTCAACTACACCATTCAAGAAGGTAGCCTTGACATCCATCTAGTCTATCTTCCATTTCATTGCTACAGCCAGGGCAAGTACTATTCTGATGGAAGTGTACCTGGCTATAGGAGCAAAAGTTTCTTCATAATCCATTCCCTCTTTCTGAGAGAAGCCGCGAGCTACAAATCTTGCCTTGTATTTTTCTATGTTGCCATCTGTAGCATGCTTGATCTTGTAGATCCATTTGGAAGTCAGAACAGACTTCTCTTCAGGTCTTGGGACAACATCCCAAACATCATTCTTCATTATTGATTGGTATTCTTCAATCATGCCATCCTTCCATTCTTTCTTTTCCATTGCTTCTTCATAACTGGAAGGTTCTTTGTTCATGATGTCATAGAGTAAAGCAACATAGCTAGTATGTGATCTGGTTCTTTTCTTTGCTCTATGTTCTTCTTTTGGAATGCCAAATCTCTCTGCATCTTGAATGAGCTCTCTAGACCATGTAGGTTTCCTCTTTTGAGAGTCCTTCTCACAAGGTGGATCTACAGGTTTTTGTGGATCTTCAATTTCACAATCAAGATTTGGAATTGCTTCAGTCATGGTAGTGTCTTGAAATCTAGTTTCCTTAGGTTCTTCATAATATTCAACAGGTGTCTTTCTTGGTTTAATGAATGCTAATTTTTCATCAAATGTCACAGCCTTGCTGAAATCAATCTTCTTGAACCATGGAAAGTATATTCTGTAAGCCTTTGAGCTTTCACTGTAACCCACAAAGATACCCTTCTTTCCTGAAGGATCCAGCTTGGTCCTCTTTTCCTTTGGGACATGTGTATATACTGAACAACCAAATATTCTAAGATGGCTGACTTTAGGTTTCTTACCAGAGAAGACCTCTTTTGGTGCCTTGTTGTCCAATATCTTGTCGGCTGTTCTGTTCTGCACATATAAAGCTATTCTAGCTACTTCTGCCCATAGATGCATAGGTAGATCCTGGTCATGCAACATTTCCCTTGCTGCTTCCATGATTGTTCTATTCTTTCTTTCTGCAACTCCATTCTGTTGTGGATTGTTCTATTCTTTCTTTCTACAACTCCATTCAGTTTGGTTCTCCATCAAGGTTTTGAATTCCTTGAACTTATCAAATACTTCATCTTTGTTCTTCAAGAAGTAAACCCAAGTCTTCCTGGAGAAGTAATCAATGAAAGAGACATAGTAAACATACCCACTCAGAGAACTGGATGACATGGGACCTGTTGGAGCATAGGCCGCAGCTATAGTAAAGCTGCAAATTTTGAGGAAAAAGCACAAGTGTCAAAAGGAAAGTGTTGATTTTGAATAAAGCACCAATTTTTTGGCAGAAGCAGATAAGTGCGCAGTACGATGCCAGATGGATGAGCTCAGCGCAGATCACGGACCGGAAATTGCAGAGCTCGCACGCACACGTCAAAGAGGAATGAATGTGGCCAAGTAGAAAGCTCAGCTACCACAATAAATGAAGGAACGGAGTAGAGGGCTCAGCTACCCTAATTAAGGCTAAAGTACAGAAGTTATGGTTGCTCTAACCAAGGAAGAGCAACAGACCAAAAGCATTGAAGACGAAGGACATGGAGCAATAACGATGAAGCGGCGCCCATGCCCGCAATCTGCGCCGGAAATCACGGAGCCTGCAGGAAGCAGGGACGCGACTGCAAGCGGCGCCTACAGTACACCTAGCCATGTACGCGGTTAGGGTTTTTGGGGAATACTGTTGGGAAAGGCCCACAGTTTTGTAAAGGTGCGACCCTCAGGGCCACCTATATATATGTATAATTGATAAGGGAGAAGGTTAGCTAGGTAGTGGGTTGGTTATTTTGTATGGTGATTGTTTTCTACTGTGTTGTTAGAAGACAAGAGTAGAACCGGATAGCTGTGAAGCTAATCCCTGAGTTGCAAACAGTCTGAGTCGACGTCTGAACTATTGTAATCTCTGTTGAGGAAGAGAGTAGATCTAAGAGAAGGGCTCCCAGCTATGTGCGTGAAGTCTCCTGGAAAGATCTAAGGCTACAACTGTGTGTGCAGCATTATTGTATAATTCCCCTTTGAGTTAATATATGAAACACTTCCCGTGGACGTGGTTTCCCGTGGAGGTGAATTCCTTAAGTCTTGTTGTTATGTTAATGTTCGCGTGAATGCATGTCTGTGTTGTTATCTGTGCTTTCAGGAACATTGCGTTATCTTTATTGTTAGAACATTATTACACCTATGTACATTAATCATTTATTAATAATGATTAATTTGTGCCCAAGTGATTAATTATTACATCCCTAAGTTGGTTAATTGATAAATGGTCAAACTATCTTGAACTAGTTAGCAATGTGAACAAGTGCTGAGTCAAACCAGCTGTTTGGAGCGCTCCCCAGGGCAATTAATGCATTCAGCATGCCTAGAGCACCCTCCTCAGGTCAATTAATGCATTCAGCATGCTTCTCTTCTACCTAGGGCGCATTTGCTCAGTTTGTGGACAATCTTGCCAACTTTGTCATATTTTTGGCCAATTTTAGCTACCAAACCTCTAACCAACCAGTTTCTTCACATGTGTGAGGTCACATGGGCCTGTCCAGTCATTCCCAGTATTCACACAGTAGATTCGAACCAGTTTGGGATGGTTTGGGATATTTTGGTCAACCTAGGGGGGTTTGAGCTATTTCTAAGCTAGATTAGTGTGAACACTCCAGATGGATTCGAATTCTTCCAGATTTTTATATATGAGTGTTCTTAACCTATTTTGAAGTTGGAAAGTTAATAATATTGACATTATTCACCCATTTCATGTGTATTGTTCTTCATTCATTTACAGATTTATGCTATTCTTGCAAATGTTGTGCAATCTTTCACTAGTGAGGAATCCATAGTAGCTAGGTTCTGCTGTGATTGAGATTTTACATGGTATCAGAGCTCTTGGAGCTACCATTCGAACCAGCAAGACTGTTGTAGTGGATCTCCAGAAGCAGTGGAGAAACCACATAATTCCTGAGGCCATTGCCTTGAGCTTACTGGAGAAATCTAGTGGCTCCTCTCAGGTGTGATGCTCTCCCGAATGCACCCACTATCCATACAGGGTTCGAATCTGTTAGTGTAGATCCCTCCTGAGTGATTTGAGAGTTGTTTGCAGGTATTGAAGATCAACATTGTCAGCAAGTGCGAATTGCAGCAGAGGAGAATGGAGCCATCTCACCCAAACATGCTCACTCCCTTCAACTATTTCGATTGGAAGGCAGAAATGGTGATTTTGCTGAGATCTAAGGGTCTCTACAGAATTACGATGGGCACTGAGGTTGAGCCAAACTCAGCTATGGAGAAATCCAAGTTTTTTAACAGAATGGATGAGGCATTTGGCCTCCTTTGTCTCAGCATTTCGAGAGACCTCCTGTTTCATGTAGAAAGTCTAGCAACTCCAAATGAAGTGTGGCTCAAGCTTGAGACACTGTTTGGAAAGACTGATGAGATGAGAGGCCACCAGCTCGAAAATGAGCTTGTCTCACTGAGCCCAGGGAATTTCGATTCCATCCAGGACTTCTTCACCAAGTTCAAGAACTTGGTCTTGCAGATCAGACAATGTGGCATAGAGAAGAAAGAAGAACAGTTGGTGTTGTCCATTCTCTCCAAATTGGGTTCTGAATACTCAGTTTTTGTGTCTTCCTTCAACTCCACAAGGCTCACAGTTAGAGGTTGGAAGATGCCATCTTTGGCTGACTTCATGGAGATGCTAACTCAAGAGCAAGACAAGCTGGTCTTGATGGGCTCCATCAAGCAAAAAGATCAAGTTCTTGCAGCTGGAGATTCGAAATGTGGAAGAGGAAAGCAAAAACCCAGGGGGTCGAAACCTCAAGAGAAGAAGAGGAAGGATGAGAGGCCCAAATCCTCTGAGGGGGTTTCGAATCCTGTCAAGAACAAGGGAAAGAAGGCTGAGAAGAAAAAATGTAGCTACTGTCAAAGAGGTTTTCATCCAGAGAGCTCATGCATGAAGAAAACCATAGACACCATGACCCATCTCCTACAGAAAAATAATATTCCTCTTCCTGAAAGTTCCAAGAAGAAGGAGTGCGTTTCTGAAGACAAGGAGAGCTGCCATGCTTTGGTGGCTAGTTCATCTCATTCACCCTTGTTCATCATTGATTCAGGTGCCTCAAGGCACATGGCTTCCTCAAGAGATTTGTTTTCTGAACTTGCTCCCTACAGTGGCCTCTCCATTCGAATGGGAGATGACTCAGAAATCCCTGCTCATGGCATTGGGAAAATCTCTATGGAGAATGGCTTCTTCTCTAATGTGTTGTATGTGCCAAATCTTGCAGCAAACTTGCTCTCTGTATATCAAATGACACATACTGGAGCAGCAAATAAGGTGGTCTTCACTCAGGATGATGTGGAGATATCAAAAGTTTCCACCGGGAAAATTGTTGCAATGGGTGTTGCAGACCATGACATGAAGATGTACAAGTTCTCCCACTTCCTCGAGTTCTCTTCACCAAGTGTGCTTCTGTCACATGGGAATGAGACCAGCAAGCTATGGCATCAAAGGTATGGTCACCTAAACTACAGATATCTTCAAGTTTTAAGCAAAGAAAAGATGGTAGAAGGGCTGCCACAAATCAGTTTTTCAAGTGGAACATGCAAGGGTTGCATGATTGGGAAGCATCCTGAAAAGAAGTATGACAAAGGGAAGGCAAGGAGGGCTGATCAACCACTTGGGATAGTGCATTCTGATCTGATAGGGCCACTCCCCACACCCTCCTATGGCTGCAGCAAATATGTGCTCACCTTCATCGATGACTACTCAAGGTACTGCTGGTTATTTTTCCTTAAGCAAAAATCTGAAGTCTTTGAATGTTTCAAAATTTTCAAGAGCATGGTTGAGAACTTCAGTGGGAAGGCCATGAAGGTTTTGAGGACTGATAATGGCAGAGAGTATGCCAATAACAATTTGCAGCAGCTCTGTCAAGAGCATGGCATTCAGATGCAACACTCAGTGCCCTACACACCACAGCAAAATGGTGTTGCAGAGCGCAAAAATAGAGCACTGAAAGAGATGGCAACTTGCATGTTGCAAGCAAGGGATTTGTCTCCCAAATTGTGGGCTGAAGCTATGAATTGTGCAGCATATGTTCAGAACAGAGCACCACACAAAGCATTGTAAGGAATCACTCCATTTGAAGCATGGATGGGCCACAAGCCCAATGTCTCACATTTCAGAATTTTTGGCTCAAGGGCTTGGGCCAGAATTCCACCGGAGAAGAGAAAGGCCTTGCAGCCCCAAAGCAAGGAGTCAATCATGGTTGGGTATGCAGAGGATTCCAAGGGATACAAGCTCTTTGATCCATCCACTCACAAAACTTTCATCGAAAGAAGTGTCAAATTCGAAGAGGAAGAATTCTTGCAAGCTAGTGAACAAGGTGATGGGGAATGCTCATTCCCTCGTCTTGATGATGAAGTAAGTAGTGATTCTTTCTCTGATATTTCTGATTCTGATATTGCTGAAGATGATGTTGATATGGATTCTGAACATATCCCTCCCTCAAGGCCCAAGTTGGCAGAGAAAACAATTCAAAGTGCCGGAGAGCTTGTGGGAGATCCCCAAGATGTTAGGAAAACTAGATCTCAATTTCACAATTCCTTTGCATGTGATAATTCTGATCTGAGTGAGGCATGTTATTTGATGGTTGGATTTGATCCAATGTCATATTCAGAAGCATGTACAGACCCAAGGTGGAAATCAGCCATGCAAGAAGAGATGAACTCACTCCATGAGAACAAAACTTGGGATTTGGTCCCTCTTCCTCCCAAGAGGAAACTAGTGCAATGCAAGTGGATTTATAGAACCAAAGTTGGATCTGATTGCTCTGATCTGAAGTATAAGGCCAGGTTGGTGGATAAGGGTTACTCTCAGGTCCAAGGAGTGGACTATACAGAGACATTTGCACCGGTGGCAAATATGGACTCCATAAGACTAGTTTTGGCCATTGGGGCTTCCAAGCGATGGGAGATTCATCACATGGATGTAAAAAGTGCCTTTCTTCATGGGGATCTGAATGAGGAGATATATATGTAGCAGCCTGAAGGTTTTATTTCTGATCATACACTTGTTTGCAGGTTGAACAAGTCACTCTATGGGCTCAAGCAAGCTCCTAGAGCATGGTATGCAAAAATGGACAATTTTCTTCTATCTTTGGGGTTTGAGAGGTGTAAGTCTGATCCAAATGTGTATATGCAGCATGTTAGTGATCTGATATTGATTATTGTACTGTATGTTGATGATATTTTGATCACTGGTAGCTGCACCAAAGAACTTGACTCAGTTAAGAGAGCATTGCACAGTGCATTCTCCATGGCCGATCTAGGATTGCTAAAACAATTTCTGGGTTTGGAGATAGATCAAACTGTGAATGGAATTTATGTATGTCAGTCAAGGTATGCTTCAGATTTGCTGCAGAAATTTAAGATGGCTGAATGTAAGTCTGCAAAATTTCCATTTCTTTCAGGAGTTAAGCTTACAGAATGGGGTTCTTCACCACTAGTTGACAGTTCACTGTATAGACAACTAGTTGGGAGTTTGTTGTATCTTACACACTCTCGACCAGATTTGTCTTATGTTGTTGGGGCTGTTGCAAGGCACATGCAAGAGCCTCATGAGATCCATTGGAAGGCAGCCAAGAGGATCCTTCATTATGTTCAGGGTACTAAGTCCTTTGGTATCCATTATGCTGCTGGTTCATCCCTTGAACTAGTAGGATTTACAGATTCTGATTGGGCCGGTGATTGTATCGATCGGAAGTCAACTTCCGGTTATGTCTTTATGCTTGCACATGGACCTATATGCTGGTCAAGCAAGAAACAAAGCACTATTTCCTTATCTTCAGCTGAGGCCGAGTACAGGGGAGCAGTTAATGCAGCCACACAATGTGTTTGGTTGCAAGGTATTCTTGCAGAGTTCGGGATTGTCTTTGATTCACCCACTATTCTTTGGTGTGATAATCAAAGTACAATCAAGATTTCTACCGATCCAGTACAGAGATAGAGGACCAAGCACATAGAGATACACATGCATTACATTCGGGGTTTGGTGCATGACCGGATCATAGCATTGCAGTATTGCCCATCCAGTGAGCAAACTGCTGATATCTTCACCAAGTGTTTTACCGAGAAGACCTTCACTCACCTTAGATCTTTGCTTGGGGTGAGTGATGCATGGTGATGATTGGTGTATTTTGATATATGCCACATGTCCATTTTAGAGGGGAGGTTTTATTTCCCATGTGGTTTTCCTCCTTACCTTGGTTACATGGACAAATAAATTTTATGATGTAAAAGGTGACTTGAGCCTAGTTGCCAAGGCCTTAATTTTTGATATTTCACTAAGTCTAGCTTAAGGGAGGGTGTTAGAACATTATTACACCTATGTACATTAATCATTTATTAATAATGATTAATTTGTGCCCAAGTGATTAATTATTACATCCCTAAGTTGGTTAATTGATAAATGGTCAAACTATCTTGAACTAGTTAGCAATGTGAACAAGTGCTGAGTCAAACCAGCTGTTTGGAGCGCTCCCCAGGGCAATTAATGCATTCAACATGCCTAGAGCGCCCTCCTCTGGTCAATTAATGCATTCAGCATGCTTCTCTTCTACCTAGGGCGCATTTGCTCAGTTTGTGGACAATCTTGCCAACTTTGTCATATTTTTGGCCAATTTCAGCTACCAAACCTCTAACCAACAAGTTTCTTCACATGTGTGAGGTCACATGGGCCTGTCCAGTCATTTCCAGCATTCACACAGCAGATTCAAACCAGTTTGGGATGGTTTGGGATATTTTGGTCAACCTAGGGGGGTTTGAGCTATTTCTAAGCTAGATCAGTGTGAACACTCCAGATGGATTCGAATTCTTCCAGATTTGTATATATGAGTGTTCTTAACCTATTTTGAAGTTGGACAGTTAATAATATTGACATTATTCACCCATTTCATGTGTATTGTTCTTCATTCATTTACAGATTTATGCTATTCTTGCAAATGTTGTGCAATCTTTCACTAGTGAGGAATCCATAGTAGCTAGGTTCTGCTGTGATTGAGATTTTACATTTATGAATATGTTAAGTCAGTTCTCGAAGCTTTCTTAGACGTTATAATTGTTAAGTATCGAAGAAATCTGTAGAACACCGTTGTTGCGACACTTGAGTAGTGTGCGGCTGCGTCGCGGCGCAGAGATGGAAACGTTACAATATCGGGCGCCGAAGGTAATCACCTCGGGCGTCGTAGTGGAAATACCACGCAGCTAGGCTGGTACGAGTTCGGCGTTGTTGCACTGAGAGATCTACGGAGGGGTAAGACATTCTGTGCCAAGGATTCCCTGGAGAGGGGAGAAGACTGCAGTCTTCGCGTCACCAAGGTTAAGGAAGCCTGATTCCTTAGCCCCCCCATAGCGACTTCGGGTGAGACTTCGGGCTGCTACGCAGCTCGTTGCCGAGAGGGCCAGTGCGCCAAGGGGTTTTGTTGCTGCGCTTCATTAAAACCCGGGTCTTCCCAAAGAGCAGCCAACAAATGGTTCCGTTGCCGGGACTTGCTACTCCGGCGACATACGAGATTGTTGCCTTATGGTTGGTTAAGCCAACAAATGGTTCCTTTGCCTTGAGACTTGCTACTCCGGCGACGCGCGAGATTGTTGCCTTATGGTTGGTTAAGCCAACAAATGGTTCAGTTGCCTTGATACTTGCTACTCCAACGACGCGCGAGATTGTTGCCTTATGGTTGGTTAAACCAACAAACGATTCTGTTGCCTTGCGACTTGTTGCCTTGAGGCTTGCTCAACCAACAAATGGTTTTGGTTTCAACACTGTTATTGTGAAGGAAATGTGCTATTGGAATCCTACAGCTAAAAAAATTCAAGACTGGTTTGATTCAAAGGCTAGAGAGTTCGCTGAACGAGAAAATAGAAGCTCTAGGCTTCAGACAGAAGACTGGTTGCAGAAGTATATTTATACAAACCTACACGAAATTTTCTTTGTCACATTTGCACTTGAGTTGCATACGTGGCTAGCCAAGTTAGCAGATACTAGACCCACTGTGCATGTTGCTCAACCCGTCGCTTGGACGCCTGAGCTAGTTAGCATTTTGAAGCGGATAAATAATTTTGTGTCCCGCGCAGTAGATTTCTGGTTGAACAGTCTGCTGGAAGGCTTCATCACCGAGTTTGCAGTAGACACACGAAAGAGTCTCAGCGAAGCTGAGAGGAACTTCTTCCAAGCACATAGAGGTAAGTTCTTAAATTCTCTGAACTTATGGATTAAAATGCTTCTGTATGAAAAAGGAAAACTATGCATAGCTTCTGATGAATAGCACAGACAAGTAATGTCCGCAGATTCTGATAGTGATCTTGAAGCTATTGGTTGCACTCATAGTGGAAAACGGTATAAAGTAGGCCTTGACCAGCATTCTTTTAAGTCTATCCCAGAATATAGTCCAGTTCCTAAAGCGAGCCATATAGAGAGACAAGGGAGTGCTCACATCCCTTATCACCCTTTTACACCGCAAAAGCCAGACGAGGCTCAGTATAACCCCGCAGTAACACCTTCTAGTAGCCCGCACAGTACTTCTAGTACCTCATCCACACCTTTGTTTAACCATCCTGGAGGCAGTGCTACAGCACCTCCACCTCAACCTAGCGCAAGAAGGATGGGTGATGACATGAAGCTACCAACTTTTAAAGGAACAGGGCTAGAAGACCCTGACCAGCACTAGTTCCTATGTGAAGCCATTTGGACAATTAAACAAATTAATGACGATGTTGTTAAGCTGGTTCCGTTAGCAACCACACTAAGAGAAAGAGCCTTAACTTGGTTCATGAAATACTCAGCAGCACAGAATAGGACGCTTGCTGATGTAAGAAGTGCTATGATCAAGGAATTCAAGAAACCTAAATCAGAATCACAGTGTATAACATAACTCAAAGACATAAAACAGTTACCTACAGAGTCAGTATGGGACTTTGACCAGAAGTTTAAAGCCTTGATAGATCAAGTAAGCTTTGAGTTTGCACCACATCAGCATAAGGAATGGTTCATTGCTGCGCTGCTTCCACATATTAGACTTCCTCTTATGCAGCAGAACCTTACTACTCAGGAACAAGCTCTAGAGATGGCTATGAAACTAGAATCTTCACCAATTGCTGGAACAAGCAACAATGTTGTGCAGTTGCAGAACCAGTTAGCAAACCTAACCTTGCAAGTCCATGATATTAAGAAAGGCAAGGAAGTTAAAGAAGAAATTTGGTGCACAAAGTGTAAAGCGCAAGGTCATTCAAAGGACCACTGTCCTGTTTTCATAGAGTATATTGCAACTGGAGCACCTAACCCTTTACCACAGGCTCAAGCGCCTTGGTGTGAAATCTGTAGAACTAGAGGTCACAGACCACAAGAATGTCACTTGTTACAGAAATATGTACAAACTCCAAAGAATCTATATTGCAATTTTTGTAAATCAGTAGGCCATGATGAGAACAATTGTAGAGCATGTCAAACCCCGATATTTCTGAAAAATTTAAAATTTTTATTCTTAACAATAAATGTTAACTAAATAATATTTCTGGTCCTGTTTTAAATTCAGTAACTAACATAATCTGTTTAAAGACTCTGTCTTATTAAAATTTTGATTTCTGTGATTGTAATTAATGACTGTTTTGTTTTCAAACCGCAAGGGAAGAGCTAGTCGTAGCTGGCTGGCTTACTTAGCTTACGAGCTAATGCATAAGTCGTCTTTTGTTTCTCAGGTGCGCCGGTGAAGTAAGGATTGCTGTATGTTAAACTTGGTAAGCATCAATACTCCCTGTACTTTAAAACTTTAAGAAGATTTATTTACTATTGCAAGTTGTAGTGCAAGACAGTGAAGTTATTCTCATGAACTTATATTTGAATTAAGATTGATAGTCTGCCTCGACATGATCTTTCTTATTCAGATAGTATCAACAGGTTTGCGACAGATTACATTGTTTCAGTTATAATTATTGTTTTATGAATATGACTCTATGTTACTGCTATAACTATCACTGGAACAATTGTTATATCATAATTATTGGCTGCATAAGCGACGTTAACTTTATGTGATAAGTTGTCAACTAATACCGGTGATTACTGTTGTATTTCTGGATTATTAATGTGAGTTGGGAAATGTGGCGCCTCTAGCGTTGTTCCATTATATTCGACTATACTGCAATGTTCAATGTCTACTTAAAGTTTAATTTATGTTACCTGACTGTGACTTGATTTTAACTACCTTCATGATGTGAACCTGTAGATGAAATTCTTTTTCAACATCTTAATAATAGAGATTATTATTCAAAATTGTTTACTGTTAACAATGGTATTGGTAGAAAATACGATGAGAGTATATAATGGCAATTGTGTATCTTGTCATAAAGACTTGGTAACATTTCAAGGTATTAAGTAACAAGGTGTTTTCATTTGAAGGTTGACTACCTTATTGCTTACATGATCATAGAAAGGTAATATGCTCATGGCATTAATCTATGGCTTGGTTTCAATATATATATATAGTATAATGATTGTGCAACCATCATAAGGTTCCCATACGTTGGCAAACTTTATATTCAATATAGTGGTAAGGTTGTATCTATCATACTAGGTTAAGTGAAACTCTATGGTTGAAGTTGACTACATCTCATTCATATCATTGTAGGGATTATACATAACACGTACCTTGGAAATTGAAGGTTTGATTTGCAAGGCATGCACTATTTGTTGATTGAATGTATTCCATATTATAATTCCATACGTTGGAGTTTGACTTGTATCTACGCAATGATTTTTGAAATCGATAAATAATGATTTGGATGGCAATTGAATTATATGGTCTCGACCCATATTACGTTGATATATTTTGGATGCTACGTGGTTGACTCTCCTCCATGCAGTTGGTGATATATAAGCTGTTATCGAAAACCCTACCAGGTTATTGTATTTGCCTTCGGGCTCGGGTCCTAAGGATGAAACCCTCCGTGTCTGAGTTTCGTAGTTGGGGCACTGTAACAGAGTGCAAAGTGTTGTGGTTATGGTCTCGTGGTTTCATTCTGTAGTAAGATAAGTCCTCGGCTCTGGTGATGGCGTCTGTTACAGTTTCTTTGTTTAGTGGTCTCGTTGTTTCATCCTTTGTTTAAGTCCCAGCTATCTACAGTCCATCACTGTGCTAGTATGGATATGAGACTGGGTTTTGCTATTGTCTTTTAGTTATGAGAGGGTTGATGCATTTGGGATTTGGGTGTGCTTCTTGACTGGTTCAATCCCAGCGTGAGGGTTTCGTCGGGAATGTTACTTTGTCTCGGCTGTCGAGAAATGTTATGAAGGTGTTCCTTACTCTTTCAACCGACGAGGGTGATGGGGTTTTAGTGCTTGCTTCCACCGGTGGCTTCCAGGTTATCCACGGTTACATTGCTCAGGTAAAGTGATAACTTTATTTTTGCAGTTTCGGTTTTGCAAGCAAGTGCAGGTTTACTATATATTCACAATTCTTGGTATTGATAGTGTATTAACATCTCTCGGCATTGAATGTGCAGGTCACGCGGCTCTGAAGGTGTACAGGGTTTTATCTCCAATGCTGGCTCCTCCGGGTAAGCCTGGTTATCCACGGCTCTCTCTTCCTTTGTTGGTTTTTTGGTTAGGGTTGAATCTTGGAGGAAAGCTCCTGTGTAGTGAGGTCATTAACGACTTGATGTTCGTGGGTGCAGTTATCTGTATGAAAATGTTTTGTTTGAAATGAAAAGGGGTTTGAAACCTTGTTATGTTTATTGGAGAGCCCTTCACGGCTCAGACTGTATGAGGCCAGGGTTTCTGTTATTGTACTCGTATTGGCTAAACATAGGGTTCTAGCCTCGCTGTATAGGATTTCTACTTAATATAATACTGAGCCTGATATGGTCGTGTTTCATTTTTGTGTTTTGTTAAATTATTAGAATGTGTTTGAAATGTAAAGATAGATGAGTTCTTCGGTACCTGCAATGGATGATAATTCTGTTATAAATGAAACCCTATAATTGTCTCTCTGCGTTTTTCTCCGTTTTGGAGTGTTAAATAAAAGATTGTGGAAGTTTATCGACTAAGACTGTAATAGTTAATAGCATAGGGTTATTCTGATGAATTGGGGGTTTTATTTTGTGTTCAATGCATATGTATGGTATTGTTAACTCGGTGGTGACT